>LPNX010926924.1:0-56092 GCA_001517045.1 Pseudotsuga menziesii
TTTGAGTTTGAATGTGCATGATATGGTGGTCCACAATGCTATGTTAGACTCAGGAGCATCACATAATTTAATGCCGAAGGGAGTAGTTGAAAGTTTGGGACTAGAAGTGATAAGACCCTATAAATATTTGTATTCTTTCGACTCTAGAAGAGTAAAATGCCTTGGTTTTATCAAAGATATGGTAGTAACTCTGAATAAATTACCATCTAAAACTATAGTCATGGATGTGGTAGTAGCAGATATTCCACCTAAGTTTGGGGTATTGTTGTCAATATCTTGGACTTCAAAGTTGAAAGGTAGTTTACAAATGGATATGTCATATGCTACGATTCCTGTTCAAGATGGGAGCAGAAGGTTGTATAGTGAAAAATGAAATTCCTATGTAGTAAGTAGTCAAGATAAACCTGAAGTTCATCATATATATGTTGTCGATACTGATTTGGGGTCTTCTATTCTTTTTAATGATACTGTCCCATGTGAGTTAGAAGCCACATTGTAGGATAAGTCTGAAGAATATAAGAAAGAAGAGATGAAGGAACAAGATGCTTTGGAGGAAAAACAAAAAAGGGAAGGTTTGTGGACTATGTATTTTGATGGATCTACTGCAAAAATAGGTGTTGGATCTGGTGTGTATATAATCTCTCCCATTCGGGATTTCAAATCTCTTTCATATAAATTAACATTTGAATGCACCAATAATGTAGCAGAATATGAGGATTTATTACTGGGGTTGCATGCTTTGGAAGATTTGGGAGCGCAAAGGATAAAAGTTTTAGGAGATGCAGAGTTGGTGATAAACAAATGAATGACAGTTATCAAACCAAGCATCCTCGGATGAGAGCTTATAGGAACGAAGTGTGGGATATGATTGGTAACTTTTTTACAGAGCACACGATTCAGGTAGTGTCCAGACATGAAAATATTGTGGTATATTCTTTAGCAGTGGCTGCTGGAAAATTTAAAACCCCTGTTGCTGGTCAGAGGGAATACTAGGTGGAAATTGTTAATCGATCGTCTATTCTCGATAATTCCAAATATGGGAAAGTCTTTGAAGACGACATGCAGATCAGAAGATTTTTAGAACTATCTGGAGAGTTTGTAAATACTCATATTGACACCGAAAATAATGATGATGAGACCTTTCAGGGTGATGAAGAACCCGAGAGAGAAAAAGAGGGCATTGAAAAGCTAAAGAGAACCTTGGGAGGAAAGGATATTATTCAATTAAAAAATAATTTCATACCAAGAGGTTTGATCCCTTTAGAATTTTTTTTTGATCAGAATGATGTTGCTAAGAATCCCAAAGTTAAGCCTATTGAGAATGTCGTTGAAGACATGAATATTGGCATTGAAGAGAATCCTAAGATTATAAAATTATCCAAGATTTTGCTTGAAAAAGAAAAGGAAGAATATGTGAAATTAATGAAAAAATATACAGATGTATTTGCTTGGATTTATGAAGACCTTAAAGGGTATGATACATCTAACATACAACATACTATTCCTATAAATCATGGGGAGAAACCTTTCAAACAGAAACTCAGAAGGATAAACCCTAAGTTGCTTCCCATCGTTGAAAAGAAAATTAAAAAGTTATTTGATGCCAAGATCATTGTAACTCTAAGATTTTCAAAGTGGGTTGCAAATTTGGTTCTTGTTAGAAAGAAGAACGGAGAAATAAGACTATGTATAGATTTCCGGAATTTAAACAAAGTTTCTATGAAAGACAATTATCCTTTGCCAAATATGGTCCATATATTGCAAAAAGTAGTTGGAGCTGAGAGAATTTCAAAGTTGGACGGTTTTTCTGGCTATAATCAAATCAAAGTATTACCTGAAGATCAAGAAAAAACTACATTTACTACACCTTGGGGAACTTTTATGTATGCAAAGATGCCTTTTGTCCTAATGAATGCAGGAGCTAATTTCCAGCAAGCTATGGACATTGCTTTTGTAGGAGAAATTGGGAATTTTGTGGTAATCTACATGGATGACATCACAGTCTATTCAAAATATGACAAAGAACATCTGCATCATTTGGAGAAAGTTTTCATGAAGTGTAGGAAGTTTGGTATATCATTAAATCCAAAGAAGTCCAATTTCACATTGGAAGAAGGGAAGTTGTTGGGCCATATAATATCTAAAGATGGAATAAAAATTGATCCTGAAAGGGTGAGTGCAATTTTGAAAGTAGGTGAACCAAGGAGTAAGAAAGAGATACAATCATTTTTGGGGTAGGTGAATTTTTTAAGAAGGTTTTTGCCAAGCTTCGCTGAAATCTTGATGAATATCACAAATATCTTGAAGAAGGGTCATGAGATAAAATGGAATGCGGAAGCTAGAAAGTCTTTTTGGGAAATCAAAAAATCAATATCAGATGCTCCTGTGTTGGTGAGTCTAGATTTTACCAAAGATTTCTCAATATTTTCGTATGCTTCAGAAAATACCATAGCAACAGTTTTATTGCAGAAGAATGTTGAGAATTTGGAACAGCCCATAGCATTTTTTAGCAAAATGCTGAGGGATGGAGAATTAAAATATGAAATCATGGAGAAACAAGCATATGCTTTAGTTAAAGCATTGAAATATTTTAGAGTATATATTCTACATTCACATATAATTGCACATGTTCCAACTGCTGCAGTGAAAGGAATTTTGACACAACCTGATCCAGAAGGAAGAAGGGAAAAATGGATAGCTATGTTACTGGAATATGACATAGAGATAAAGCCCACTAAGCTGGTTAACGGACAAGGATTAGCAAAAATGATGGCCAATTCAAATTGTGAGGCTTTACAAATTAATTTCCTATCTCACTGACTTAATCAGTTGGATGCAGAAGTGGATGTAATGGTTGATTTTGTGGCATCTCCATGGTATTCTGATATTGTTTACGTTCTTAGAAATTTACAAGCACCAGAAGGATTGAGCAACTCAAGGGCGAGATCCATAAAATTGAAAGCTGCTAAATTTTGTGTTATAAAACAACACCTTTATTGGAAGGACCCCAGAGGTGTGTTGCTAAACTGTCTTTTAGAAAATGAAGCTCAATGGACAGTCAAAGAATTTCATAAGGGAGATTGTGGAGGACATCATTCTTGGAAGGTAACTGCAAATAAAATTCTAAGAGCAGGTTATTATTGCCTACATTATTTTCATATGTGTATAAGGAAACCAACAGGTGTCATCAATGCCAAATTTTTGATGGTAAGAGAAAAGTACTCCCTCTTCCTTTAAATCCAATAATGATAGAGGCTCCTTTCCAACAGTGGGGTTTGGATTTTATTGTCGAAATAAACCCCAATTCGTCAAGATAGCACAAATGGATTTTGACAGCTACGGATTATTTTACTAAATGGATTGAAGCGATTCCAACCTGAAGAGCCACTGAAACTGTGATCATGGATTTCCTTGAGGAAAACATATTGGCTCGATTCGTATGCCCCAAAAGAATAGTAACAGACAATGCAGCTACTTTTAAATCCAAGAAAATGATTGATTTCTGTCACAATCATCATATAAATCTCAATCATTCAACTGCTTATTATCCACAGGGAAATGGGTTAGCTGAATCTTCAAATAAAAGCTTAGTAAGGATCCTCAGGAAGCTGTTGGAAGATAATAAAAGGTCATGGCACACCAAGCTCAAATATGCTCTATGGGCTGACAGGATTAGTACCAAAAGGGCAATTGGCATGTCTCTGTTCCAACTGGTGTATGGGACTGAAGTTGTTTTTCTAGCATCCTTAGGTGTTCCAATTATGAGATATTTCCAAGATCAGCAAGACGAACAAAATCACATGCAAAGGAGGATAAATCCGATTATTGAGCTGGAAGAGCGAAGGAATAAGGCTTATGACAAGGTGCAGTTACATAAGGAAAAAATGAAAAATACTTTTAACAGAAGAATCAAAGAGGAACAGTTTCAGATTGATGATTTCATGGTCTTGAAGTGGGATGCTCCTAAAGAAGACAAACATGGGAAGTTTGATCATATGTGGGTAGTTCTTTATATTGTTGCTGGGTACAGAGGACAAAACGCATTTCTGCTAGAATACCCAAACAGGGTTCCTCTGGATAGTAACCCTGTTAATGGAAGATATCTGAAGCATTACCTATCCTAAGGAGGAGGGTAAAACTTGTATTATAGCCTGCAAATATTTATTTTTATTTACAAGACAATATGGACGGTAAGCCGAATTTGTTTGAAGCATGCGGTGAAGGCCCTAAGTTTCAGGAGGCGTACCATTCCTTTCTGAAAAATAAAAATAATATATTTGCGAAAAACAAAAGACAAGTTTTCTGGAAGCTATTATGAAAGATTAAAGACAGGCACCTGGTCTATGAGCTCTTTGATACCTCACAAGGAGGATATCATCCCAAGATGGAGCTAATTGTTAACACCTCTACCTAGCAGAGGGTCGAAGGGACCATGGTAAAGAAGAAATAATGGTTATTTGAGAACCTTGGTTCAATATAATAGTGTGAAAGTGTGATAAGGGGCACGTAAGCAATGAATTATCATGGGATCCAATGACGTAAAACGAAGAAATGGAGATCGACGGCTTACAATGTGTCCTCCTTATGAAGATGCGAGGAGGATAAGGAAATACAGGGTATTCAACGAGATATGATGATCAACGGTCACAAATCTAGCCTGACAAAATCTATGATCAGCGTGAAGCCCGCTCCGTCAACTTGCACATTCGATAAAACAGAGAAGCTCAGTGGAATAGGTATGTGTAACCTCATCTGACGGTTGGGAAATAAAGGTAAAATGCATCGACGGTCATTGACAGATCCAGAGCGAAAAGTTGCATGATGGTTGGATACAAAAGGTGGTAGTGGAATGGAAACCATGGTACACGCGGCAGTCTGTGGTGCATTCCGTGGGCAAAAGCAGTTTGGTGGAAACCGCTAAAGGGGGACCTCTGGAGTGGGATCCTATATAAGTAAAGTTCACTTGTTCGGAGAACTATTTTTTATTTTGCGCCGGAAGAATGAAAATGACTACTCACTCGCCACCCTTTAACAGTCAACCTCGAATATATGCAGCCACAGTAACTGGTAAGTCCCGAATACCCGAAATTCATCCGTTGAATTACTATTGTTGTCTATATTATGGATAAAGGGAAATATTTACAAGGGTTTAATCGTATTCTGGACGAGAGAGAAGAATACCTGGTTGACAGGGATAGAGAGGTATGTGATCCTTTCTTGTCTATGGGAAGTGTATCAGTTAGTGAAGAGAGATTATGGCAATACAATTCACAGGGTAACGACATTCTAAATGCTTGTAAAACATTTTTGTATCATTTTGCTGTTGAGCAAACCCTGCATTTTCCCGAGTTTGCCGAGTGGTGTGCTGTTAACTATTCTTCTTCTCAGAAAGTCATTGTAAGTCATTCTACATCTAGGATACTGTGTAAAATTGATGTCAAGGTCTTCCGTGAAAACCTGAACTTGCCCGACAACTACCCCGATAGTCGTGAGCCTGTAAACAAGTTTGTTTTTGCTGAAGTGTACAAAAATTGTGAAACTAAGGTTCGTTGCAAATTCTTGTCTAGCATTTTGAACAAAGTTCAATCATTAGATGGTCTTTTTCTGCCATAACCTGTCCACATTTTCAGAGATGAAGTTAAATTAGTTGTGTCCTTATTCTGTCAAGTCTTGGGTCTAGATGATGATTGTCATATCAATGAAGTCATCTTGGGATTCCTATTAAAAATGAGTTCGATGAGTCCCAAGTCTCAGTCGATTCATGTCTTCAGTTTAGACGAGTATCTATCAGAAGCTATACATCTCCAATTGAGTGAGTTTCCAAAAGTGAGGGTTTTTAAGTTTCAAATTTATTTGCTGAACATGTTGCTGTGTTCGAATGTCACCGAATTGTAGTTCTTAAGTACCATGTTCTCTTCAGATTTGCGCAAGCAAATCAACATGTTCGAATTTGCAAATTCGAACATGTCAGAAATATATAAGATTTTCTTTGATGAAGTGTTACCTCAGGTATTAGAAGAAATGAAAAGAATGATGCAATCCTCACCCGAGGATAGGGTCGAAGATTGGTTTTTGTACAAGGATTTCACCGTTTTGAGGATATATGGTTTTACTGGAGAGCCTTATAGGCTGCCTGCTTTTATCACTCCCAGAGTTTTTGCATTGGAGTATATGAGACAGAGAGTGCATACAGAAGAAGAACACTTTGGAGCTTTTAAGAAATCTTCCAATATTAAGTTCCCTCTGAGAGTTGGCTCTTTTATTTTTAAAAATAAAGGCGCTCTAGTGTTCATAGAGAAATTGTTGTAAGGCATGGATTTTCAAAGGGAACAAAGGATAAATTATAACCCTTATCATATAATTTCCCTGAGAAAACAAGCTAACAAAAATAATCCATTCGACCATCAAGTTATTGAAGGTCTGAATGAAGTAGCCAATTTGCTTCACTTTATGGAAATTCCACGATCTGATCAAAATACAAGCAGTAGACCGGTTGCAGTACCTCAAGTGACAAATGTTTCTAATATTTTAGTTAAAAGAAGTCTTTCTGGAGTTGAAAGTATCTATATAGATGAGGTCGGTTCACATAAAAAGGCCAAGTTGTTTCAAGATGATAAAGATTTAAGTGAAATTATTTCAGATGATTTAAAAAGAGTTGCTTTGGTTCCTACAAAGTCTGTACAGGTGAGTCAATTTTCTTTTGAAGGTGTAGATAATACAGAATCGGGCCTAGTTTTCAAGTCTAAAGAATAGCTCATGACCAGTTATGTGGAGAAGCAAAAGCAGTCCCTAGAAGAAACAAGGAATCTACTCCAGCGGGTGAGAAGTTTAAACAATCCAAAAACTTCTTTGATTTCTACCTGGGAAGTAGAAAGAAATACTTTTAAATTGGCCATGGTAAGTGATAAGAAGATGTCAGAAATGGAAGTAAGGTTAGACAAGATTAGTGTACCAGATAAAATACAATTACATAAACAAATGGGAGACATTATTTATTCAGATTTATTGCATGCTATGGTGAGAGTTAATAAATTACAAGTTTTGGTAGACAAATTGGAAGTTCAGTTAAAACATGAGAAAGTTGAAAATAAGGCTAATTCCATTCAAATAAAAAAGCTACAAGCAGACCTCATAAACTTAGGAAATGAAATAGGTAAAAACCAAGCAATCAAAAGACTCCTAGAAGAAAAAGACAATGCCCTCGAAGTATTGAAGAAAAGGCTAAAGATCCCAAGTACAAAACATGTTCAATCATCCGAATTATTAGCATTACAAGAGGAAAAGGACAAGATTCATCAGGATCTGATGGAGTATAAAGGAAAGACTGTAAAATTACAAGAAGAAAAGGATAAGTGGCAAGCAGAACGGAATGAGTTAATAGCATAGATTTCACTACTGAAAAGGGATCAAAATGAAGAAAAAGAAATAATGGAGGAACTGATGAGCCAGACTCCCATTGATGAGGAATTAACCATTGTGAACATTGAAAAACCTTTAAATGAATTTTCTGCAAATGACTTACTAGTGTCCATGTCCCAAGTCAGCCTGAAAGATGAAGAGATAAGAGAATTAAAGGAGGAAAATGAAAAAGTCAAATCTGAGCTAGCCAAGGTGAATGAAAATAAGAATAAGATATTGCAAGATAAAAATCAGCTACAGAAGAAATTTAATGAATTGAAAGAAAGGAACATAGGAAAGGGTCCTCTCCAGGGAGAAAAGAACATAATTTGGGATACATTACCCGTAGAAATTACTAAGTTCAGGCAGTATTTGAACTTCATTGATGATCAAAGCATATTGATCAATTTGGCCAATCAAAGACTGAAGTTAGTAAATGAAACTATGGAGAGGAAACCCCTTGGCACAGCTCATAATACATTAAATTTCTTAAATTCATTAACATACCAAAAATTACATGCCATAGAAGTCAAAGACAGAGTGGCAATGGTACTGCGGGAAAAAATGTTTATTCATAAACATCATCTAATGAAAATAGTACAAGACAAGGCCGATGAAATGATCTCACAGGTTAATGAATTCAAACAGTCTTTTAAAGAATTATTTGAAGATGGCCTTCCTTCCTTTTGGGATGAGGAGGGATGAATGTTTTCTCAAGAGCACTATCACAGCCTGTTGGTACGAAGCCGTATGGATCATTCTAAATTTGATGATTTGGAAAAAGGGCTGACAGGGAAAGTCATTGTAGATAAGCTGACAGAAGATTTTGAGATATTACAGAAATTCCTAATCATCAGGGGAGGGTTGTGTAAAGTGTCGTGTGAAGCCTACATGGAGCTAGAGGTGTCTATTCAGGAGATGATTGAATATGGTATTCCAAGTGTGGAGCAATGGAGAGCCATAGGAAGATTTGGAAAGACAAAGTACATCCTTCATTCATGAAAATAGGTGTTGCACGCTGAAGAGCTGCTTGGACGGGCCTTGTGACCAAGTTGATTTTAATTTAATAATCTGTTAGGATCGAAGAAAGTATTTTATTCCTAGGAGTTAGGAATATAGTTACAAGACTTTGATTAAGCGGGTTATTTAGTTATTAATCTTCTTGGAAGAAGAAATTATTTTATGTATATAATTGCATTTACTTTATGTGATGGGGGTTGGAACCCATCTTGTTGATGAATGTTTTTTTGAAGACATATATTTTTGAATAACAAAGCTGAATGCATGTGGTTATCAGATATTCCTACGCTGTTTACATTACAATCTGTATTTCCCTTCCTTTGTGATTGTTTTTCCAGTGTTACACTCCATTTTGTTTTCTTTGTATCTGAAACATAGTGTTAAATGGTTGGAATTCATATTATTTATGCTCTGATCATTGTCTTAGATATTCTATGAATTTTTCTACTAAAGTTGATATAGAACTCATCTCTTGATGCTCTGTATTGATGGACTATTCATTATCTCTTCTGCCCCACCAGAAATTAAATGAATGACTATGATTGAATGGTTATCTTGCCTTTGATAAAAATCTCATGCATATGTCTTTGTGATATCTTTATGTATATGTGACTTCATTTCCCAATGGTTATGTGTATCATTTCAACCATTTATATAATCTTTGAGAGTTGATTTATACCTCGTCTTGTTAAATATGTATTTGAGAGATCCCTCTCTGAAAAGAAAAGCCAGTTTCTTTTCCAAAGTGGTTTTTGCTGTTACCTAGGGATTTACCTTTTACAACCTGGGTACATTCTGAGTGCTAACAGTAGCATTGCCTCTCAGGTAGATAGAAGAGGACATCACAATGTGGTATCAGAGCTTATGTTGCAGCTTCGAGTCTCAATGGGCCATGAAGAACATCTGACAGAGGAGGAATCAACCTCTGTGTTCAACAGAAGGAAAAGAAGTAGACAACAAAATTTATAAATAAATTTCTAAGTATGAAAAATAACCTGTTGGCCCAGTTAGATGAAGTCAGGCCGATACATCGGCTGGGATTAGTTGATTTGAGCTGATACACGTCAGGTGGAAACTGAGATTTCCATCGACGACAGAAGAAAAGATGAAACATTTCAAAAACATTTCTATGTATGGGCATGTTGGTTGAGTTTTCCGAAGTGAGCCGATGCATGTCAGCAAGGAAGGGAGATGTGAGCTGATGTGTGTTGGCTGAGTCGACTAGACGAGAAGAAAAAAAAAAAAATTAAATTTTTTTCTAAGTATTGAAATCAGCAAAAATCGGGGAATTTCACTGATACGTCAACTGAGTTCCGCCAACACACATCAGAATATTTTGGAGATTTCAGCCGACACGTTTCTGGTGGAAGTTGGAGTTTCAGCCAATGCATGTTGGCTGGGTTGATTCGATGAGTGGCAGGTGAAAGTCAAAAAATTTCGTGCAACGGTGGAGGACTTGGCCGTGAGAAAAATGAAAAGTTTTCCCCAACGGCGGGTGAAAAAATGGAAGTCTTCCACAATGGTTTATGGAAGTCAGAAATTTTTTCGATGCGACGTAGCGGGTGAAAGGCACAAAATTTTCCACTAACAGTGGAAGGCCCGCAGTGAAAAGAAACTCTGGAAGTTTTTTGACACACGGTGTGTAATGTCCCAAGTCTGGTGTGCAGACCTGAACACTTTAATTCTATAGTTTTACTTAAACAATTCTGAAATTTTAATTGGTTCACACAAAGCCTTCTCGGATTGGGAAAAACAAGGGTTTCTTCTGGGAAATTTTGCAGAGGAAAAGAGTGATCAATCGGAAGCAAACAAAGAGATATCAGAAATGGAATTTCCTCTCCCTTAACACATTTATATCTGGTTCCATTTAGGGTTTAGAGTCTGCACCGCGGAAACCTACTACCACGCTTCTGGATAACCAAATTGTGAAACTAAGGAGAGTAGTTTGGTCTGTTTCAACTAGAGGCTTTTGGAAAATTACAAAGGTTTGTTCCAATGTTAATGTAACATAAAAAAAAAAGTATTTAGACATTTTTCTTAGATTCTAGCAAGTTTTCAGGAGGTTTGGGTGAATTTGGGGATTTCTGGCAATTTTTGTCGAGGGAAACCCTGCACAGAGGAGGATACAAAAAGGTGGTATAAACCAAAAAAAAAGGTTCTGGATATGTATATGGGAACATAGTCCTATTATTGACCCATAGGAACTGACAGAGCTCAGTTTGAGTTTACATAACTTGTTTTACATCAGTTTTTAGTAAAAGTAGTTATTAAAAGCTAGTAATCTAGCTAGGGTCTTAAAAAAGCTATTAAATCAGCTTAAATCCATTTCTATAAAACATGATATTTATTGTTAGAATAATCAACCCATATTTATCTACCTTAGACATTAATTAATCGAATTTTTGTCTTATTTTCCTAGTTTCCATATTCCACCTTATGCAATTTGTCCTCCACACATCCAAAGTGGTCAAACTTGCTAAATTTGAGTCATGGAGTGCTTGGGAAACCACTTGGAATCAAATCTGCTTTATTCCTGGCCTTCCTAGCTCATGCCTGCTTTTTCTGAGTTTTAAGGCAATTGGGAAAGTTTGACTAGGTGAAGTTAACTTGTTTTTTGTCCTCATCATCATCCACTCTTTTCTCCTAAGAAAAGCATGTATGAGTTGTCCTTCCATCATTTATCTTACCTAATCAATTTTTCCAATTCGTGAGCTCCTAGACAGATTTGGAAACTGCTTTATGCACCTATGGGGGATTTTCTTAGATTTAGTAACCCTGCTTTTGACCAATTTCGAATGGCATCCTTATGCATTCGAATATCTCATGTAATTATTTATTATGGAATCCTATGACTTCATAGGGTTGGATATTGTACACTTATTCAATATAGATTAGTGTTCTGCTCCATATTCAGTCTCCTTTGTGTGTAAATTGCATGTGTAATTGGCAATTTTTGGGAGTGTAATTGTTCTAACACCCGGGTTCAATTTCCACATGGTATCAGAGCCTTTATAGATTGATTTCTCTCCTTCCAATTTGTTATTGTAGGTTCGACATCATTGACTGGGAACATTCTGCTGACTAAAGGGACAATTTCTAAGATATGGATCAATCTCAGAAGATCATCTTGACTCCATTTAACTTCTTTGAATGGAAAGTAGAGATGGAGATACTGTTGAGAGAGAAATGCCTTTACAGAGTGACTATGGCGACAAAATCAGATCCCAATGCAGCTGCAGAGAAAATTAAATGGCACAACAGGAGGGATGAGGCCTATGGTCTCCTATGTCTGAGCATATCCAGAGACCTCCTTTTCCATCTTGATGGATTAATATCACCAAATGATGTATGGGAGAATCTTGTTGATATTTTTGGTAAGACAAATGAGATGAGGAGACATAAAATTGAAAATGAATTGATCTCCCTGAGTCCCAATAGCTTTGAATCCCTGCAACTCTATTTTTCCAAGTTCAAAGCCCTTGTTTGCAGCTAAAACAGTGTGGGATCTAAAAGAAGGATGAGAAAATAGTTTTGGCCATACTCTTAAATCTTGGACCTGACTATTCATTGTTTTTCTCAACCTTCTATGCCACAAATTTGACAGCTCGAGCCTAGAAAATGCCTAGCCTTGTAGATTTCATGGAATCTTTCACAGAAGAACAAAATAAATTGGTGATGATGGGCACCATCAAACCTTCCAAAGACCAAGCTCTAGTTGTTGGATATTTGAGGGTGGATTTGAAAGGCAAGAAGAAAGCTAAGAAGCCACTTGAGAAAAAGAGAGACAAGAACAAGTCTCCAGAGGAGCCCCAAGGTTCCAAGAAGAACCCCCAGAAGAAGAAGAACAAAGGAGAAATGAGCAAGTGCGCATACTGCAGTAAGGGAAATCATCCTGAAAGCTCCTGCATGAAGAAGCAAATTGACATGCTGACCCAACTCCTGGAGAAGAATGGAATCTCCCTTCCTGATAGCTCAAAGAAGAGGGAAGGAGGATCAAATTCAGAAGATAGAGACAGATTTCATGCATTGGTTGCTGGCACATCAAGCTCACATAGTTTTATCATTGATTTTGGAGCTTCAAGACATATGGTTTCGACCAAGGAGGCATTCACCTCACATGACATGTCGAAAGGTCCACCAATTGTACTGGGAGATGACTCTCTCATTGAAAGTTTGGGAAAAGGGAGGATTGATCTTGACCATGGTAAGTTCAGCAATGTATTGTATGTTCCAGGTCTTACCTCTAACCTATTATCAGTGTATCAGATGACCCACACAGGGTCTCCAAAGAAGGTCATATTCTCCCCTGATGAAGTTGAGATCACAAATATCTCAAGTGGTAAAGTCATTGCAAAAGGAGTTGCAAATCACACTTCGAAGGTATACATGTTCTCACACTTCCTACCCTACTCAAACCCCTCTACTCTTCTGATTCATGCTAACGAGGCAAGCAAGATTTGGCATGAAATATTTGGCCACCTCAATTACAAGTATCTTTCTAATCTTAGTGAAAAATAAATGGTCATAGGGTTACCAAATATTAATTTTTCCAAAGGAGTCTGTCAAGGTTGTATCTTAGGAAAACACCCAGAGCATAAATTTCAGAAAGCTAGTCATGAGAGAACCTCTGCACCTCTTGAGTTGATCCACAGTGATGTTTCTGGCCCATTTCCTCATATGTCAATGACTCAAGACAAATTTTCATTGACATTCATAGATGACTTTTCCAGGTATTGCTGGGTTTACTTCCTGAAACACAAGTCTCAAGTTTATGGCCTCTTCAAAGTCTTTAAGGCTTTGGTTGAAAACCGGTCTAGGAGGAAACTCAAGGTCCTCAGATATGAAAATGGTGGTGATTATGTCAAGTCTAAGTTCATTCAATATTGTGCAGATGTAGGTATTCATATGCAGCATTCTATCCCTTACATAGCACAACAAAATGGTGTTGCTGAGAGGAAGAACAGATCACTGAAAGATATGGCAACCTGCATGATGGAGGCTAAGACTTTGCCACCAAAGTTTTGGGCCGAAGCTATAAAATATGCAGCATATATCTAGAATAGGGTGCCTCATAAACATCTTTATGGTATGACTCCCTTTGAAGAATGGAGTGGACACAAGCCAGATGTGACCCATTTCAGGATTTTTGGCTCAAGGGCTTGGGCTAGAATTCCAACAGAAAAGAGGAAGGCTTTGCAGCCCCAAAGCCAAGAGTGTCTATTTGTTTGGTACTATGAAGATTCAAAAGGGTACAATATGATCAATTTTAGCACAAAAAATCATTCATTTAAAGGATTGTTCAATTCCAAGAAGAGCCTCTAGCAGTAGTGGAAGTTGGAGAATCCTCTTCACCACCAGAACCATTGAATGTAAGTGAAGAGATATTTGAACTTGCTGATTCTGATATGTCTTATAATGATGATTTAATTTCAAATCCTAACAGTCCTACAAGACCAAAATGGGCAGAAAATACCATTCATGCAGCTAGAGAACTAGCTGGAAATCCTAATGATCCTAGGAGGACTAGATCTCAGTTTGAGAGTGCTCTGTGCATGAAAGATCCTATGTTTGCAGAGAAATGCTATCTGATGGTTGAATTAGACCCATAGAAATATGAATATGAAGCAAATCATCCAATATGGAAAAAATCCATGAAATAAGAGTTCAGCTCACTCCAGAAGAACAACACTTGGGAGCTAGTTGATCTTCCCCCAGGGAGGAAGCTAGTTCAGTGTAAGTGGGTTTACAAAACCAAATTTGCTGCTGATGGTTCACCTTTAAAATATAAGGCTATATTGGTATCCAAGGGATACTCACAGGTACATGGCATAGACTACAATGAGACCTTTGCACCAGTGGCAAAGATGGACTCCATCAGGCTAGCCTTAGCCATTGTAGCTTTGAAGCAGTGGGAGGTACATCACATGGATGTGAAGTGTGCTTTCCTGAATGGAGATCTCACTGAAGAGATTTAAATGCAGCATCCACAATTATTTTCTACTAATCCATCTCTTTTGTGCGGGATAAAGAAGTCATTGTATGGGCTTAAGCAAGCCCTCAGGGCTTGGTATGCCAATATTGATAGCTTTCTGCTATCACTGAATTTTGTTCGATGCAAATCAGATCCAAATATCTATTTGAAGCTGATTCATGGTTCATTAATGATTTTTGTTTTGTATGTTGATGACCTCCTCATTACAGGAAGCTCAAAGGATGAAATTGCCTCCTTGAAGGATGCAATGAACCATGCATTCTCAATGACTGATTTGGGCTTATTGAGCCAATTCTTGGGGCTTGATATTTCTCAAACCAAACAAGGAATAAAAGTAAATCAGTCCAAGTATGCCTTGGATTTTTTGAACAAGTTCAACATGAAGGATTGCAAGCCAAGCAAGACTCCCTTCCTTTTAGGATTTAAGCTTGAAGAAGCTGATTCTTCACTTATGGTAAACAATACACTGTATAGGCCATTTATTGGATGTTTGATGTATCTTACACATACTCAAACTGATATTTATTATGCAGTAAGTGTGGCTTCAAGATACATGGATCAGCCTCATGAGATCCATTGGAGAGCAGCCAAAAGGATCCTTAACTTTGTTTAGGGAACAAGGATTCATGGGATCTTCTACAAAGCTAAATATGATCTTGATTTGATTGGGTTTACTGACAGTGATTGGGCAGGTGACAACACAGATCAAAAGTCAACATCAAGATATGTGTTCATGCTTGCTGAAGGACCAATCAGATGGTCAAGCAAGAAACAGAGTGCCATTGCACTAAAATATATAGAAGCAAAGTACAGAGGAGTTGTAAATGCAGCAACTCAATGTTTATGGTTGCAGGGGTTACTTGGTGAGTGTGGCTTCGAATCAGAATAGTCAACTACTATATATTGTGATAATCAGAGCACCATTCGAATCTGCAATGATCCAGTTCAGAGACAGAGAACCAAACACATTGAGATCCATATGCACTACACAGACAGCTTGTGCATGATGGCACCATTCACCTACTCTTTTGTTCATCTTTAGAACAAGTCACAAATATCTTCACCAAATTTTTTTGTGAGAAGACATTAAGAAATCTCAAATCAATGCTGGGGATTTCTGATCATGCTATGAAGCATGAGCGATGACAATATTTTCAAATTTTGTTTTACTGCCCATGTTTAAGGGAGGATTTTTCCCACTGGGTTTTTGCCTCTTTCCTTGGTTAAATGGACATGCAGTATGTAAAGGGTGACTAAGCCTTGTTTCTAGGCCCTATAATTTTTTGATATTTTACTCATAATTCAAGCTTAATGGGGGATTTTAGAATAATCAACCCATAGTTAGCTACCTTAGACATTAATTAATCCAATTTTTGTCTTATTTGCCTAGTTTCCATATTCCACCTTATGCAAGTTGTCCTCCACACATCCAAAGTGGTCAAACTTGATCAATTTGAGTCATGGAGAACTTGGGAAACCACTTGGAATCAAATTTTATTTATTCTTGGCCTTCCTAGCGCATGTCTTCTTTTTCTTCTTTATTGCCTGCTTTTTCTGAGTTTTAAGGCAATTGGGAAAGTTTGACTAGGTGAAGTTAACTTTTTTTTTTCCTCATCATACTCCACTCTTTTCTCCTAAGAAAATAATGTATGAGTTGTCCTTCCATCATCTATTATCTTTCCTAATTTATTTTTCCAATTCGTGAGCTCCTAGATAGATTTGGAAACTGCTTTATGCACCTATGGGGGATTTGCTTAGATTTAGTAAGCCTGCTTTTGACCAAATTCGAATGGAATACTTATGCATTAAAATATATCATGTAATTATTTATTTTGGAAGCCTATGACTTCATAGGGTTGGATATTTTACACTTATTCAATACATATTAGTTTTCTGCTCCATATTCAGTCTCCTTTGTGTGTAATTTGCATGTGTAATTCACAATTTTTGTGAGTGTAATTTTTCTAACACCTGGGTTCAATCTACAAATTTATAATAGAGATAAATATAATCTATCTAAACACAAATACTTATTTCAATCACTTCCCCAACATACAATATTTATTACATCACTCATATTCACTCAATCCCCCCATACACTGATAAAATAGGCCCTTTTTATGAAACTGAGATAATATTATTTAGGGTTTGAGATATATAGACCTAATAAATGTAATTTTCAGAATATAATTACACTATAGAACATAAATTACATTATTGACTGACCATTACAAAGATGCTTCCAAAATTAAGGAGTAGGAAGCCTTAATCATGACCAGCAAGGGGCCATGAGCATAAGTGAAGCATGGGATTCACTAGATCTCAACCTGAACTTGATGGAGGCTGTAATATACTTCTAGAATAAGTTTCAATGGCTTACATTAGCACTCCATAGAATTTCAATAGATAGAAAGGGATATGGAAGAGAAGGGAGGAGGGGTTTGGGGATCATCACCCAATGGTTTGAGGCACAACACTCAGAGAGTATGCTCACATAGCATAACAAAAATATCCAAAACATATAAACTAAATAATGGAGTTGGAATACTTATTTTATAGAATTGGTGTTGACTTTTTGAGCAAGTCACTTGGCTTGGTGACCTGTAAGAATAGGTCACCCATGAGTGGACATACTTTCGTTTCTTTTCTTTGCTTTGCCTTTCCTTATTTTTCCTCTTTGTATGAATTTCCTTCTTTTCTGAACTTTTTTTCTTTTCATACTTTCCTGCTTTATCTATTTTCTCCTGCTTTCCAGATTTATGTTTCTTTTCTTGAAATATTTATCTTTTCTCATTTTTGGCAACATTTTTGGACTCTAGCGCTTTCTTGACTTGGCAAGTTTATTTCCACATAATTTAATTACATAATTAATAAAATGATGAAAATAAATTAAATACATGCCTCAAAATAATTATTAGCAATATTTTTCCTAGGAAGAATAATTAATGTCCATTTGAGCCCCTAGGAATTTCATCATGGTCAACACTTTTAATGTCTCAAAATATGGGGACACGACAGTCCTCCCCTCCCAAATCTACTTTTCCTCAAGAAGAAGCACTCCATAGTGCTGCAAATTTGTTCAGAATGTAGGAGAACTGGAGCATGAATCCATTGTGCAAAAAGGTTGACTTTCTCCATCAAGCCATCCTGTAAAGTTTCTCCCAAACAAGCAATGCTAGGGTCCCATTGCTTGCATATTTGCACCCCCTTTAGTGATAATGCCTTCCCACACAACTTATGAGACAAATTTATGCATGGATCCCATTTCCTCAACTGTAAGTATCCAAACATTAGAATCCATGATACAAATTTTTCATCACAGGAAATGACATTCATGCTATGGAAATCATACCACTGCACCAAAAACTGGAAATTCTCAATGCAAAGTTGGAAATCTTTAAGATTTCCCCACCCAACATAAAGTTCCTTATGTGCTTGATGCACATGAGCATTGAATCTCACAATTATGTTGCTAAAAATACATAGGTGTGAGTCCCATGTCCAACCCCAATGAGTATAGGAATCATCTGTTGAAATATTGTAACTTTGAAGAATATTCTATAGGTATCTTTTTGTGTTCCTCGATGGTCCTACCGGGAGAACCACTTGTATTACTTTGTACCCTGATGCTTCTAATCGGAAGAACTAATAAGAGTCATGAGGTAGTCCCCTCTAGTTGTAAAGGTGGGTCATTAGCACCCCAGTGTGGTTACTTGAGCCTACATGTGTAACTCGAGCCTACATGATTTAACTTGAGCCTACATGTTGGATGAATTAATGAAAGTGAACGGATGAATATAAATAGAGGTGTAGCGCTCCTCATTTGGAGCACACACTCTCACTTGTGTAGCGCATTAGTGGAGGAGAGAGAAGTAGCTGGAGAAGGAGGAGGATCAAGATTTGATCTCCTTGTTGGTTTTATCTTTTACATTTTGGGGCATCTATATTGAGGAATATTTTGCTGGGTTTTTCCCTTCAAGGTTTTTCCAGGATAAATATGTGTGTTCCTTTTGTATGGTTATGCTTATCTATCTTTCAGTGATCCTGTTTATATGCTTTTGTTATGAAATTGAAATGAGATACTAATGATCTAGCTTAGCATATGAAAATTTAACATGGAATTAGAGCCACCCTAAAAAAATACAATGTGCAGCTACATAAGCTAGGGCTTATTAATTTTCAATTCTCTCTCCATAATCGATCGACAAAAGAAGGCTAGGCTGACTCTCCATTAAAGGGTGCATCTTTTGGTCGAAGCGGAATTCGATTCCGAGCATTTTCAGTTTTTGGCGTAGGAAATTAGGGCTTCCTGCAGAAGAGGAATTTTTGAGTGATCCCAGAATAGGATTTATTTCCTCATCAAAATAGAAGTTTAGAGACCTGGATCAATATTTTTGATTGGGTGAAACTCCAGGAAAGTCAAACTCTAGTTTGACTCCGAGCTAGAAAAAACCTAAATACTAAAACTGCTACGTTTTTGTACATTCACCATATCCTGATATTGGTGAAGCTTAAGGAGCTGAAAATTGTAGAGGATGAATAAAACATCCCTATGTACATGGTATCCAAAATTTAGCCTCATATTCACTATATGCTGGGAGATATGATCCCTCCAATTTAGGGTTCCAGCCTCTTCCAAAATTCTTCCCTAAACAGGAAACCTAGGGAGAATTGCTATATCTTGAGATACATAGGTCCAAATGGAATTACTGAAGATGTTATAGAAATATTACAGACTGTAATTTCTTTGGTCTAAATTTCAGACCCAGAAGATTAAATAATGAGACGTGGCAGTTCGTACAACCTCGTTGTTCTGAACAGTCTTATAACAGGTCACCTTGGGAAAAGGATCATAAATATCAATTGGTGAAACCAATTCTGATGAAACATATGGTTTTGGATTAGGGACATGCGAGTTTAACTCAATGAGAAATATTATATAGAGAGGAGTAGTAATTTCATAGATATCACAGAAACAGTGATAGGCATTTCTGCAGAAGAAATTGGAAAACTAGGGCTTCTTGTTCCGGTAGCTTCCCTCCACTGTTTTCAGAAAAGGAGTACATTGGAAAGATCCATTTGAAGATATCTATATTTATATCTAATTAGATCTATAATATTCCAATTTTTTAAAATTAGGGTTTCTGTGACAAACCCTAGATCAGCCAGCTCCGGAACCAAGACGAACACCTCAAAACGGTAAGATCTAATCTTTCGCTATTTTCAGTTGAGGTTCTCATTTCAAAGTGATATATCACATCAGCTTGATGATAATCTTGGGAAAGTTGACAAATTCCAAGCCTGGAAGTATATGATCTCTCTAAAGAAAATGGATTGGACACCTACATGAGTATAGAGGTTCCAGTTCCAGAGGGAGATAAGGTTAGAAGCCTTACACAAGAAGAACTTGGTCAAGGCCAAGAAGATCATTGTTGATTCAATAATGAATCAACTTGTACTACAAGTGTCCTCCTTAAAGACACCAAAGATGTTTGATTCCTTGACCAATCTATTTGAAGGGAAGAAAAAAAATCAGAATATGACCTTAAGAAACCAGTTGAAGAATGTGAAGATCCAGAATGCAGAGACCATGTAGTAATACTTTACAAGGGTCTCTCAAATCAAAGAACAACTTGTAGTAGTAAAAGAAGAAGTGAACAATGCAATAGTGGTGATGTCCACCTTGAATGGCCTCCCAATATCATGGGATTCATTCATTCAAGGAATGTGTGCCAGAAGGAAGTGATTACTTTCATCAGACTCTGGGAAGAAGAAGAAGCTTGACTCATAAGAAGAGAAGAGAAGATGGGAGAAATTGAAGATCATGCTCTCTCCATTCAAAGAAGATCCCTCAAGCGATGAGGAATACGAAGAACTCAATTCTTGATGAACCTCTTATCCATCTTATCATTTGGATAAGAAATGATGATGTTTGAATGAAGAAGATGATGAAGTAGAAGTACCAAGAAGGAGTCTACCCATGAAACAAATAAAAGATAAGTATTCAATTGTCATTTCATGATATTGTTTTGTTATACATTTGATTATATTCAATTGATGTGTTATGCATGATAAACTGGTTGCATGAATGACATTTATGAGATATGGATAAATGTTGTGTTGGCTAAATAGTTGCATCATGCATAAGAATTTGTAGTTATGCATATGTTTTATGAAATAGTTCTAACCATGCAACTGGTGCATTTGAATTGTAGGAAAGTTCATGTACAACTGCCTAGAAGAAAAGAAGGATGAGACTTGTTCCAAAGAACAAGTGATGACAATTCAATAAACATGAATCTGAAGCTCCCAGGGTCAGAGAAATCATGATGAAGGAAAGAGCTTTAGAGAGCGGTAGATCCACCTCAAAGGATGGAGATCACCATGGCTATGCAAGAATATATGACCAAAGAGTAACAATTGATCATGAGGAATGATGTATTCGATATGGTTTCAAGACATAAAGGGAAGTACGTAGTATCTTCCATATGGATCTACAAGAACAAGTGTACAAATCAAGGTTCGTGATTTGCCTCAGAAAGAATAGACTATGACATGACATACTCTATTGACAAGTATATATCAAGAATAGAACCACCTGTATAGAATGAAGAGGGAATATGATACTCCACTTCAGGGGGAGTGACTATAGAAGGTATCTGAGTTCGACATGGTATGACATGATGGACAACTTCTTGATGGATCGAGACTTTACCAAGAGTAAAGATGATCCTAACCTTTATCTCAAGGTTGTAGAAGATGAACCTGTCATCCTATTATTATATGTGGATGATCTATTTTTGACAAGGAATGAGAAACAGATTGTAGAATGCAAGAAGTCCACTGAAGAATTTAGACCTTGGTCTAATACTTTATTTCCTAGGTCTGGAAGTATGAAGGAATCTTTCTCAATCAGGGAAAGTATGTAGTGCAATTTTTGAGAAGATTTGATATGTTTGAATGAAAATCCATGGCCACATCCATGGATTTCAACCTCAAGTTATTAGTTGATGACTCATCAGAGTTAGTGAATGTGACTCAATATAGACAGATTATTGGGCCATTGATGTACTGAACAAATACCAGACCATAAATTTGTTTTACTGTGAACACCTTGAGTCAATATCTAGTTCAACCTAGATGGGTTCACCTGATAGACACAGAACATGTGATGAAATATCTAAAAGGGACTATAGACTTTGGTCTATACTATGATGGAAACCATGATTACAGATTGTATGGCTATATAGATGTATATTGGGCTGGAAGTATCTCAGATAGGAAAAACACATCAAGTAGATGCTTTTGTTTGGGGTCTGCCATGAATTCAAGGTTTAGCAGGAAATAGTCTAGTGTTTCTCCTAGCACGGTTGAAGCGGAATACATAGCAGATTACTCTGGTAAGTTGTGAAGCCATATGGCTTCAGAAGCTGATATCAGGTCTCTTTGACCTAAATATGGATACTACAATGATTCTATGTGATAACTAGAGTTGTGATGACAGAGAACCCTGTTTTCTGTCGTAACATATAGAAATACGGTATTTCTACATACGAGATAAGATGCAGATAATGATGTTTCAGTATTTACATACTGTAGATGCAAATGATGGTGATTCAGTATTTCTATACTGAATATAGAGATGATGATGTTTCAGTAATCCCATACTGAAGATATAGATGATGATGATTTCAATATTCCCATACTGAAGATATAGATGATGTTTTAGTATTTACATACTGTAGATACAGATGATGGTGATTCTGTATTTCTATACTGAATATAGAGGTGATGATGCTTTCAGTATTTCTATACTGAAGATATAGATGATGATGCTTTCAATATTCACATACTAGAGATACAGATGTTGATATTTTAGTATTCACATACCAAAGATGTAGATGATGATGGTTTAGATGTTGATGTGTTGATGAAACCTTTGTCCTGAGTAAATTTTGAACACTTTCGAGAAAATCTTGGTGTGGTTCGAAAAGACCTTCCCTGAAAGGGGGAGTAGTGATGTTGCAATGGGATTGTATCATCCCTGGGCACTTTCCATAAAGTGATCTGCTGACCTCAGTCCTTGATAATGAAGAGGGATTGTATCATCCTGGGACATATGTCCATAATAGATCCAGTGACTTCGGTCATCGAGAATGTGGTAGGATTGTATCATCCATGAACCTCAGTTCAGAATGGATCTGGTGACTTTGGTCATCAATATGGTGGTAGGATTGTATCATCCGTGAACCTTGATTCAGAATAGATTCGGTGACTTCGGTCATTGAGAATGTGGTAGGATTGTATCATCCATGAACCTCGGTTCAGAATCGATCCAATGAATTTTGTCATCAAGATGGTGGTAGGATTATATCATCCATGAAACTCAGTTTAGAATGGATCCGGTGACTTCGATACTCGAGAACGTGGTAGGATTGTATCATCCGTGAACCTCAGTTCAGAATGGATCTGGTGACTTTGGTCATCAAGAAGGTGGTAGGATTGTATCATCCTTGAACTTTGGTTCATAATGGATCCAGTGACTTTGGTACTCGAGAACGTGTGTTGATCCTATAATTCCTAGAGGACGGATTGTCTGAGTTCCACAGATGTGTTGATCTCGTAATTCCGAAAGGAAGGATCGTTAGTAACTCCGTAAAGAACAAAATCCCGTAATTTCGAAAGGAAGGATCGTTGGTATCTTTGTAAAGACTTCATCCCGTAATTCCAATAGGAAGGATTGTCTAAGTTCCACAGATGTGTTGATCTCGTAATTGCAATAGGAAGGATTGTTTGAGTTCCACAAATGTGTTGATCTCATAATTCCAAAAGGAAGGATCATTAGTAACTTCGTAAAGACCTAAATCTCATAATTCTAAAAGGAAGGATCATTAGTAGCTCTGTAAAGACTTGATCCCGTAATTCTGAAAGGAAGGATTGTCTAAGCTCCATAGATGTGTTGATCCCGTAATTCAAAAAGGAAGGATCATTGGTAACTTTGTAAAGAACAAAATCCCATAATTCCGAAAGGAAGGATCATCTAAGTACCATAGACATGTTGATCTCCTAATTCTGAAAGGAAGGATCATGTTGATGTTTTGATGATGATGATGATGTTGATGTTTTTATGATAATGATGTTTTGATGATGATGTTTATGATCAAAAGATCAGAGTATGATGATGATGATGTTTCTGATCAAAAGATTAGAGTATGATGATGATGTTGTTGCTGATCAAAAGGTCAAAGTACTCAAGATGTTGCTGATCGAAAGGTCAAAGTGCCGAAGATGTTGCTGACTGAAAGGTCGAAGTGTTGAAGATGTTGTTGATTGAAAGGTAAAAAGATGTTGATGCTGATCAAAGAGTTGTTGTCATTGAAGATTGAAGATGAAGACTATATGATGTTGAAAATATTCCAATGATTTATAGATGTGTTACCCTGATGATGTTGATGATGTCCTCCATCTCTCTCCTACAATTGTTGTTGTTGATGTTGTTCTAGAATACCCTTCTCATTAAGGGGGAGTGTTGAAATATTGTAACTTTGAAGAATATTCTATATGTATATTTTTATGGTCCCCGATGGTCCTACTGGGAGAACCACTTGTATTACTTTGTACCCCTATGCTTCTAATCAGAAGAACTAATAAGATTCATGAGGTAGTTCCCTCTAATTGTAAAGGTGGGTCATTAGCACCCCAGTGTGGTTACTTGAGCCTACATGTGTAACTCGAGCCTACATGATTTAACTCGATCCTACATGTCGGATGAGTTAATTAAAGTGAACAGATGAATATAAATAGAGGTGTAGTGCTCCTCATTTGGAGCACACACTCTCACTTGTGTAGCGCATTAGTGGAGGAGAGAGAAGTAGCTGGAGAAGGAGGAGGATCAAGATTTGATCTCCTTGTTGGTTTTATCTTTTACATTTTGGGGCATCTATATTGAGGAAGTTTTTGATGGTTTTTTCCCTTTAGGGTTTTCCTAGGATAAATCTTTGTGTTCCTTTTGTATGGTTATGCTTGTCTATCTTTCAGTGATCATGTTTATATTATTTTGTTATGAAATTGAAATGAAATACTAATGATCTAGTTTAGCATATGAAAATTTAACATCATCCAACCAACAAGGATGCCCAAACTGCTCACAATAGGATGATGCATCACAATTATCTCCAAAAATGCAAGTAAGAAAAACAAATAAGTGTTCCCTCATCCCACCTGATAAGGTACTAACACTCCTACTAAAAGGTTCATGTGAACACTTCCAATGGCTCAAATCTCTACCATTGGTCAAAGAATTCAAGCATCTATCCAAATGTGTTCAATATATTTTCCTCAACAACTTCTCTTGGCAGTTTGCTTGCTTATCTACCTTCCACTGATCATGTGCAGAAATGTTTCTACTAGAATACTCCATGCATGACATGTAATCTTCCACCCAATATACGCGTGGTTGAATGGCATCAAGTGACAAATATATGTGCCTCTGTGGATGATGGGAGGGTGATGGTGCATTCCACAATTCATCACGAACACATAGGAAAGCCTCCATCTCTTCCTGTTGCACCAACAAGGAAAATTCCTTCTCCCAATTTTCATTCTCACTCGATGAGGTTGAAATAGAAGTGTGGGTATATATTTGGATTAGAACCCTACAATACTCATCCACCCAAATTATGGCTTCCCAATATTCATCCTCATATGACCCTCTCATTGGGAAGAGACTATTTCCAGAAAACATTTCCAGTTTTTTTTGGAAAAGGCCAAGTTCTTGGTTCTCATCAAAATTGTCTGCACAGTCCTCAAGCACAAAAAAAACAAAATTCACCTCATGTGCATGTGTATGGAGGGTATCCAATGAATGCAAATTAAATATTTGCTGCTGTTCACATGTCAAGACAATGTCAGTCACAACAAAAAATTTATTGCAAAATAAAATTCTTTACCTCCCAAGGTCTTCATTCCAAAGATGTTTCTATCCACCCAATAAATGGATGAATATGGGATTTTATTTGCTGATCCATATGGAATGTGACCAGACACCTCTTCTAGAGCATAATATACCATCCATAGGGTTGTGTCATAAGGTGTCTCCTTCCAAGCATGCATGTCAAACAACCCTCTATTGATGCAAGCAATTCTAGTACATCCTTGATCCTCTATTTTAGTGATATATTTATCTACCCAATCCATGAATAGATAATCATCCTTACTTTTTGATTCAATTGGAATGTCCTCAGCCATATTTACCATAGCTAAGAACACTTCATCCTTTCTCTCAATCTCAATGAGTGCTTGGACAGTATTTCCTTCCTTATATCTTTTCACAAGCATCTACAAATCTGGTCCTTCCTCATGGTTGTCCTCCACATGAGGCTCCTTCAACACATCCAAAGTAGTTACTACCATGTGCAAATGATTCTTTTCCATGCAATATGAAGGGAATGGTACATTTAAATCCCTTTGAATTTGATCAATCTGCAACCTTGACTCTTGAAGAGCTTCTTCGGTTCTTTTCAAGGAATCATATGTAGCCTCCCATTTCTATGGAGTCTTTCAGACTCTTGTGTTTCACTCTCGAATGCACAATGGTACATTTCAGCCACCATGAGGAGATGTTCTATATCATATATTGAGTTCATATAGCTCTCCTTCATCTTGAACATTCCTTCTTGCAGTGCTATGCACTCCTCCAGAAAAGAATTCTCCTTCCATGTCTCCACTAGAAGCTTTCCAACAACATCTTTCCACCAAGGCATTGATGTCAACAATGTTTTTCATGGCTACCCTAAGCTTCTTTCTACCCTCCTTTAGTGATCCACTCAAATGATGTGGATCACCAAGAATATTCTCCACCAATATTTCTTCTTCTAATAGCTGACATATATGACCATTTTTTCTTGTTGCATGAATCCACCACATAAAACTCATCCCCAACATATAGGTCAGCCTTTGAATTTCCTCCACACTCACTTCCATGATGTGAAGTGAAAGGTATCTCTTAAGGCTGGAATGAAATGTGATTTGTACATAAATTATAGATCATTTCATGCCCTATCATTTCAGCTTCATCATGCTGCAAAGGAGTCCAAAATTCTGAACTGTTCTCATCTCTCTGCATCATATTTTTCTCCTTCAATTTTTCTAGTTCATATCTAGCTGGTGGTGGATTGTCTTCCACATCAGTCGAAAGTTTCAATAATGACTTCAGATCTGATTTTTGTTTCTCTTTTGGATCTGATACAAAAGATCCCTTATTCTCATTGGTAGTATCACCATCCTCTGCATTGATTTTGGGTTCACTAATAGATAAACTAGGAGCATATTCATCTCCCTCACAATTGTCCTTCATCTTCCAGTCCTCAGAGGCAAGTGAAGTCTTTCTTTCCTCCCATGGATTAGATGATGGAAGGTGTACATGGCTGCTGCAAAAATAAGAACTTTTATCATTCATTTTAATCACCTTATCCTATTTCTATACATATACTTTGGTGGCCTTCTCCTCTACCAAATATGTTGGAGTAGGGTCCCGCAACTATAGGAAAAGCTACTATTTTTGGTAGAATATGGACAATTTTTGGAGGAAAGACAGTTTTGGTGATGCGATAAAGGTACGATTCCATAGTGCATTTCCCTCCACAGATCATGGGCCGGAAATCACGGCGGTTGGAATAAGAAAGTCAAAGGGAAATAGTACTTGAAGCGGCCGAGAAAAGAGCTCAACCACTGCATTTAAGGCAGTGGCGACGAAAGGAGGGCTCAGCTACCCTCATAAAGGAAGAAGGAGCAATGGGCCAAGGTATTAAATATAAAGGATAGAAGGGGAGTGACTAAGGAAGCGGCACCCATACCCGCGATCAGCGCCGAAAATCGTGGAAGACTGTAGAAAGCTACGGTATGACCAGAAAGAGGCAGTACAAAGTACAGAAAGGCTGACTGTCACAGTTAGGGTTTGGGGTTACTGTTGGGATAGGCCCACAGTGTTATATCATGGTGAGACCTTTGGGCCACCTATTTAAGCATGTATTTTGTATTATGAAGGGTTAGATAGAGAGACAAACATATAGTTAGAGAGATAGATAGATAGACAGTTAGACAGTGAGACATTGAGGAAGAGTCGAGCTCTGGTTCTGTGTCCAGTATGTAGTTATCTTACTATAACCAGTGGCCAGCTCCTAGAGCATGAATGTAAAAATCCACAGGGATTGAGAGAGAGAGAGAGAGAGAGAGAGAGAGAGAGAGAGAGAGTATATTGTAAGAAGAAAGCAATATAGGAAGAGAAGAGATATAAGAGAGAAGGGCTCCCAGCTGTGTGCATGGAGTTTCCCAAAAGATCTCAAGCTGCATAATAGGTTGCAGTAGAACTGTATTACTCTCTCAAGATATAATATAAAAATAGTTCCCGTGGACGTAGCTTCCTCGCTGGAAGTGAACCACATACATCCGGGTGTTGTGTGACTGTTTCATGTGATTGTGCTCTACTTATTTGTTATCTGTTATCTGTTACATGAAATTTGCTTATCAGTTAATGAATGCATTTATGCTATCCTTCAGTTTATAGTAACATAGAAGGTCAAATGCAAGTTGAATGTGTCGAGTACTCTATATATGATTTTATCAGTGCTTGATTCATGACAGTAGCATCTACTGTGTTAAGTGGCTTCTGCATATTTAGTTCAGCGAGTTGAGTGTAATTGATGTTAAGCATGTTAAACTGTAGAATCTTAAGTGAGGTTGTTTAACATATTAATGAAGGTTAACTGAGCTATTATACCCAGAAAGGAAGCCTCTGGACCTTGAGAGTTGATAAGTATATTGAGTCTTAATGTAGGAAATATCGTAGCGTAGAAAGGGCGATATCGCACTATCGAGGGAGATGTGGTGTGAGATATCATAGGTTGAGAGCCGAGCGGAAGAGAGAGTTCACGCATTGTCTTAAAAGCTACGATGTGATAAGAGTCAGTTCCATATCAGAATCAGCTAGGAAGAGAAATATCCCTTGCTGAGAGATTCAGCAGGTTAAGTAGAGACAGAGAACCCAGGATGCTGCAGAACCTGGTTGAGGAAACCTGATTCTTCAGCCAACCCATCTAAGATCACTTCGGGTGAGACTTCAGGCTGCTCTGCGGTCTGTCACCAAAAGGGCCAGTGAGCTAGGGTTTTTGTCGGTACAATAAAGTAAACCCAGGTGTACCCAGAGAAGACCAACAAATGGTTCTATCACCGGTTTTGAACAAATTGAAGAGCTGATGTTCTGTTGGCATCCTACTAAAGAATAACTTAACCAGTGGGTTGAGTCTAAGGAAAGAGAATTTGCTCAAAAAGAAAACAAGAGTCCTAGGAGGAGTACAGAGGACTGGTTATAGAAACATATCTTCACAGACCTGCATGAGATATTTTTTGTGACCTACGCAAATGATTTGTACAATTAGTTGTCAAAGTTGACTGATAAGCATGTATTCAAGAAGAAAAGGAACATTGTCTAGACACCGAAGCTAATTCACACTATGAAGAGTGTAGATAATCCCATTTTGTGAGTAGTAGACTTTTGGCTTGCGAGGTTGCTGGAAAGTTTCATTACAGAGTTTGCAGTTGATCAAGGAGAGAGTTTCAGTGAAGCAGAGAGGTACTTCTTCAAAGGATATCGTGGTAAGTACTTGAACTCTTTAAATCGGTCCCTTAATATGTTATTGTACGAAAAAGAAATACTGGATATATTCTCAGATGAATAAGTTAAGTAAGTGTAATGTCACAAGAGTTTGAGAGTGACTCTGAAGAAATTGGATGTACACATAGTGGTAAGAGATGTAAAGTAGATTTCAGATATTCCTTCTTTGAAGACAATTCAAATAGTACTAGAGAACAGAGTCAAAGTAATAGAGAAAGAACAATAGGGGGTATCCCTTATTACCCTTATACCACACAGAAACAAACCGGGACTCGGAATAATCCCACGTGAACTCCATCTAGTAGTTCACACACAGTACATACTACCTCTACACCATCTACATCTATACCGCCAAGTGGTAGTAATACAGCAAATTAGAATCCACCTCGTAGAAACATAATGGGGGATAACATGAAATTACCTACCTTTAAGGGTACAAGGGTAGAATACCCAGAACAAAATTGGTTCCTATGTGAAGCTGTATGGACCATTAAACAGATCCAGGATGGCAATACTAAGCTTGTCCAGTTGGCCACTACACTTAGAGAAAGAGCTTTAACATGTTATATGAAGTATACATCAGCGCAGAACAAAACACTCGTAGAGGTCAATATGGCAATGATTAAGGAATTTAAGAATCCCAAGTCTGAGTCACAATGTATCATAGAACTTAAAGAAATCAAACAGTTACCCACAGAGTCAGTATGGCATTTCGATCAGAAATTTAAAGCTCTTATAGACCAAGTTAGTTTTGAGTTTGTGCCGGAGCAGCATAAGGAATGGTTCATCACAGCACTACTCCCTCATATCAGACTTCCACTAATGCAATAGAAAATCCATACACAAGATGAAGCATTGGATATGGAAATGAAACTAGAGGCTTCACCTCTAGCTGAGACTAGTACAAGTATGACAAATTTACAGGATCAGTTAGCCAATCTCACTTTACAGCTACATGAGATTAAGAAAGGAAAAGAGGTTGAACAAGAACTATGGTGTACAAAGTGTAAAGGACATGGCCATACAAAAGATAACTGTCCAATATTTTTTGAGTATCTATCAAGTGGGGCTCCTAACCCCTCAGTACAGAATCAAGGGCCATGGTGTGAAATCTGTAGAACAAGAGGACATAGACCATAGGAATGCCCTTTACTTCATAAGTATGTACAAACTCCTAATAATTTATACGGTAACTTCTGTAAGTCAGTAGGACATGATGAAAATAATTGCAGAGCTTATGATCTCATGATAGAGAGAAAAAATGACTTCTACAGAGTCCAGTCAGATACATCAGGACCAGTAATAGGCCCACCGCATGAACCAGCTCATGATGGTCGTGGTGGAGGATTCAGAGGAAGAGGCCGTGGTGGAGGCTTTGGCCGCGGCCGTGGATCGATTGTTTGTTACAAATGTGGAGCCATATGAAATTATGCTAGGGATTGTTAGAACCCTACTACAACATGTAAGTATTGCAAGTCCTATGATCATACTATAGAATAATGTCCTATCTTGATAGCCAAGATTAAGGATCCTAAGCCAGCAGTAAACTAGAATATTCAGCTTATCGTTGCTGAGCAGAAAGAACTAGAAACAAGAGTCAATATTGTGACTCGTAGCAGTGCTTCTACTAGTAAGACATCGCAGGATGCCAAAAATAATGCAGGTCCGAAGTGGGTGCGTAAATCCACTGATAAATCTACACCACTTGACCTGTAGAAGAACAAAGAAACATTTCAGTGAGCTAAAACTTTCTTTACTAACCCTACACCATCAAGATCGCATATATTGCCTCATAAGGGTATACTGCAGAAAAACCCTTGTGGCGTTAGTCCTGTGTAGATATCGTAGGCTACCACATCTGGAAGGTGCGAAGAGGATGAGTTGACAGGAAGTGTACAATCCTTCCTGCGGAGCTGCTTGAAACTCGTAAGAAATGAGAAATCCATAGAAGAGCTTCAATGCATCATATATTAGTATCAGCAGACTTCTTCCATGAGCAGTACGTAGCGTGCTGTTCATAATATTATGGGCCATACAAGAACAGGAAGAGAAATGAGACTCACAGCACAAACTGGAGAGTTTGAAACGGATGAGGTAATCCTAGATTTAGGATCAGAGGTAAATGTTCTTACTAAGCAGACATGGGAATAGATGGGTAGCCCTAAGTTATCTAGATCACCTATCCATATGTGATTAGCCAATTAGTAGAGGGTTTCACCACTAGGCCGATTACTGCAAGTACCAGTTGATATTGATGGAGTTCGCAGCTTTGCAGATTTTGAAGTCATAGAAATGATTGGTGATAGCAGACCGTATATATCTTTATTAGGTATCGATTAGGCATTTGAAAACATGGATGTTATCGATTTGAAGAAAAGGCAAATGACCTTTGAGGATAAACAGATTCAAGTCATCGCACCGTTGGATCCTTTTCAGGGTCCCCGATACATTGAACCTATCAGAGCAGAGGAAGAGGTGCATAATATGGAGAGCCTCTATGATATGACTGCTAACCAGAGTGATTATATCAATCCCACCACATAAGGAAATATTAGTTGGTGATGCGACAGCTCATGCGCATCGGATTCGGATGTTGGTTTAGAAAATTGGCAGAATAGACTTTATGAAGTTTCAGCTCATAGATGTGCATTTATGAATAAGTCACTGCAATGGATTGGAACAGAGATTAAGGATATTCCGTCATTTGATGGCTTCGCAGATGTCAAATACCTTTTACAATAGTTTGAGCAGGAAATCCCTCATGAGCAGAGGATGGAAGCTATTGACCTTGCAGTAAGAGCCACACTTGGAAGATGGTGGCATGCACATAAATAAAATATCGTATCATGGGATGATTTTAAGAGATTGATGGCGATCAGATTCTCTATTGACAAGGAGCATTTCCAGCAGAAATATACAGGAGAAAGTGACCCCAGGTCACACATTAATATTTGTGAACAGAATTGGTCAGACATTCCAGAGGATGAATGGGTTCACTTATTCATTCACACTTTAGACACAGTCCCAAGGAATTGGTACACTGCAACAGAGTTCCGCAAAGGAATGATTACATGGTCAGTTATGATAGACAGCTTTCTACTCACTTTCACTTTTGAATCTGAGTATCCAAGCATTGATTAGGCCCTAGAGAGTATAAAGACTAAGATATTTGATGAATGTACCCTACCAGTGTATGCTCAGCCTGATTGGGCCATTCAGTTAGAACATGTGCTAGAGTGTTACAACTTCGCAGACGAGCCAGGTGATAAGGATGAGAATCCTCACAATATCAACATTCCAGATTCAGAAGGGACTCACGAAGTTGATGGACCAAAGCTAGAGATTCCAGCTGTCACAGAGCCTATTAAGATTAAAAAGATCAATATTGGCACAGAAACAAAACCAAAGTTTGCCTCTATTGGAGACTATTGGGATGATGAAATGGTAGGACACATCACAGATCTGTTACATGACTATCAGGACTTATTTCCCACTAAGTTTATAGAGATGACGTGAATAGTAGGAGATTTGGGAGTAATGAGGATACCTTTGAAAGAGGATGCTAGGCCAGTTAAGCAGCGTCCATACAGATTAAATCCTCGCTATAAAGAAAAAGTTAAAGATGATATTGATAAGATGCTAGCAGCAGGAATCATTGAGCCAGTAGATGAGAGAAAATGGGTTAGTCCCATGGTTGTGTAGGAAAATAAAACTAAAGGAGAAATCAGGATTTGTGTCGATTTGCGCAAACTCAACGACGCATCACTTCATGACCCATTTCTGGCACCTATTAATGATGAAGTTTTAGACAATGTGGGAGGACAGGAAATCTACTCATTCACTGATGGCTTTTCAGGCTATCACCAGATAAGAATCCATCTAGAATATCGACATAAGACCACCTTTGCGATAGAATGGGGCTCATTCCAGTATACAGTAATGCCCTTTGGTCTTAAAAATGCACTGGCTATTTTTTCTAGAGTAGTAGTTGCTGTCTTTAAGGAATACATCCATAAATTCTTAGAAGTCTATTTTGATGATTGGACTGTATTTGGAGTAATAAAAAAGAATATAGGAGATTTAAGGCTCATGTTAGATAAATGTAGGCAATATCAGATTTCTCTTAACTTGAAGAAATGTATATTCTGTGCACCATTTGGTATTTTGTTGGGTCATATTGTTTGCAGACAAATCTTGATGGTAGATCTTGCAAAGATTTCCATCATTGTAAATCTCTCAACACCCAACTCAGTCAAGCAATTGAGGACAGTGCTTGGTCATACAGGGTATTATAGAAAATTCATCAAGGGCTATGCAAAGATCACAGCACCTATGGAAAATATTTTAAAGAAAGAAGTGAAATTCCCATGGAATGAGGAATGCCAACAAAGATTAGACACTCTTAAAGAGAAGATGGTTACAGCACCCATCTTAGTATTTCCAGATTGGAACAAACCATTTCATGTACATGTGTATGCATCTGGCATCGCACTGGGGATTGTATTAACACAGCCAGGAGAAGGGGGTATCGATCACCCTATTGTGTACTCAAGCATAAAGTTATCTACCATAGAAAATAACTACACCACTACAGAAAGAGAAGGATTATCTATGGTGTATGCTCTACAAAAGTTTAGGCACTACCTGTTGGGTGCCCCATCTAAGATGTTCACTGACCATTCCGCTTTAAAGTATTTGGTCAATAAGATAGTGTTAGGGGGAAGGATCTGCAGATGGTTACTCCTATTTCAGGAGTATGATTTTGAAATTATTGTAAAACCAGGGAGATTGAATGCCAGACCCGATCACCTGTCGTGGATAGACTCAGGAGAAGAACCAAGTAATTTAGAAGATAATTTGTCGGATGCGCAATTATTCTCTATCCAGATCGTAGATGAGTATTACACGAATATTATTCACTTTCTCACTACAGGGTGGGCACCAGTTGAGTTTACTAAGCAGCAAAAGAAACAATTAGTTGTTAAAGCAGTAGATTTCACTTTGATCATAGGACATTTATATAATCTAGGTCCAGATGAAGACCTACGCAGATGCATTATGCCACATGAGAAAGAGGCCATTATCAGAGAATCACATTTAGGTACCGCAGGAGGACATTTCGTAGTAAAGCCGACTGCTCAGAAAATTCTAGCTGCAAGATTATGGTTGCCTACTTTACACAAAGACACTAAGAAGTTTTGCAGATGCTATGATATCTGCCAGAGGGTAGGAAAACCTTCGTGGAGAAATGAAATGTCGCTGCGACCACAGATTACGCTGTGGGCATTTGACAAGTGGGCTATAGATTTTGCGGGTCCTATCAACCCACCAGGGAAGCGAAATGGTGCGAGATACATCATCACAGGAACATAATACCTCACCAGGTGGGTAGAGGCCAAAGCAGTAAGGAATTGTGATGATGCTACAGCTGCACAGTTCATTTTTGAAAACATCATAAGTAGATTTGGATGTCCAACAATTTTGATGAGTGATCAAGGCACACACTTTCTGAATCACACTATCGAGGCCTTGACAGAGGAATTTCAGATACAGCATCATAAGAGCACCCCCTACCACCCACAAGCTAATGGTACGGTGGAGGCTTTTAACAAGATTCTAGAAAATGCTTTTACTAAGATCTATAACAACCAAAGAGATGATTGGGACCTCAGGGTTAATGCTGCATTATGGGCTTATAGGACTACAGGCAAGAAACTTACAGGACACACACCTTTCAGCTTGGTGTATGGACCAGAGGTTGTTATGCCTATGGAATATATTATTCCCAGTTTAAGAATTTCTCAAATTACTGAGATCGCTGATACAGATACGATCAATGAAAGATTAGTGCAGCTGCTTTCCTTAGAAGAAGACAGATTCATCGCAGGATTTCATCAAAAAGTGCAGAAGGAACAAGAAAAATCTTGGCATGATAGGAACATCAAGAGAAAGATTTTTTAGACAAGAGACCTAGTGCTCCTTTATGAAAGCAAGTTTGTTAAGTTTCCAAAGAAGTTCAAGACACATTGGTTGGGGCCATATTAGATTTAGCAAGTCACAGACGAAGGTGCTATTCAACTCAGTAAACTGAATGGGGAGCTTGTTCCTACTTCAATTAATGGTAGTAGGCTTAATCTTTATAGTGATAGCCTCTCCACCTCCCAGCCCTAACTTAGAGAACTAAGTGGTGCAGATGTCCAGTGTAGTTGAAAGGAGACATCACGCCCATAACTAGTCTACACCAGCTGAAAAAGTTCTAAGTAGGAGGAATCGTAGCAGGAAAGTTTATTTTACACAAGTCATAGGACGACTGTAGAGTTTTTGAATGTTGCGGTGTTCACACCAACTTTTTGGTTAAGGACGATGCGATGTGACATCGTAGCAAGGCGATGTTCCCCATGCAATTAAGACGATTTTTGAAAAGGAAAAAGGGCCAGTCACTTCACCTCTGACAAGAAATTAATCTAGATATGATAGGTATACATTGCCCTAAATTTGGAAACAGTACAATGATTGTCCGAGATTTGGTAAATCATGCTCGAGACTGCCACTTACGCGCAATTTTCGAGGAAAATTTGAGCGCATTTTTAGCAATTAATGAGGAGCAGGATGCAGGGTGTTAGTCTTGTCCATGCAATAAATGCCACCAATGGGTCCATCCTAAGTGACTGTTGCTTCAGATATTACCACCTTCACTATAAATACACAGATCATTTAGACAGAAGGGTTACTTTTGTGATTTCTGAGAGTTATAGAGTAATTTATAGAGTTTTCCCTATGCAGAGATACTATAGTTATAGAGTGTTGGTTTCCCCATTTTCACAGCCATTACTAGTCCCAAGTATCGCACTAGGTGGTTTATGTCCAAGAAGGAACCTTTAGAAGACATCATGTGACGATTCACGCGTGGTGGCCTCGAGTCTGCTATGACGATGCCGCCCAGGATTGTGAAATTAGGTTCACCACAGGTCAGGCAGATGCCAAGGATGAAGAATCCAACTCAGATAGTAGAAGATTCCATCCCAGAGTAGGAAGAAGAAGTTCATGTGGCAACGGTATACATTTCACCATGAATCGAGGGCGCACTAGAGGTAACCATTCCTAAGGGTGCTAAGTTTCCTATTCCACTAATGCCGATTGATCCTCATGTAAAGGAAGATGGAGAACTGTTAGGATATGTCCCTGCTCTCAAATTTGTAGACTATAACCTTGGAGATAGTAAGACATATCCTCAGTTTCGACTAGATCAATATCTTATGGTTCAGAGGAACCCGAGGATTGATGCAGATGAGTTTGTTCCTATGGAACATGTCCAGATTCTTGAGCAGTCAGGCTTGCTCAATCTATTGAAAATACCACATTTTGGACAAGGTGCAGAGGTTAATGCCGTGGTGCGAGTGCTACTTTCCTGTGTACATGGAGGTTACCTCTGTTTGGGTAAGAGGGTTGACCTGAACTTCGATTTTATACACCGCATCACTGGGATGTCCAAAAGCAATAAGGATCCTCAGACACATATATCAGGGAAAATGCAGAAAAGGTAGAAGTTGAACTAAGGAAAACTACATATCAAAATGCATATAAGAAAGCAGCAGAGGCTTCCAGAGGGATTCTAGATGAGAAGTCATCAGATGCAATGCAGGTAGATGAAGATGGAGATGCTATTTTTTGTGGAGAGGATGAAGATATTTACAAGTCATTAGCAAAGACCAGGAACGCAGCACTGAGAAAGCAATCAGAAAGTAGTAGTGGGTCTGGGCCCTAGGCAGTAGCTCCGTTAGCAGTAGCTACAAATCAGGAAAAAGGAAATGGTCAAAGCCAATCATCAAGTGATGTTTAGGAAAATAAAGTTGTATTTATAGAGATGGAGTTTACAACTTGATGAAGACACTCATAAACTTTTAATTGAAGATGTCTTTAAAGAGGATGATGAGGGTCCAGGTCCTGTCAAACAAGATGATTTTGCAGAAGCCACAGGTGGGTGTCAAGAGGAAATATGCAGTAGAAGTGCCACTAGTGGCACAAAAGAGAAAATATGTAGTATACATGCCACCATCGGCACCAAAGAGGAAAAAAATCAAAGCCTCAAAGACAACTATAGATACCGCACTAATAGAGGATGACTATGACCTCATTGCAGCAAGATTGAAGGAGGAGATGCGGGACTCATTTCAGGCGATGCAGACATCGTAGGACAAGCTGTAGAGCATGATAGATAAGTAGCTTTCGGAGTTGAAAGAACTAACTAAGAAGACTGCCATGATGCAGACTCATCCAGTCAAGGTGACAGCAGGAGAAAGCTCACAACCATCGATCTCCCATGAGGAATTCTTTGCAGAGGATCGCACCAATACAGTTCTGATACCGTCAGGGAGCATTTGATTCCCTGCTTCGATGATTGATGCACAGATAGAGGTTAGACAGCCTGTCGAGGTTAATCTGGCACAATTCCCTATTGATCAGCTACAGATGATCAAGTAGCAGATAGCCGCATAGCTCAGGGATAGAGAGCTTGTGACTTATAACCAGAACACTCAGCTGAGAAAATAGAATGCAGAGCTCACCGCAGGCTTTCAGAAAAAGGCAGAGGAGTTAAGAGTATATGAAGAAAGAGAATAGGATCTCAGTTAGGTCCTGCAGAACATCGCATTGGAGTTACCCGAGTGTAACATAGAGTTTTCCTTTCCTCTACAGTAGAAAGTAAGAAGGATCGCAGATAGAGCAAAGGCTCTGGAAGAGACAATGGCCAAAATGGAGGAAGACCACAAGGCACAGATTGTTGAGCTTGAGGCTCGAGCACTAGGCATGCCTGAGGCAGACAAGGAAGCAAGGGCACAGGCCTTTAGACTCACTTCAATGCAGATGAAGTGTCATATAGATGATGCAGAGTCATTGCTAGCTGATGCAACGAAGACATGGTCAGAGCTAGAAGAGCTCCTAGATAGATTGGATTTGCAGCAGAGCATCCAGAACATGGAGAATGCAATAGCAACAATAAAGGAAGAATTCAAGAGCTTAGGATCTCTTGCAAAGATGAAGAAGATGATAGAGATGAACCGTTTGCAATAGGAAGCGCAATGATTGCGAGAAAAAGACATACAATTCAATAATATGCTTCAACCGTATCAGAAACAAATCGCAGAGCTGGTCGATGCGATTGAGCAGAAGGTTAAGGAGTTCATTGCAAGCAAGAGTGAAATTGATAGCACAGAAGAACCCATGATTACTCAAGTCATGCTTGAAGCGGCATAAGACCGTGTCAAAGGTATGGACAAAGATATTGCAAGAATCAAGGAGAGATTTGTGAAGACTTCATAGGATGCCAAGGAGATGCTGTAGCAAAAGAAATCAGATGCCAGTGGCTCGAGGACGAGCCACAAGTAAGTGTTAGGGGACTGCTGGAGCAGGGTCCCGTAGCTACAGGAAAAGCTACTATTTTTTGTAGAAGATGGACAATTTTTGGAGGAAAGATATTTTTGGAGATGTGATAAAGGTACGATGCCGCAGTGGATTTCCCACCGCAGATTAAGGGCCAAAAATCACAATGGTTGGAATAAGAAAGTCAAAGGGAAATAGTACCTGAAGCGGCCGAGAAGAGAGCTCAACCACTGCATTTAAGGCAGCGGCGATGATAGGAGGGCTCAGCTACCCTCATAAAGGAAGAAGGAGCAATGGGCCGAGGTATTAAAGACAAAGGACAGAAGGGGAGTGACTAAGGAAGCAGCGCCCATACCCACGATCAGCACCGAAAATTGTGGAAGACTGCAGAAAGCTGCGGTATGACCAAAAAGCGGCAATACAAAGTACATAAAGGCTGACTGTCACAGTTAGGGTTTTGGGTTACTGTTGGGATAGGCCCACAGTGTTGTATCATGGTGAGACCTTCGGGCCACCTATTTAAGCATGTATTTTGTATTATGAAGGGTTAGATAGAGAGATAGACAGACAGTTAGAGAGATAGATAGATAGATAGTTAGATAGTGAGACATTGAGGAAGAGTCGAGCTCTGGTTCTGTGTCCACTCTATAGTTATCTTACTGTAACCAGTGGCTGACTCCTAGAGCATGAATGTAACAAGCCGCAGGGAATGAGAGAGAGAGAGAGAGAGAGAGAGAGAGAGAGAGAGAGAGAGAGAGAGAGAGTATATTGTAAGAAAAAAGCAATATAGGAAGAGAAGAGATCTAAGAGAGAAGGGCTCCCAGCTGTGTGCGTGGAGTTTTCTAGAAGATCTCAAGCTGCATAATAGGTTGCAGTAGAACTGTGTTACTCTCTCAAGATATAATATAAACACACTTCCCATGGATGTAGCTTCCCCCCTGGAAGTGAACCATGTACATCCGTGTGTTCTGCGACTATTTCATGTGATTGTGCTCTACTTATTTGCTATCTGTTATCTATTACATGAACTTTACTTATCAGTTAATGAATGTATGTATGCTATCCTTCAGTTTACAGTAACATATAAGGTCAAATGCAAGTTGAATGTGTCGAGTACTCTGTATATGAGTTTATCAGTGCTTTATTCATGACAGTAGCAGCTACTGTGTTAAGTGGCTTCTGTATCTTTAGTTCAGCGAGTTGAGTGTAATTGATGTTAAGCATGTTAAACTGTAGAAGCTTAAGTGAGGTTTTTTAACACCTTAATGAAGGTTAACTGAGCTATTATACCTAGAAAGGAAGCCTCTGGACCTTGAGAGTTGATAATTATATTGAGTCTTACTGTAGGAAATATCGTAGCGTATAAATGGCGATATCGCACTATCAAGGGAGCTACGGTGTGAGATATTACAGGTTAAGAGCCAAGTGGAAGAGAGAGTTCACTCATCATCTTAAAAGATGCGATGCAATAAGAGTTAGTTCCATAGCAGAGTCAGCTAGGAAGAGAAACAACCCTTGCTGAGAGATTCAGCTGGTTAAGTAGAGACAGAGAACCCCGGATGCTGCAGAACCTGGTTGAGGAAACCTGATTCTTCAGCCAACCCATCTAAGATCACTTTGGGTGAGGCTTCAGGCTGCTCTGCGGTCTATCACCGAAAGGGCTAGTGAGCTAGGGGTTTTTTTGGTACAATAAAGTAAACCCGGGTCTGCCCAGAGAAGACCAACAAAATATTCTGGTTCACACCTGAGCAGTGTGGCTTTGTTTTCTTCTTCATTCTGTGGCTCAGGAGGTGAGTGTAAATATGATTTGTGTACCTATTTTCGATCTGATCCAAAATATGTCTCACCACCCATACATGAGCCAAAACCTTCAGCAGTGATCTAGAGATCACCCACCAAGAGACTTGAAGTGCATTCCTCTTCAACTTCTTCTCTTATGCAACCACCTTGTGGTGATTTGCACTTCACTTCATGTATATCTGCCTCTTCCTCAATTCTATTCTCCTCCAAGAAACTTGAGAATTTTTCATATTTAGGGGTACTCATGTAAAAATATTCATAATATCTATTCGAGGAAAAACCAAACAAACTCTTGAATCTTGAATATGCAGATGGCTTTGAGGAATCTTCACCTTTGGTTCCTTCTTCTTCTTCTTTTCTCAAAGAGGTGGAACAACTCAGTTCCTCTCTGGATGGATTGTTGATATTGAAAGAATGCTCATAATCATGCTTGGGATAGAATCCATACTTGAAATAAATATAATCTCCAAAATAAAGGTTTGCACAAATATTCCTACCCAAAGCTAGATAGTCCTCGTAACAGTGAGACATGTTCTCACATGCTTTAATAATCTCTGTCAAGTTTTTCTTAACCATTGGAGAATTAGATCTGATATCTTCCTCATCTGATGTCTAATCTTTTTCATCATATTCATGTTTTTGTAGGCCTCCATCAACGTAGGGTATTTCTTCTTCTTCATATCTTCTGCAGTATTCTTCATACTGCTCATCATAATCATCCCCATTGCGTGGCATGGCTGCAAATTTCTTCACTCAGAGATATCTTTCCATAGGATGTTCCAAGGAAAGAGATATGATACCACTGTAATGTCCCAATTCTGGTGTGCATACCTGAACACTTTAATTCTGTAATTTTACTTAAACAATTCTGAAATTTTAATTGGATCACACAAAGCCTTCTCGGATTGGGCAAAACAAGGGTTTCTTCTGGGAAATTTTTGCAGAGGACAAGAGTGATCAGTGGGAAGAAAACAAATAGATGCCATACATGTAATTTCCTCTCCCCTAATACATTTATATTTGGTTCTATTTAGGGTTCATATTCCACATCGCGAAAACCTACTACCACGCTTCTAGACAACCAAACCGTGAAATTAAGGAGAGTAGTTCGATCTATTTCAACCAGAGGATTTTGGAAAATTGCAGAGGTTTGTTCTATATTTAATGTAACATAAAAAAAATATTATTTAGACCATTTTCTTAGGTTCTGGAAATTTTTGAGTTTTGGGTGAATTTGGGGATTTCTGGCATTTTTGGTCAAGGGAAACCCTACGCAGAGGAGGATCCAAAAAGGTGCTATTAACCAAAAAAAAATGATATGAATATGTATATGGGAATTTAGTCCCATTAATAACCTATAGGAACTTATAGATATCAGTTTGAGTTTACATAACTTGTTTTACATCAGTTTTAGTAAAACTAGTTATTAAAAGCTAGTACTCTAGCTAGGGTCTTAAAAAAGCTATTAAATCAGCTTAAATCCATTTCTGTAAAAAATGAGATTTATAAAAAAGATAAATATAATATATTTGAACACAAATACTTTTTTTAATCACTTCCTTATCATATAATATTTATTACATCACTCATATTCACTCAATCCCCCCATACACTGATAAAATAGGCCCTTTTTATGAAACTGAGATAATATTCTTTAGGGTCTGAGATATCTCAACTTGATAAATGTAATTTTCAGAATATAATTCCACTATGGAACATAAATTACATTATTTACTGACCATTACAAATATTATTCCAATATTAAGGTGCAGGAGGCCTGAATCATGACCAGCAAGGGGCTGTGAACATAAGTGAAGCATAGGCTTCACTAGAGATTGACCTAAAATTGATGGAGGCTGTAATATACTTTTAGAATAAGATTCACTGGCTTACATTAGCACTCCATATACCTGAAATAGATATAAAGGGATATGGAAGAGAAGGGAGGAGGGGTTTGGGGATCATCACCCAATGGTCTGAGGCACAACACTCAGAGAGTATGCTCACATTGCATAAAAACAATATCCAAAACATCCAAACTGAATAATGGATTTGGAATACTTATTTTATAGAATTGATGTTGACCTGTTGAGCAAGTTACTTGGCTTGGTGACCTATGAGAATAGGTCACCCATGAGTGGACATAGGTCAATCGAAAGAAAAGTCGAAATTTCATCGACACATTGGAAGGAAAAGGAAAATGGATCCGATACATTGGAAAACTTGTAGAGTTTCATCTGATACGTCGGCTGAGTTTCGTCGATCGGAGGAAAACTTAAAATTTCTCCAAAATAGAGATTTTTTCTGGGTTTTTCAGTGGGATTGCAGGGGCCCAAAAGATGACCCCCATTGTCCCCTTCAGATAGTCATTCTTTGTGAAAAGAAAATTCTGTGCTTTGACAAAAGTTGTCAATATAGGAATTTTCCAAAACAAGGTAAGTAATGTATGATTCATGTGAATGTTATGCAGCTAAAAAATTTTGTTTATTAACACATTGCAAAATTATAGTCAGCTTCAATGGGAAACATTCCAGATAGTGCAGTTTGGTAAATTTGGGTTTTGGTTTAGCCATGAGAACCTACAACATGAATGATGCACAAAACCCCAATGAGTACGAGGAAGATGCTATGAGGGAAAACATTTGAGTTGGAAATGCCAAGACATAGTCTAATGGGAGAATATTTCAAGATACTCCCCTAGATTTTGCGGCCACCATGAGAAGCCTAATAGTGGAGATGTAAAGATACAGGGAAGATAATGAAAGACTGGTTAAGGCTTAGGAGGAGCAAATCAGCTGAATTCAGCCATGCTGCAAATTTTTACAGACATCTAGAGGCGGATGAACTCTAGGGATTGGATAGTAAGACCGAAGGGTAGTAAAAGAAGTACAAGAAAAATGAAGAGATATCCTAGTGGGTCATGTGACTCTGAAGGATCCACTAGCACTTCAATTTCTTCTTCTCAAAATCATGAGAGGAAGAGGTGCTACAAGAACCATTCACATGATGAGTTTCAGAAGGCAAGGTCACCTAGCTTCAATGGTGAGATAAAGAATGGTCAAGAAGTGAAAGCTTGGCTTCTTGGGATGAGAAAATATTTCCAACTCTAATACCACTCTAGAAATATGAAGGCTAGGGTAGCCATATTCAACTTGTCTGGAAGAGCATCCATATGGTGGGAGCACTTCAAGAAAGTGAAAAAGATTAATGAAAGGAAGATTGTGTGGAAACAGCTCCAAAAGTATTTCAAGCAGAAGTACCTCTTTGACATGTACTATGATAATAAGATCAAAGAATTCCATGAGATGGGATTGGGACAACAGATGATGGAAGAATATGCAAACAAGTTCTTGGAACTATTGAGGTATGTCAGGTACATTAAAGATGAAAAAGTGAAAATCCATCATTTCCTAAGTGGATTTCCTCGGCCTTACAAGGAGAGAATTGAGTTTTACGAACCTAAAACTCTTGAAGAAGCAATACAGAAATCTAAGTATTGCTATGAGCAAAGCAAAGGAAAACCTGATTATCATAAGACATGGAAGGACAAAAAGAATGAGAAGCCTGACCTAAGGATGAAAGGTTTCAAACCTTCTAACTTTAGGAATCAGCAGAAGCAACCATCCCAAGTTGAGAAGTATCCAGCCAGAGTAGTGGGAGAAAAGCCCGAAGAATCACAACAGAACAACGAAACACTCCATTGTTGGAAATGTGGAGGACCCCACATGAGCAGGAATTGTCCACTTGAGAATGAGAATGCAAGGCTATATTACAACATTTAAGAGGTATAAATAGTGGTTCAAGTAACAAGGGCCATCCCTAGGATTTATGCAGCACTAGAGGATTGCCATGAAGATCACCAGTCAACTGTGGTTGAAGTTGTAGGTAAGATTGTTGAGCAATCTATTTATATTTTGATTGACCTTGGTTCTACTCATAGTTACATTACCCCTAGAGTAGTGGAGATTTGTGCTTTTAAGAAAGTAAAGCATAGAAAATATTGGTTAGTTTAGCTAGCCACTAGAACTAAGAGAAAGGTTAGTGAAGTGGTAGAGAAATGTTCATTGGTCATGAATGGATTGGTCACTTGTGTTGATATGAATGTTCTACCACTTGGTTCCTATGATGTTCTCATTAGAATGGATTGGTTAGAAGTTCATAGGGTAAATATTGACTATTACAATAATACTTTTGAATGAATGGATGAAGAAGGGAACCCAAGAGTTATAAGAGGCATTCCAAAGGTGATTTTGGTTAGGAATATTGTAGAAATGCAGCTGAAGAAGTGTTGTAGGAAAGGCTGTAGAGTGTATGCAGCTCATGATTTGGAAGCAACAGAGAATGAAACTATTAGGTTGAGGACTATCAGGTATTGCAGGAATTCAGGGATGTGTTTCCTGATGAGATTCTAAGGCTTCCTCCAAAGAGGGACATTGATTTCACAATTGAACTTGTGCTAGGAGAAGCACCAGTGTCCAAGACACCCTACAGGATGAGTACACCGAAAATGATAGAGTTAAGGATGGAACTGCAAGAGTTGTTGGAGAAGAAGTATATCAGGCTGAGTGTGTCTCCTTGGGTAGCACCAATTCTATTTGTGAATAAGAAAGATGGTACACTTAGGTTGTGTATTGATTATAGATAGCTAAACAAAGTCATTGTGAAGAACGAATATCATTTGGCTAGGATTGATAACCTCTTTGATTAAATGGGAGGAGCAAAGGTATTTTCCAATATTGACTTGAGGTCTATTTACCATTAGGTAATAATCAAGGATGAATACATTCATAAGACAAACTTCAGAATGAGGCATGGACATTATGAGTTTGTAGTGGTACCACTTGGTCTCACAAATGCACTAGCTACATTTATGCTCCTTATGAATAGTGTATTCAACATGTATTTGGATGCGTTTGTCCTTGTTTTGATGAAATTCTTATTTGTTCTAAGAATGAGGAAGAGCATGAAGAACAACTGAGATTGACATTGCAAATGCTTAGGGAACATAAGTTGTATGAAAAGTTGAGAAAGTGTGACTTCTATAAAGATAGGATTCATTATTTGGGTCACAGTATCTCAGATGAGGGCTTATCTGTAGGCCCTAAGAAGATTGAGGCCATTATGAATTGTCCTACTCCAAGAAATATAACAGATGTAATATATTTTATGGGACTTGCAGGATACTACAAGAGATTCATTGAAGGATTCTCCAAGGTTACACATCTAGTCACTTATTTTAAAAAGAAATGAATAAAGTTTGAATGGACACCGAAGTGTGAAGAAAGCTTCCAGCAATTGAAGAATATTCTCACAGGTGCACCAGACTTGAATATTTTTTACCCATAAAAAATATTTTGTGGTGTGTACCGATTCATGTGGTCAAGGGCTTGGATGAGTCCTTATGCAAGACAACCATGTGATATGTTATGAGTCAAGAAAGTTGAAGGAACATGAGAAAAACTATGCCACTCATGATCTATAAATTGCAACCATAGGACATACTCTTAAGATGTGGAGGCATTACTTGATGGGAATAATATTTGAGCTAAGGACAGAACATTGTGCTCTGAAGTATTTGTTTGATCAGCCTACTCTAAATGCCAGGCAAGCTAGATGGATGGATTTTTTATGTGAGTTTGATTTTGATATCAATAACATAAAGGGAAAAGAGAATAAGGTAGTTGATGCACTCAGCAGGAAGGTGCAGGAAATTCATGTGGCATTCATTAGTATTTTCCGATTAGATTTGAGACAATAGGTTGTTATTCATACTGTTGAAGATGAAATGTATGTGCAAGTAAAATACAAGTTGTAGCAGCAAAGCCTTGAAAAGAAGTATGAGGGATATAAATTGGAAGAAGATGGACTTCTTACTTATAAGAACAGAATTTATATTCAAATGTAGCAGATTTGAGGAGAATTGTTATGGATGAGATCCATCAACCTCCATATTCTGGTCATCCAGGATATTAGTATACAATTGCTATAGATAGAAAGCAATATTTTTGGCCAGGAATGAAAAGGGACGTGGCCGAGTATATTTCAAGGTGCATGAAATGTCAGCAGGTGAAGGTTGAGCATCAACACCCAACAGATTTGTTGTAGCCTTTGCCAATTCTAGAATGGAAATGGGAAGTTATTTCCATGGATTTTATTACAAGATTTCCAATGACTTGGAGACAACATGATTCCATCATGGTTGTGGTGGACAAGTTGACAAAGGTAGCACATTTTATACCGGTTAAGTCTACCCATAAGACTAATGGCATTGGAAAGATATTCATGAAGGGGATTTTAAAATTGCATGGATTTCCTAAGGCAATAGTCTCTAACAAAGATGTCAAGTTCATCTTAAATTTTGGAAGGGGTTCTTTGCAGATTTGGGTACAAATTTTAACTTCAATACTTCCTACCATCCTAATACTGATGGGAATACAGAGAGAGTAAATCAAGTTCTTGAAGACATGCTTTGCATGTATGTGATGGACAAACCAACCAAGTGGGAAGATTATTTAAACTTGGTAGATTTTTCTTATAACAATGGACAACAAGCATCCTTGGGGATGAGTCCATTTGAAGCTTTGTATGGCAGGAGGTATAGGACACCAGAGACTTGGGATAATCCAGTGAACAGGATTGTGCTTGGTCCAGAATTGATCAAGGAAATGGATCAGGAGGTTGTAAAGACCGGGAAGAATCTAAAAGCAACCCATGATAGACAGAAAATCTATGCATAAAAGCATAGGGTGAACAGAGAGTTCAGTGTTGGGGATCATGTTTACCTCCAAATGAGGGCAGGGAATAGTTCCCTGCATCTTAGAAGTTGTGCCAAGCTGTCACCTAGATATTGCAGGCCATTTGAAGTGCTTGAAAGAATAGGACCAATTGCATATAGACTTCCATTGCCTTCTAGCACTAGAGCTCATAATTTTTTTCATATTTCTTTGCTTAAAAAGTATGTACATGATCCTAACCATGTGATAAATTGGGATGTGATTCAGGTGCAACCCAAGGGAGAGTTCCAAATTGAGCCAATGTGCATCCTCGATAGGAAGGACACAATGCTTCGGAATGGAGCCATATGGTAGGTAAAGGTGCAGTGGGAGCACTACGGTCCTAAAGAGGCTACATAGGAGCTGGAGGATTCCATGTGATTGGCACATCCATTTTTGTTCAATTCTACAGAGCATTGAGGGCAGTTCCAGTGTAGCATTTTTGTTGAATTTTGTACATCACTGAGGATAGTGTTGTTGAAGGGGCAGGGGAATGTAACACCCTGATTTTTACCCCGTTTGCATTAAACGTATATGATGTATATATTGTAATTAATCATGGTGTGGAGATAAAGGAAAAATCCCCACCATTGATTTAGTATTTTATGTTGCGATGATTAAAAATTGTTGCCGACGGTATTTTGTGCTAGCCAACACATTATAATTTGGACATCATGTAAATATGCAATTTAATTAGAAACCCACAACCAACTATGTCAATGCAACAAATAATGAGATGGGGGCATGATTTCTTAAGGATAGGGGGGGGGGGGGGGTATTAAAACCTTTGTGCCAATTGGGAAAATCCAAATGTCAAAGGGAGAACCCATCAAAATGGTCAACTACCCATTTCTTGTCTTTTTCCCCAATCATTAATTTCTTCCAGAAGTGGTTGAGGTAGTTATTACATGGGAATGGGAAGATTATGGGAAAATTTTGAATTGGGAAGAGCACCCATTTTTGAAAAACATGTTTTCACTCCTTGGGAAAGTAAGAACCCAAAAATGTATGCCCATTCTACCATGATTTCATGTTTTCATGTTTTCCACCACCTTTCTTTCATTGACGTGAGTTCTCTCAGGAATCTAGAGTTTTCTGTGTGTATCCATTCACATTTTTGGCAGTCAGCTGCAATTTTTTTCAAGCTAGGAAATATTTTTTGGTAATGCCAACAAGTGGGAGAAGATACCAACGAATTTTGGGTGTTGTTGAGTTTTTTTTTGCCACATTAGGGCCATAAGAGAATCCATAAATTGAATTATTGGTAAAGGGTTGTTTTTACCCATCTTGATAATTCATTTTGTTATCGAAACCATTTTTCCTGAACCCATAATTTCATATCCTGCCATGTGTGCATATTTTTCTTTGATTTGAAGTGATTTTGGAGTGGAAATGGGATATGAATAGCTTGATAAACCTAGTGTGAGAAGGAACCTCACAGATAGATCTAGGGTTATGGTTTTATTCTTTGCACACCCTGAATAGCACTTGAATGGAAGGCATATCCTGAGGGATTGTGTAGCAGAGAAGGGGATGATTCGTTTTGTTGGGTGTGTAGATGTTTTAGAAGTTAGACTAGATCCGGTGTAGGTATCCATAGCTCTAGGGTTGAGCTCACCAGCTTAGCAGTCATCCTTTTCAGCTCCTTTGCAGCTTGATAAACCAAAATGTGTTGTCTTGGTTGAGTTTTTGTTGTATCCTTGGCTATGTGTGAGTCTACCAGTGTTCCTTATTCCTTGTGGGAATCATGCCCATATCGGGGGTGGTAGTGGTGCTGAGAGACTGATGAGCATAGTAGCCTATGGTTGGGTGGAACGTTGCAGCGATGTAGCTAGTTGCAGGACAAGCTTCCTCTAAGATAAGTATCCCTTGTGTTAAACTCTACATTTCTATTTGCTTAACGATAAATGATGAACATGTCTAATGTGTTGAATGGATGAATTTTTCCTCTCATGTATGTTAATAATTTATGCATCTATGCATGTTTAATTTCAATGCATTTTTATCATGTGTGTGTTTGCGGGAGTTAAATTTCTTGGATTAGATGGCACTATGGTCGTGTTCCCTCTCGGGTATAAGGAAGGGGACATGACATATTCTCTCAAGATATTTAGAGTTCTGGGGTGAGATGACTAGTTCTTCATAGCTTCCACTTTCTTATAATCCTCCTAGACCCCACCCTGACTCACAATATGGCCAAAGTAGTCAACCTTAGTCACCCCAAAAGCACATGTGGAGCATTTGGTTCTGTAATAATTGAAATGTACAAGCAACATGCTAAAGGTGGCATTTTCACATAATAATATATACCAATATATCATCAAAGAAAGCCAAGACAAAATGGCAGAGGAAAAGGTGGAAAATATAATTCATGAGTCTATGAAAAGTGGATGGGGAATCGCATAAGTTAAAGGGAATAACCAGGAACTCATTTGGCCTTGATAAGTGAAGAAAATACTTTTTGGTATGTCCACCTTTTTAATCTTAATTTGATGGTAGCTCGAACGAAGGTTGTGTTTAGTGAAGAATTTGGCATCATGAAACTCATCTAAGAGACCACCAATGATCAAAAAAAGGAATTAAAATTTGATTATTATTTTGTTGAGAGCTTTCAAATTAGGGCACATTCACTAATCACCTTCCTCTTTTACAACCATAAGAACTAGTGAAGAATAAGGGCTTGTGCACCGATTGAAAACATTTCATTAATCATTTTTTTCATTTTTGTTCTTCTGGGACAAAAGGGTAGTAGTAAGGATGAACACTCGGCGGTTGGTTTCCTGGAATTAAAGGAATGGCATGGTCATGTTCTCCACTAGATGGAGGTAATACCTTGATCACTTTGAAAACTCATTGGTATTAGGAAAGAACATGTTTCAAGTTGGGGGGAATATCGAAGGTGGGTGGTTCTATAACTGGGATGGCATGGAATTGAAAATAACCCATGAATGGCCCTTCTTCAATAGTTTCTCCATGAGATGGGAAGAAACAGTTTTAGGAGACCCATAGGTAATTCCATGGAGGTGATGTGTGTAATTGACCTTAGTAAAGCTGATAGAGAGTGCTCAAAAATCCATTTTGATAGGATACAAGGTCCAAATCCATTCAACCCCCAAAATAATATCACAACCACCCATGTCAATAGAAAACATATGCTAATTTTTGAGGTGGTATTCCACCATTTGAAGTTTTCTATTTTTTACATTTTCCACCACATTTCATTCTACCCCCATTGGCTATCATGATATGGAAATTGGAGATGGGGTGTATATAGCAATGGATGTTTTCTTCCACATGCCAATGGATTAAATTATGTGTGATTCGATTGTTAATTAACACAGTGACTTTATTGTTCTTGATATAACCACAATTTTAGTGTATGAGGAGTGGAAAAACCTGATAGAGCATCAAAGTGAAATTTGGGGTTGCTCCTCAGGAACTAGCATATCTAAAGTATCTTTGAGAGGAAACATTTGGTCTTCACCCTCTAATTTGTTCAAATAATCCATAGTGTTGTCTTCTGAGACCTCAAGGGAGCTCGCCATGATTAAGAATATTATATATTCTTGATTGAGTTAATCCCCCTTGATGTCTCAAAAGACCACATAGTGGGAGCTTCGCATGAAACATTAATTGGGGTTTCAAGTGATGGAGCAAATTTGTAATGTTGAGAAACAACAATTATGGAAGCTTCTTGGTTGGAGATTCTCTATTCTAGTTTTAGAATTGTAGAGGTCAATTTTTTAATATTTGGAGATGGGGTGGGTTGTTACAATCGAGGTGGGTGGATTCTAGTTAGTATTTTCCATGGTGTCTTAATTACAAGTGTGTACCATGGGAGATAAAAAGTAGGAACTACAAACGAATAAGGGTGAGGTCTACCAAAGCATAGTTGTGGGAGATATATATCAAAATGATCAGCATGATGCAAGGAGTCTATTGAGGTAAGTCACAAGGGTTTCTGGTGTTGATGTAATTGTAACTTAGGAATGTATTCACTTGTATTTCTTGTGTATTGTAACTTGATGTTTATTCTGGGATGTATTTGTAATGTACTTGAGTCATGTCATGCCCAGAGATTCCTATCGGGATTTTCTATAATGTAAACAAGTCATGCCAATTCAAGGTGTGTAACCCTCCTATCGTCTAAGGGTTAAAGTCCCTACAGTTTTGGGGCACTAGGGTTATTAGACTCACCTAGTGAAGTCGGCCCTAGTTGGGTTTAGTCAAGTCAGGAATTAGTATAAATAGAGAGCTAGCATCTCTATTTATGACACACTCACTCACATTCAGTTGTAGCGCATAGCTGAGGAAGAGAAAGACACTAGGGCAAGGAAGAAAGAAGTTATTGCTGTCAGGAGATCATCTTACTATTTTTGGGTTTCACTTTTGGTGCTTATTCTATCTTTGAGGAAGTTGCGAGGTTTTCTCCATTTATGGTTTCCCCGAGGAAAAACACTATGTTCATTATCTCTTGTGTTTGATTGTTGTGCTTGTTGTTCTCTTAGTTAAAGATCCTAATGTTATGCTAGCTTAATGTTAAAAATATAACATGGCATCAGAGCTAACCTGAGAAGAAGACACTGTGCAGCTACGGGAACTAGGGCTTCCTACTTTCTGGATCTCTCTCCATATATTTTCAGCAAAATAAGGGTGGAATAACTCTCCTCCCTAGGGTGCATCTTTCTGTTGAAACATAATCCAATTCTGAGGTTTTTTAGTTTTGGACCTGACACTGCTGCTAAAAATTAGGGCTTTTCACAGAAGTTGAATTTTCAGTGAGCCCAGGCCTAGATTGAGCTCCTCCTCAAAATTGAAGTTAGGGATCAAAATTAGAGCATTTTGTTGGATAGAACTCCAGAAAAGCAAAGCCCTAATCTGCTCTTGAACCAGCACTGCAGGATTTCAGCTACAAATCTATATCCAACATCTTGACCTGGTAAGATCTAAATATTTTGTATTTCTATTTAAGGTTCTCAGTTAAGATGTCTCATCATACCAAGCTTGATGAAAAGCTCGATTGGGCTGATAACTTCCAATCCTGGAAGTATAGGATCCCCTTGGTCCTGGAAGAAAAAGAGTTGGACTCCTATATCAGTGAGGAGGTTCCAGTTCCAGAGGGAGATGAGGCTAAGGCCTTACATAAGAATAATTTGGTTATGGAAAAGAGGATCATTGTTGATTCTATCAAGGATCACCTCATACCACAAGTGTCCTCCATCAAGACACTTAAAGCTATGTTTGATGCCCTAACCAAACTATTTGAAGGGAAGAACATTAATCGAAAGATGAATCTAAGGAACCAGTTGAAGAATGTAAATATCCAGAATGAGGAGACCATCCATTCATACTTCACTAGGGTCTCCCAGATCAAAGAACAACTAAAAGCAGTAGACAAAGACGTTGAGAATGCAGAAATTGTGATGACAACCTTGAATGGCCTCCCTAGGTCATGGGATTCTTTCATCCAAGGAATCTGTGCTAGGAAGAAGTTAGTCAAGTTCAGTAGACTATCAAAAGAAGTTTACAAGAAGAAGCTCGAATAGCAGCTCGAGAAGAAAAGATGGGAAGTGAAGATCAAGCTTTCACAGTACACTCCAAGAAAGGAAGAAGGGAAAATCATCGTCACCAAGTTAAGAATTCTCATTAGAAAGGTTCATCTAAAATTAAATGTTATACATGCGATGAAATATGACACTTTGCTAAAAACTGTCCCATGAATAAGAATGGATCCAAGAAGAAGAGGAAATCCAAAAGAAGACATCATGCTCACACTGCTAAGGATGATGATCCTCCCAGAAAGAGAGTAAAACAAGAAAGTGAAGATGAATATGTTCTGATCTCCACTCTCATAGGAACTGTTACTCATGGAAGCAAAGATTGGCTTATTGACAGTGGCGCTTCCAAACACATGACAGGTTTCAAGGAATTATTTGAGAAACTATTCGAACAAAATTCACCCCATAAGGTGAAACTTGGGGATGACTACCAATATCCCATAAAAGGTAGTGGTGAATCCTCCTACAAGCTAGACTCTGGAAAGTCTATGAAAATGAAGGATGTCTTCTTTATACCGGGACTAAAGAAGAATCTTCTCTCCATATCAGCACTGGATGCAAAAGGCATGAGGGTTGCATTTGTAGATGGCCAAGTCCTCATGTGGCTAAGAGGAAAGACTATTGATGATGCAATAGTAATTGGAGAACAAGAATGAGGATTATACAAATTGAAGGGCCATCCAAAACAAGGTTTGTTCCATGACACAGTAGAGCCAAATGAACTTTGGCACAGAAGGCTTGCACATGTGCATTATGGAGCACTACCACTTGCAAGCAAAGTTGTTGAAGGTCTTCCAGAAATTCAAGCAAAACATGAAGGGGTCTGCAAAGGATGTGCAAAAGGAAAGAGTAAAAAGAAGACATTTCCAAGTAGTGAAAGCAAGGCAAAAGGAATCTTGGAAATCATCCGCTCCGATGTATGTGGACCAGTGTCATCAAGTTCACTAAGTGGGTATGTATACTATGTTTCTTTCATTGATGAATTTTCTAGGAAGACATGGATTTACTCCATGAAGAACAAAGATGAAGTTTTCAGCAAGTGAAAGGAATTCAAAGCCTTGATCAAGAACCACACAGAAAAAATGATCAAGACCTTTCAATCAGATAATGGTGTAGAATTCACATCAAATGAATTCAAATACTTATGCAAAGAATTAGGGATTAAGAGGGAGTTATCCACTCCATATAATCCACAACAGAATGGGGTTCCAGAAAGGAAGAGTAGAACTATCATGGAAGATGCAAGAGCAATGCTTCATGATCAAGATCTTCCCATGCATATATGGGCAGAGGCTGCTAGAACAGTGGTGTATGTATAGAACCATACTCCACACAGAGTACTCGAGAACAAGACTCTAGAAGACGTCTTCTCCAGCAAGAAACCAAAAGTCAACCATCTCAAAATATTCGGCTATCCAGTGTACATGCACATTCCAAAAGAGAAGAGGACAAAGTTAGATCCTTCAAGAAAGAAGGGTATATTTATGTGATACTCTAAAAGCTCAAAGGATTACAGAATATACTTCCCAGGATTAAACAAGATCAACATTAGCAAGGATGTAACATTTGATGAAGACATAGCTTACAACAAATCCAGAAAGAGACCTGGTGAAGAACCTGAAGAAGCAGAAGCACCCAGAATTCATGGTACAACCATGAATGAAGAAACTCAAGAAGAAGATCGAGAATTTGAAGAACCACAAAGACCTATAGATCCACCTCAAGAGAAGAAACCTCACAAGAGCAAACCTGCTTGGGTACGAGAAGCTATCCAAGGTGTGGAAAGATATGGGGCTCCAGAAGAGAATCACAGAGAAAGAAAGAGAACCACATACTGCTCTGGATATGTAGCTTTACTATGTGACTTTATCAATGAATAAACTTCCAATTATGAAGAAGTGATAGAACGAAAATAATGGAAGGATGCTAGAAGAGTATCAATAGATAATGAAGAATGATGTTTGGGATTTTGTCCTAAGACCAGAAGGAAAGTTGGTTGTAACTTCCAAATGGATCTACAAGATCAAGCATGCTGTAGATGGTAGCATAGAGAAATATAAGTCAAGATTCATGGCTCATGGCTTCTCACAAAAAGAAGGAATATATTATGAAGAAACCATTGCACCTATAGCCAAATACACTTCCATCAGATCAATACTTGCTTTGGCTGTAGTGATGAAATGAAAGATACACCAAATAGATTTCAAGACTACTTTCTTGAATGGTGTAGTGGAAGAGGAAGTGTATGTAGAGCAACCACTTGGTTTTGAGACCCATGATACGGAGTCTCATGTGTGTAGATTGAAGAAATCCCGGTACAGTTTGAAACAGGCACCCAGGACATGGTACGATAGAATTGACAGCTTTTTATCCATTTTGGGCTTTACCAAGAGTAAAGCAGATTCCAACCTTTACTACAAGATTGAATATGGCAACCCAGTGATGCTCCTACTGTATGTAGATGATCTCTTTGTAACAGGTATGAATGGGTTGATTGATGATATGAAGAGAAAGCTTGTTGTTCAGTTTGAAATGAAGGACTTGGGTATGATGCATTGTTTTCTAGGCATGTAGGTGTGGAAAAATGCGGATGGAATCTCCCTTAGACAAGGGAAGTATGTAGTAGAGATCCTGAAGAGGTTTGGGATGATGGACTACAAGACCATGACCACACCAATGGCATAAAACCTGAAGCTATTGAGTGATGCTTCATCAGAAGTGGTTGATGCTACAACGTATCATCAGATTATTGGGTCCTTGATGTACCCGACGAACATGAGCCTAGATATTTTCTTTGCTGTGAACACCTTGAGCTAGTTCTTGATAGATCCGAGATACATTCACTTGATTGCTGCAAAGCATATTTTGAGGTACTTGAGGGGTACAATTTATTATGGGCTCATGTACGAGGCAATTCAGAAGATTAACCTGGAGGGTTATGTCACTAGTACAAGTGATCAATTTTGCCACGGAAAAACATGGCAATATCCACGGAAAAGCGTGGATATTGCCACGGAAAAGCATTTTTTTTCTTGTGGCAGTCATTTCGTCGCAATAGCGACGGCCCGTTAGTTGCGTGGCAACAGCGACGGGAATACACCACAATTGCGACGGCCCTTCCTAGAATGAAAAAATCCCAACCCGTCGCTATATCGACGGAAAGATGTCGCAAGATTCCACGGAAAGTCGTCGATATAGCGGCGGCTAGACGTCGCAAGATTCCATGGACGGCCGTCGAAATAGAGACGGCAAGACTAGGCAATGTTCCACGGCAGGCCGTCGATATAGCGACGACTAGGCGTCGCAAGGTTCCACGGAGGTTCGTCGATATAGAGACGGGTAGACGTCGCAGGTTTCCACGGCTAGCCGTCGATATAGCGACGGTAGCTGTAGTTTAAAAAAAAAAAAATATGGTATAATAATTTGAAATATAGATACAATACAAATTAAGACTCTGGGGTGGGTACGCAAGGGACTGATGAGATTTATTCACTTGTGCGAT
>LPNX010926925.1:8785-58994 GCA_001517045.1 Pseudotsuga menziesii
ACCTTGTTTCGGTCTTTGAGGAGCTCTACTCTGTGATGACCTGCCTCCTCTACCTCTTTCTCCTGATCTCCCTATCGGAGATCTCTTATTTGACCACAATGCCAAACCTGAATCTTGAGGCTTAAAGTTCCCATGCCTCTCTTCTTCTTGCAGCAAAATACCTGTCAGCTCTTTAAAAGTACGAGGTTTCTCCCTTGCTGCGAGACATGTTATAAACATATGGTAGTCCTCTAGCATACCATTCAATGTAATTGTTACGAGATCAGTGCTAGAGACCTTTTCTCCTATGTCTCCTAGCTTATCTTTCACTTCTTTGAGACGACCCAAGAAAGAACTAACAGACTCATTTGCATCCATCTTAATGCCTAGCAATTTAGTTTTTAAGAAAAGCAGACGGTTTGTATTGCTAGTTTCATACAGATCTTTAAGTGATGTCCATGTTTCAGCAGAAGTTTTAGCTTCTCTGATATGTGGAATAATACTATCTTTAACAGACATTCGTAACAGTACCTTGGCTTTGTTTTCGCACTTATCCCAGTCTTGAATTTGTGCTGGTGTTCCACCCGCAGCTGCTACAGGTTTTGCTTCATCTCCATTGGTGAGTGTCCAGACACCATATCCTTCCATCAGGGTCTGCATTTTGAATTTCCAGTTTATGAAATTCGAGCCATCCAATTTGTTGGCCTCATTGAGATAGGTCTCTGCCAATGGATTTGACATCTCAGCAACTCCTTCTTTCCATTCTTTGCCAGCAGACAAGAGATGCAGGTAAAACAGAGCAGAGCAGTGATCTCCTTCAAAAAACAGAGTAGTGATCTTTCCTCTTCAATATGGGCAGCGATTTCCTTATCAGCAGCCTGGGAAGAACGTTTGACAGTGAGGGAAAAACCTTCAACAGTTATCTCCTTCTCAGCGTTCCACAGCAAGGATTTAGCAGCGAATTCCTCTCCAACAATTTCAAAAAAAAATGTTGATATTCCTCCAAGCGAACAGTAATGACACCCAGCGATTTCAGCAGATCGTTGGCAGTGATTGCTATCCAAGCAATCTTTCCCTGAGACTTACAAGCCTCAATAGGCACTCCAATTCAACAGATCACAGGTTCTCCAAATCGTGAGCTCTTTAAAATAATAGATCACACTAGCGCAGACCAGCGATTTCTTCCTCCACGCAGTCCTCATGGCTTTCACAGCCCAATCAAAGATCACACTAGCGCAGTCTCTCCAAACAACAGGCTCTGATACCAAGTTGAAACAGAGCAAATTGAGGAAAACGGAACACATACGGAGAGTAATACTCTATCCGTTTATATAACAGAAATCAAACACCAAAACGGTTACAACAAACACCGCAGATTTAGGATCTGCATTAAGTGAACTACAGTTCAACTAGCTGAAGAATAAATTCTCCATTATTTCAAGTAATTGAGCATGGTCTTTTAAGTATTATGTAGTTTCGTTTATGTTTCTAGACCATGTATCTACAGAACCAGAATACTGGGTTTGCTTCAAGTTATATATTTGTCATTATAGCGATCAGTAGTAATGTTAGTTTTTGGAAATATAGACATATGTGGAAATATGAACATTCAGAATAATTAAAAATTTTGTATATATAACGTAACTTTTTAATATATATAATTTTTTATATAAATTTGTTTTTTAGTGTGAAAAAAAAAATAGTTTATTCACACTTAAAGAATTGTAGAATACCCTTAGACGACCCCTTGACTTGAAACATGCAAGACGGCTCGAATACGACTCCAAGAGTTACATAGTAGAAATGTTCTATGCAATTTTTTTTTGGATATTAAGGATTTTTTCCTTTAAAATAAAGGAAAAATAAGAACACAAATAGGGAGAGATTTATTAATTTTTGTAGACATGAGCCTGTTTCCTTGTGTGTTTAAACCATAATACAAAATTAAAACATTTCAATTAGTATTTAAACCATAATACAAAATTAAAACATTTTAATTAGTATTAACTTCAAAATACATTTCGAGGTCTAATATTTGCCCAAGATGTTAGACCTAGAGAAATCAGATGTACACGCTTATGTCTAGCACCTGAAGTCCTCGGGTCACCCAGCATCCCAAGCAATCTCACCTATTGAACCACCATACGCCAATGAAAAATTAAATATTGCATAAAACTTCATTCTGAACACAAATTTGATAATGGGGGAGTCAACACAATAGAAACAAATAACTAAGAAATTTATGTGATCACCTTTTCTTTAAAACACAACAGTAATCTCAATTTGAATTTTTTTAGTTATCATCTACCTCTACTGCTTCCCGTTGATATTACCAAAAATTTTACAATACAATATATTATACTTCCAAAAAAATCAAACTAAAATACCCAATGTTTGGCAACACTAGCAAATAATGTCTCAATTTCTAAGAAAAAACAAATATTATCGACTTAAACCAAGGCTATACCAAGTCCATATCTAAACGCCTTCACATTTCAAATGTGAATGTTTGCCCACACCAACAAATGATTTGCTTTTTGAATTTCAAACCAAGGAAAAATTTATAAACACGACTTAAAACAATAAACACGACTTAAAACAAGTCCATGTTTAAATGGCTTCACTTTTCAACTATGACCAAACAAAAGCCTTATTTTGGAGGATAAATCAATGTTTTCCAAAATAAAATAATGTTTACGAAATATTCAAAGTGAAGAAATTATCTTAAAGCAATTCTTCAAATTGAATTCATTAAATTAGAGTCAAAATTTCAATCTACCTAAGGGCCACATTGCCCTATGGCCATATTTTGGCAACCAGTAGAGGACGAAGGACGAGCTATCAAAGGAAAAATAAAAACAATCACACTTGAATGTATGACGATAAACCTTATATTCAAAGTCACTAGCATGATGCCAAGTCTGGATTCCATCTTCCAATAAAGTCATTACATGCAAAATGAAAACAGTGACAATGGAGCCTATGAGGAAAGGCTTGATATTGGAGGCCACCAACATACCAACATTGTTCCAAGGATGGAAACAAGAAATATATGGAAAATTTTGTAGGATTATTTGGGAAAGAGTTGGAAGCATATGCACGCGAAAATTTCTTAAGTAAATTAGAAGACATAGTAACAAGAATAATTCTAAAGCAATAAAACAAATGATGAAGAGTTACTGTTATAGAGAATGAGCATAGTGTTTTGATGGCTAAGTTGCATTTTGGCTCATATTTTCCAAGTAACAGCAAACTCGAACATTGAGGAACTTTTGGTCTTCATACAAGTGAACACGAACGAGAAGAGAAATCATTGGGAAGTTGAGATTATTGCTTTTGTTTTTATGATCATTCCCACTCTGAAACGAATGTTTTTTGGTAGCATGGACTTGCAACTGGAGGACTAAGTCTTAAACTAGAAATTTCTAGTTTGCATTACTACAAAATCAATGACATAGTACAACATTTTTTTCTTGGGTGGATGTATGTGTGTAGAACAAGAAATTTGTGTAAATCCATGTATGTTTCAGATTTTACAGTGAAATGCAGGTGCTAGCATCTTGTGTAAATTAGTGAATGAGTAGTTGCATCATCTTATAGTGTAGCTAGAGACCAAATGTTTGAGCCCTTCCTAAAAGTTGGTGAATTCCAGTAGCCATTTAAAAAAACTTCTTTTGTTTAATACCCTACTTCCTATAAACTTTGAATTGCGTAAGGATGGTAAAGCAACAAAATATTTAAGTGAAAAACAAAGGCACTGGATGGTTGAACCATGTTTGTTCAAATGAAACATAAATTATTTAAACTTTGGTCAATGGGCATGGTTCACAGTTTTTGCTTATTTAGATTCTTTGGATTTGAATCAATAGATGTTAGAGGTTGTAAATCTTGCAACTCTTCCTATGAGGAACAAAGGTTTCGACACATCTCAATGTATGAATGCTATGCAAAATTTTATTGAAATACCATTGTCTACTTTCAAATTAGAGATACTTGATGATGTTACTATTGTTTCAATGAATCAATGAACCACAAATCCTCAGATTTGTAGACACAGTAAATGTATAAAGACATAATACCACTAAAGCAACAATAGTATCTTACCTACTAAGAAAAAGCATTGTTGCAAACACAGTAAATGTATAAAGACATAATACCACTAAAGCAACATTAGTATCTTACCTACTAAGAAAAGCATTGTTGTAATGAATAAATGAACTATTGATATTTAGAGTTACAGAAAGAGTAAACCTATAAAGACACAAGACAACAAAATTAATAGTATACTAGCTGGAAATAAAATGCATTGGTGTGGAAAAGTCAGTAAATGAAGTATTGAATGAAATTCTGAAGAAATGAAAAAGGCATAAGTCTAAATCGATGCATATAATTTAGTTATTTCAATAGGTAATGTTATAACATTGGCATTAGGAAACTTAATGACAATGTAACAAAAGCATCATTTCATAGTCTACCATTGAATGGAACTAAAAGCTCTTTTGGAATATCAATATGTATTGGAAAATTAAGTTATTTGCTATGCCCAAAATGTGCATACATTAATGTTTTTGTGTTTTCCAATAACTCATATTTTCTGGTGCAAAGAAAAAAATGCCAAAGATCACAAACTAAGATGTTGTCACTAGAGACTCTTGATTTCAGTGAGAACATTATCTAATGTCAATGTAAACAAGGCCTCTAAAAATACTCCATGTAAATTGAAAACTATGGATGAGATTCTTTTGGTGTAATCTACATAAGAAGTTGTTTCAAGTGTTGCTTAGAATTTTTGAAGTCATGGCTTACACAAGTGCTTTCCATTAGTCCTTCTTATGTCTAAACAATGCATTTGAATGAGTATTTGTACTTGCATGTTGTCACTTGTTTACAACTTGTATAGTTGAACCAGCTATGTAACATGGCTTGGATGTAGTTGTCATATAGTCTTTGGAATGGAGGAAAAAGAAACATTTAGCTTTCAAGACTCATTTTACCTACACCATGGGAACTGGGTCCTCGAGAATATTGAATTATGGGGAATTGTCCACAATAGAAATGCAAGAATTTGTTTTTCCTTTTTATAAAAAATATAAAACACCAAAACAAATTGCATAGAACAAAGATGATAGATGGGATTTGCATTTATTTTAAACAATCACAAATGATGGTATGGTTTTTTGGAAAAGAGTGGGAAACTATAGGAAATCAAATCTATTGCAATAATTTTGAGTGATGTTATCCCTATCTCATCAAACATGCAGAAAAGAATGAGAAAAAACAAATATGGAAAGGGGTTTGTCCCTAGTAGAGAAAGGAATTTGAAGTCCATTCCAAGTGATTTAGAGGAATCTCGATAAATATTGAAAAGTACAAGGGATTGAATCAAATAGAAACAATTGATTCACTTCAAAAGAAATTTCTAGTTCTTGCTCATTTGAGTTGCAATGCAAAAGAAGGAAAAAATAGAGAAATAGAGAGAAACAAACATTAAATTATTTACATTAATAATTGTATGCTAGAAAATAATGGATAGGATGGAGAAGCCAAAATATTAATTGGAGGTGCAGCTATGAAAGTTATTCCATCCTATTTCATATGAAACAGATGAAATATGATATAATTAAACATATATAAAAGAAAAAGAAAAAGAAAAAACGACATTAATGAAACAAGTTTCAAAGAACATAGTTACTATGGATATAAAAACAATAGGTCATAGCATGTTGGTTTACACAAAGCATCTATTGATAACTACTCTATTAAAAGTAAATTCATGTAGAAATCCTTGTAATTATAAACATTAAAAAATGAACATCTACATGAAAAACACATTGAAGCAAAGTGACTAAGGATTTAGGGAACTATGTATTTATTTAATATACCTATTTAACTAAAATTTCTTACATTTTCGATAATTTTTCCTTGTCAAAAGAGTAGAATTTTTTATTAGAACAATAGCCAAAAAGGAGAAAAAAAAGAGGGAAAGAAAAAGCAATTCCTTTCAATTGAATTAAGTAGGACAGTGGACATAATTTTCCCTACGTCTTGGATTGAATGAAAGATGACAAATGCTCCTTTGTAAATTCGTTATTTAGTAGATCGATAAATGTGGCTATGGAATGGCGCAATAGTTGTGATCCCTTTGGCCCATTTCAGACAACATTTTTGAACAAATGCATTGACATAAGGTTGGTTGCCAATTATTTTTGTATTTGGGAGAAAAGAACCTTGTAAGACTCATTTAATTGTAGGTGCAATCACATTTAATTAATTTAATTAATTTGAATTAGTAGAGAAGAAAAGAGACAAAAATGGTTGCAAAGATAAATTTAAAAAAAAGAAACAACCATTAAAGAACATTTGGGTAAAAGTTGGGATTTTAATCCAAAAGTATAATTCCTTACCATCACATATTAGTCAATAAAAATGATTTAGAATTCAAACAAGGTGCATCTAAAAATTTGGAGGGAAAAAACAAAAACTACTTTTTGGATCTTATTTCATCTTATCTTCTTGTATGTTTACTCAAATTTTACTCAAATTTCAAGCCCGATGGCTCATTGGATACATAATTAGATTATGCATCTAATGAGTACTCATATTGTATACTTTTAATAACATCAACAACACGAAAATTTGAAAATACACCAAAAACAATTTTTCTCTTACTATAAACACTTTTTAAAATATATTTTCTATTTTTTGTGATGTGGATGTTGTTAAAAGTGTGTAGCATGGGTACTTGTTGTTATTTTCTTTAGGAGACCTATTTTTCACCCAAATTTCCTCCAATGTTTGAAGTAAATTAGGAACATACAATTGCAATGTTGTTTATTGCCTCTTCATGCTTGATACTTAGTTCATAGGTTCTATTGTTTTGGTCACAACAACAAAAAAAATTGCTACAATTGAGCAAACATAATAGGAGAGTGATGAACTTGACAAGGCATACATAGTTGTGTCTGGTGCAAGCTGTTACAATGGATTTTACCACACATGGTGGGTCACACCTTTATGTCCTTCCGTGTCCCTCTACAGACTCTTTAGACCCCATGGACCATTTTTGTACCTTTGATGTTTCCAAGATCATCTTAAAAACATGCATTATTTTTTATACGCGACTTTTAAACCTATTCTCGCATATATACATGGATTTGACCCTCAAACCTGTGTACATTGGGATGTGTGCAAAAGGCCAAATAGTTTTGGAGTTTTCCTTGATGTGGATCCGAATCACTTGTCTCTTGGCCTTCCATATGCCTTGAGATCGCTCAGATTTGACCTTCCATTACCCCATTGAAGCACTATATAAGGAACCCTTTGGATACATTGAAGGAGGGAGGAATTGAAGAGCAAGAAAACTATAGTCCATTGTTGCCAGAGCTTATACTTGAGTCTGCATCTCTTTGTCCCTTGGCGAACTTTGTGTTCTTCCCAAGCTTTCCTTTTCTTGTGAGCTTGCTATCGAGAGATGGAGGATTGAAGTGGTGGAGGCCCAGTGTTGATGTAAGTGTAACTTCAGAATGCATTCACTTGTATTTCTTATGTATTGTAACCCGATGTTTATTCCGAGATGTTTTTGTAATGTACTTGAGTCGTGTCATGCCTCGAGGTTCCTATCGGGAGTTTCTATAATGTAAAGAAGTCATGTCAAGTCAAGGTGTGTAACCCTCCTATTGTCTAAGGGTTAAAGTCCCCGCAATTCCGGGGCACTAGGGTTATTAGACTCACCTAGTGAAGTCGGCCCTAGTCGGGTTTAGTCAAGGCAGGAATCCGTATAAATAGAGACTAGCCTCTCTATTTATCACACACTCACTGACACTCAGTTGTAGCGCATAGTTGAGGAAGAGAAAGACACTAGGGCAAGGAAGAAAGAGGTTACTGCTATCGGGAGATCATCTTACTGTTTTTGGGTTTCACTTTTGACGCTGATTCTATCTCTGAGGAAGTTGTGGGGTTTTCTCCATTTATGGTTTCCCCAAGGAAAAACACTGTGTTCATTGTCTATTGTGTCTGATTGCTGTGCTTGTTGTTCTCTCAGTTAAAACGTAACACCCCGGTTTTGACCCCGTTGCATTAGATGTATATGATGTATATATTTTAAATGATCATGGTGCGGAGCTAAAGGCCAAGGCCCCACCATCGATTTGGATATGTTATGTTTCATATTTGGAATTGTCACCGATGGTATATCGAGACATACGACATATATTAAATTGTGGCATCATGTAAACATGCACTTTAAATAAATAAGCCAACCAGCTATGTTCGCGGTGACTAAATTGAGAAGGGGCATGATTCTCATAAGGATAAGGGGGGAATTGTTAAACTTTGAACCTATGGGGAAAAGCCATGTGTCAGCTATTAAACCCTTTTGACTTTCTCACCTTCCCTTGTCTTATCCAACTACCACCATTAAAAATTTCTGCTGTTAGTTGGGGTAGTTATGGCTGGGGAGTGGAGTGTGGCAGGACTGTGAGTCCTTGCCCACACGCACACTCCACCAGTAGGTTGACCCTCATGTTGGAAGGGAAAACCACCACTGCCATCACTCCAAGGGGATTCCATTCTCTCCACTACACCATTCTCCCCATTGTCAGTTCATCCTCACGCAGGGACGATAGTTATGTTCATCCTCACGCAAGGAAAAAACGCCCTGTGTCTCACGCAGAGGAATTTCTTTTTCTATTTGGCCTCACACAGCCAGGAGGGGGAGTCGTTTCGACTATCATTCGCATTTTCCACAGAGAGGTATCTAGTGTGTTCCATCCATATATTTGGATCTGGCGTAAATTTCCCTCACGCACAGGTTGGGAGGCTGATTTTCTCTCCCCATTGCGATCTGTGTAAGTCTTCCCAGTGACTTCATTATTGAGAACGGACTGTTGTTTCCCCACATTGCTAGTTGTGTCTGTTTTACATTTTGGGACTGCTATAGGTTGTTTTGGAGTCGTTTTGGCCATGATAAGGCCAAGAATGGCTCAAAAATTGTTTTCCCTATCCAAGCTATGAATCACTTGTGTGACTGCGTGTATGCAGTGGTTGGTCTTCGAACTGTGTTGGGAATAGGGATGGGGGCATGGTTTGCTTGAAAAAGCTAGTGTGTTTGGAAACCACACAGACAGAGCTAGAGGGATGGCTTTCTTCTCCACAACCCCTAAATAGAACTGGAAGGGAAGTCAGGGCCCGAGGGACTGTGTAGCAGAGAAGGGACTGATTCCTTGTGTTGGGTGTGTGTGGGTGTCTTAGAAGTCAGGCTAGTTCTTGTGTAGGTTTTCCTAGCTCTATAATGGGCTCACTAGCTTAGCATTTAGCCTTTCCTAGCTCCTTGATGGCCTGATAAACCTGACCATGTTGGCTTGGCTGTCTTGTGGATGGCCTGATAAACCCACCTGTGTTGGCTTGGCTGTGTTTTGTGTATCCTTGGCTATGTGTAAGCCTGCTTGTTCCTTATTTCTTAGGGAATCATGCCTAGCTCGGGGGTGGCAACGTCGCTGAGAGATTAAGGAGCACGCTAGCCTATGGTTGGGTGGAACGTTGCAGCGACGTAGCTGGTTGCGAGACGATTTCTTCATAAGATAAGTAATCCTGTCCATTTTACTTATGTAATCATATTACTCTTAATAAATTATGATGAACATGTGGAATGAATGCTTGCATGAACGTATGTATGCTTCCGCTGTATGAGAAATAATCACGTATGCATGATCTAGTTCAAAGCATTTTCTTTCAGCATTATATATATATGTGTGTATGTATGTATGTATGTATGTATGTACATGTTCATTCATGGGGCTAGTTGCCCGGATGGTTAATGTCATGGTAGTGTCCTCTTCACCAGTCGGAGGGTCGAGGACATTACATTGTGGTATCAAAGCTTGCAGGCTGTAGCATGGGCCTCTATGGGCCATGAAGAACCAGTTAGTAGAGGCATGTTGCCTTTCGCCCAGAAGAAATCGGTCAATGACTGGAAAATTCACAAAATTTGTCTAAGTGTCTGAACTATCGGTTCCTCGAAAAACTTAGTGGGAAGGACTTCCGATGCAGCGGAGAGCTAGGTGGAAGCACACCCGACGGAGGACAGTTGGAAGAAAAATTGCAGAAAATTTTATAAGTGTTCGTTGGCCGTCGGCGGAAAATAGTTGTTGGGTTCACCGACACCGCGGAAGAATTTGGTTGATTGTCAATCCGCCATTGCGGTTTCCATGTGGACTAGCACTCTGATGATTAGAAGTTCAACCATCGATGCTCTGATCGCCGACACATAGCGCTTAGTAGTTCCGACCACCGACAGATGTTATGTTCCGTAAAAAGAAGAAGAGAAAAATTTTCAAAAAAAAAATAAAATTTTCCAAGTGTTGGGACCATCGGCGATCAACGAAAGTTAGTGGTTTGGACCGCCGATGCATCAGAAGAAGGTTAGTTGAACGGACCAATGATGAAGTCAGAAGGATTTAGTTGTTCGCACGCCCATTGTTGCTACTCTTTAGTGGACTATCCTCCCGACGGACAGTTGTTCCGACCGCCAATGCCACAGTGACTAGGGGTTTTAACCGCTGATAGGATTGTGGCTGCGGAAACCCCTGAGAGTTCGCTGGCCACCGTTGCGGCTACCCATGGAACTAGTCGCCTGATGAGTAGTGGATTCGATCTCCAATGAACAGCGGTGGAAGTTAGTTTTGCTGACCGCCGAAACGTCGAAATGTTAGTTGGGATGAGACCTAATCCTGTACAAGGAAATTTTGAGTTTTTCAGTGGGATTTCTTAGCAAATTTTGGTTGATTTTCAGTGGATTTTCAGGGCTAAGAAGGAGAAAGTGGTAGCGATCTTATGTGCCAGATTGTGTGAAAATCATATAAGCCACAAGGGGGCAAGCCCCCTTGACCCCCGTCATCCCCCTCAAACAGACGTTTTTTGATGAAGAAAATCTTGTGTTTGGGAAAAATTGTTATTTTATGCTTTTTCCAGGAGAAGGTAAGTAATTCTGATTTATATCAATGTTATGCATCTAACAATTGTGTTACTAGCACGTTTGCAAAATCATAGTCACCTTCAAGGGCAGTATTCTAGGTAGTGCAGTTTGGTAAGTAAGTGGTGGTTTAGTTATGAGAACCCATGATGGATATGATGCTCGGGATTCTTACGAGTGTGCGCGAGATTCCATGGGAGAAAATGTCCATAACGAAAATGATGACATTGAGTCTAATGGAAGGAGATTCCAAGAGACACCGTCAGATGTTGCAGCCACCATGAGAAGCTTAATCAAAGCCCAAGAAGAGCACCATCAGTTGAATGCTGCTTGTTGCAGAGTTTGACATACTTGCAAAGAAATATAGGCTCTAGATGAGGTACAGCAAGACCGGAAGGCAGTAAGAGCAGTACTAGGAGAAGGAGAAGGACTTCTAGTGGATCATCTGACTCTGAAGAATCCAGCGGGAATTCAAGTTCTTCTTCTCATAAAAGAAAAAGAAAGAGACACTATAGGGATCGCTCTCGGGATGAATTTAAGAAGGCTAAACCTCCTACATTTGATGGTGAGGTAAAGACTGGACAAGAGGCTGAAGCTTGGCTTCTCGAGACAAAGAAGTACTTTCAGGTTCAGGATTATTCGGGAAACATGAAGGAAAGGGTTTCCACATTCAATCTGAATGGAAGAGCATCCATTTGGTGGGAACACTTCAAGCAAGTAAAGAGGATCAATGAAAGGAAACTTAAGTGGAAATAGTTCAAGAAGTATTTCAAGCAGAAATACCTCTCTAACAGGTATTATGATGACAATATTAAGGAGTTCAATGAGTTGAGATTGGGACAACAGACCATGGAAGAATATGCAAATAAGTTTTTGGAGCTGTTGAGGTATGTCTGGTACATTAGAGATGAAAAAGTGAAGGTCCAGCGTTTTCTGAGTGGATTACCTTAGTCTTACAAAGATAGAATTGAGTTTTATGAACCTAGAACTCTTGAAGAAGCAATAAGGAAGGCTAAGTATTGCTATGAGAAAAGAACAGGTAAACCCGATTACCATAAGGCATGGAAGGAAAAGAAGAATGAGAAGTTTGACCAAAGAAAGAAAGGTTTCAAACCTTCTAACTTCACGAATCAGCAAAAGCAACCATCCCAAGCTGCGAGTAAGCCAGTTGGAGTGATAGGGGAAAAGCCTAAGGATCCACAATAGAATAGAGGACCACTTCAATGTTGGAGATGTGGAGGACCCCATATGCACAGAACTTGTCCACTCGAGAATGAGAGTACAAGACCAGCTTACAACATTCAAGAAGTAGAAACAGTGGGTCAAGTAGCAAGGGCAGTCCTTAGGATTTATGCAGCACTGGAGGACTGCTAGGAAGATCACTAGTCAGCTGTGGTTGAAGTAGCAGGTAAGATTGTTGAGCAATATGTTTCTATTTTGATTGACCCTGGTTCTACGCACAGTTACATTACTCCTAGAGTAGTGTAGATTTGTGCTTTTAAGAAAGTAAAGCATAGGAAGTCTTGGTTAGTTCAGCTAGCCACTGGAACTAAGAGAAAGGTCAGTGAAGTGGTAGAGAGATGTCCATTGGTCATGAATGGATTGGTCACTTGTGTAGATCTGAATGTTCTACCACTTGGTTCCTATGATGTTCTCATTGGAATGGATTGGTTAGAAGCTCACGGGGTGAAGCTTTACTGTTACAATAAGACTTTCGAATGCATGAATGAAGAAGGGAACCTAGTAGTTGTGAAAGGCATTCCAAAGGTGATTTCAGTACGGTAGGTTTCAGCAATGCAGTTAAAGAAGTTCTATAGGAAAGGTTTCCAGTTGTATGCAGCTTAGATTTTGGAGGCAACAAATGATGAAACTCCGAGGTTGGAGGACTATCAGGTGTTACAATAATTCAGGGATGTGTTTCCTAATGAGATTCCAGGGCTTCGTCCAAAGAGGGACATTGATTTCACAATTAAACTTGTGCCAAGAGCAACACCCATGTCCAAGACACCCTACAGGATGAGTACACTGGAGATTCTAGAGTTGAAGATGCAACTGCAAGATTTGTTGGAAAAGAAGTATATCCGGCCAAGTGTGTCTCCTTGGGGAGCACCAGTTTTGTTTGTAAAGAAGAAAGATGGTACACTCAGGTTGTGTATTGATTACAGACAATTGAACAAGTTTACTGTGAAGAATAAATATCCTTTGCCTAGGATTGATGACCTCTTTGATCAAATGAGAGGAGCAAAGGTATTTTCCAATATTGACTTGAGGTCTGGTTACCATCAAGTAGGAATCAAGGATGAAGACATTCATAAGACAGCCTCCAGGACAAGGTATGGACATTATGAGTTTGTAGTGGTACCATTTGGTCTCACAAATGCACCAGCTACATTTATGTGCCTTATGAATAGTGTCTTTAGTAGATATTTGGACAAGTTTGTTCTTGTTTTCCTTGATGACATTCTTGTTTATTCTAAGAATGAAAAAGAACATGAAGAGCATTTGAGATTGACAATGAAATTGCTCAGGGAGCATCAGCTGTATGCGAAACTGAGCAAGTGTGACTTCTATAGAGATAGAATTCAGTACTTGGGTCACATTATCTCTTAGGAGGGTATATTTGTGGACCCTGAAAAGATTGAAGCCATTATGAATTGGCCTACTCCAAGAAATGTGACAAATGTAAGATCTTTTATGGGACTTGCAGGATACTACAGGAGATTCATTGAAGGATTCTCCAAAGTTGCACATGCCATCACTTCTTTGCAAAAGAAGGGGATGAAGTTCGAATGGACATCAAGGTGTGAAAAAAGTTTCCAACGGTTGAAGAATCTTCTCACCAATGCATCGGTATTGAAAGTTGCAGATCCAAAGAAAGATTTTGCGGTGTGTGCCGATGCATGCGAACAAGGGCTTGGAGGATTCCTTATGTAGGACAACCACGTGATATGTTATGAGTCAAGAAAGTTGAAGGAGCATGAGAAGAACTATGCCACTCATGATATAGAGCTTGCAGCCACAGTACATGCTCTCAAGATGTGGAGGAATTACTTGATGGGTAGAAGATTTGAGCTCAAGACAGACCATTATGGTCTGAAGTATTTGTTTGATCAGCCTACTCTAAATGCTAGGCAAGAGAGATGGCTGGAATTTTTATGTGAGTTTGATTTTGAAATCAAGCACATAAAGGGAAAGGAGAATAAGGTAGTTGATGCACTCAGGAGGAATGTGAAAGAAATGCATGTGGCATCTCTTAGTATTTTCCAATCAGATTTGAGGCAGCATATTGTTAGTCATGCTACTGGAGATGAATTGTATGAGCAGGTAAAAGAAAATTTGCAATAGCAAAGTCTTGAGAAGAGGTATGAGGGACATCAATTGGAAGAAGATGGACTTCTCACTTTTAAAGGTAGAATTTATATTTCGAATGTAGCAGGTTTGAGGAGAATTGTCATGGATGAAATCCATCAAGCTCCGTATTCTGGTCACCCAGGATATCAGAAGACAATTGCTACAGCTAGAAAGCAATACTTCTGGCCAGGAATGAAAAAGGACATGGCTGACTACATTTCCAGGTGCATGAAATGTCAACAGGTAAAGGTTGAGGATCAACATCTAGTAGGATTGTTGCAGCCTTTTCTAGTTCCAGAATGGAAATGGGAAGTTATTTCCATGGATTTCATTACAGGATTGCTGATGACGTGGAAACAACATGATTCCATCACGGTTTTGGTAGGCAAGTTGACTAAGGTAGCGCATTTTATATCGGTTAAGTCTATGCATAAGACGAATGACATTGCAAAGATCTTCATGAAGGAGATTTTCAAATTGCATGGATTTCCTAAGGAAATAGTCTCTGATAGAGATGTCAAGTTCACTTCCAATTTTTGGAAGGGGTTATTTGCAGATTTGGGGACAAAGCTAAACTTCAGCACTGCATACCATCCTCAAACAGATAGGCAGACTGAGAGAGTTAATCAGGTGCTCGAGGACATGCTTCGCATGTATGTGATGGACAAACCAACCAAGTGGGAGGATTACTTACACTTGGTAGAGTTTGCTTACAACAATGGATAGCAGGCATCCTTAGGGATGAGTCCATATGAAGCTTTGTATGGGAGAAGGTGTAGGACAATTGTGACTTGGGATAATCCAGTGAACAGGATTGTGCTTGGACCAGAATTGGTCAAGGAAATGGAGCAAGAGGTTGTAAAGATCAGGAAGAATCTAAAAGTAGCACAGGACAGACAAAAAAGCTATGCAGATAAACATAGGGTGACCAGGGAGTTTAGTGTTGGGGATCATGTTTACCTCAGAGTGAGGGAAAAGAAAAGTTCCTTGAAGCTTGGAAGTTGTACCAAGCTGTCACCTAGATATTGTGGGCCATTTGAAGTGCTTGAAAGAACAGGGCCAGTTGCATATAGACTTGCATTTCCTGCTAGCACTAGGGCTCATAATGTTTTTCATGTTTCTTTGCTTAAGATATATGTACATGATCCTAACCATGTGATAAATTGGGATGTGATTCAGGTGGAGCCCGAGGGAGAGTTCCAAATCGAGCCAATGCGCATCCTCGACAGGAAGGTCACAATGCTCCGAAATTGGGCCATAGGTCAGGTAAAGGTGCAATGGGAGCACTACGGACCTGAAGAGACTACGTGGGAGCTAGAGGATGCTATGCAGTTGGCACATCCATTTTTGTTCAATTTTGCAGAACACTGAGGCGATACTAGTGTAGCATTTTATTCAAATTTTGTAAACAAATGAGGATAGTGCTATTGAAGGGGGAGGGAAATGTAACATCCCAGTTTTGACCCCGTTGCATTAGATGTATATGATGTATATATTGTAAATGATCATGGTGCGGAGCTAAAGGCCAAGGCCCCACCATCGATTTGGATATGTTATGTTTTGGATTTGGAATTGTCACCGATGGTATATCGAGACATACGGAATATATTAAATTGTGGCATCATGTAAACATGAAATTCAATTAAATAAGCCAACCAGCTATGTTCGCGGCGACTAAATTGAGAAGGGGCATGATTCTCATAAGGATAAGGGGGGGATTGTTAAACTTTGAACCTATGGGGAAAAGCCATATGTCAGCTATTAAACCCTTTTGACTTGCTCACCTTCCCTTGTCTTATCCAACTACCACCATTAAAAATTTATGTTGTTAGTTAGGGTAGTTATGGCTAGGGAGTGGAGTGTGGTAAGACTGTCAGTCCTTTCCCACATGCACACTCCACCAGCAGGTTGACCCTCACGTTGGCAAGGAAAACCACCACTGCCATCACTCCAGGGGGATTCCATTCTCTCCACTACGCCATTCTCCCCATTGTCGGTTCATCCTCACGCAGGGACGGTAGTTCTGTTCATCCTCATGCAAGGAAAAACGCTATGTGTCTCACGCAGAGGAATTTCTTTTTCTATTTGGCCTCATGCAGCCAGGAGGGGGAGCCGTTTCGACTGTCATTTGCATTTTCCACAGAGAGGTATCTAGTGTGTTCCATCCATATATTTGGATCTGGCATAAATTTCCCTCATGCACAAGTTGGGAGGTTGATGTTCCTTCCCCATTGCGATCTGTGTAAGTCTTCCCGGTGACTTCATTGTTGAGAACGGACTGTTGTTTCCCCACGTTGCTGGTTATGTCTGTTTTACATTTTGGGACTACTCTACGTTGTTTTGGATTTTTTTTGGCCACGATAAGGCCAACAATGGCTCAGAAATTGTTTTCCCTATCCAATCTATGAATCACTTGTGCGACTGCATGTATGCAGTGGTTGGTCTTCGGACTGTGTTGGGAGTAGGGATGAGGGCATGGTTTTCTTGATAAAACTAGTGTGTTTGGAAACCACACAGATAGAGCTAGAGGGATGGATTTCTTCTCCACAACCCCTGCATAGCACTGGAAGGGAAGTCAGGGCCTGAGGGACTGTGTAGCAGTGAAGGAACTGATTCCTTGTGTTGGGTGTGTGTGGGTGTCTTAGAAGTCAGGCTAGTTCTGGTGTAGGTGTTCCTATCTCTGTAATGGGCTCACCGGCTTAGCATTTAGCCTTTTCCAGCTCCTTGATGGCCTGATAAACCTAACCATGTTGGCTTGGATGTCTTGTGGATGGCCTAATAAACCCACCTGTGTTGGCTTGGCTATGTTTTGTGTATCCTTGGCTATGTGTAAGCCTGCTTGTTCCTTATTCCTTGGGGAATCCTGCCCAGCTCGAGGGTGGTAGTGTTGCTAAGAGATTAAGGAGCATGCTGGCCTATGGTTGGGTGGAATGTTGCAGCAATGTAGCTGGTTGTGGAATGATTTCTTCATAAGATAAGAAATCCTGTCTATTTTACTTCTGCAATCATATTACTATTAATAAATTGTGGTGAACATGTGGAATGAATGCTTGTTTGAATGTATGTCTGCTTCCACTATATGAGAAATAATCACGTATGCATGATCTATTTCAAAGCATTTTCTTTCAGCATTATATATATATATGTCTGTAAATGTTCATTCATGGGGCAAGTTGCCCAGATGGTTAATGTCATGGTAGTTTCCTCTTCGCCGGTCGGAGAGTCGGGGACATTACATAAGGATCCTAATGTTATGCTCGCTTAATGTTAAACAAATCTAACATGGTATCAAAGCTAACCTAAGAAGAAGACACTGTGCAGCTGCAGGAACTAGGGCTTCCTATTTGGTGGATCTCTCTCCATATATTTTCAACAAAAGTAGAGTGGAATAACTCTCCTCCCTAGGGCGTATCTTTCTGTCGAAGTAGAATCCAATTCTAAGGTTTTTCAGTTTTGGACCCGACACTACTGTCGAAAATTAGGGATTTTCCCCAAAATCGAAGTTAGGGATCAAATTCAAAGCATTTGGTTGGACAAAACTCCAGAAAAAAAAAACCCTAATTTGCTCCTGAAACACTGCAGAATTTTAGCTCGAAATCCAGATCCGACATCTTGACCTGTTAAGATCTAAATCTTTTGTATTTCCATTTGAGGTTCTTAGTTAATATGTCTCATCATACCAAGCTTGATGAAAATATTGAGGGAACTGATAACTTCCGAGCTTGGAAGTATAGGATCTACCTGGTCCTGGAAGAAAATGAGTTGGATTCCTACATCCATGAGGAGGTTCCGGTTCCAGAGAGAGATGAGTCCAAGGCTTTACATAAGAAGAATTTGGTTATGGAAAAGAGGATCATTGCTGATTCTATCAAGGATCACCTCATACCACAGGTGTCCTCCCTCAAGACACTCAAAGCCATGTTTGATGCCCTAACCAAATTGTTTGAAGGGAAGAACATCAATCAGAAGATGACTCTAAGGAACCAATTGAAGAATGGCAAGATTCAGAATGAGGAGACCATCCAGTCATACTTCACAAGGGTCTCCCAGATCAAAGAACAACCAAAAGCAGTAGATGAAGAAGTGGAGAATGCAGAAATTGTGATGACGACCTTGAATGGCCTCCCTAGGCCATCGGATTCTTTCATCCAAGGAATCTATGCTAGGAATAAGTTAGTCAAGTTCAGTATACCGTGGGAAGAATGTTCACAAGAAGAAGCTCAGATAGCAGCTCGAGAAGAAAATATGGGAAGTGAAGATCAAGCTCTCATAGTACACTCCAGGAAAGGAAGAAGGGAAAATCATCATCACCAAGGTAAGCATTCTCATCAGAAAAATAATCCTGTAAGAAGGGATCCATCCAAACTCAGATGTTATACGTGTGATGAAATAGGACACTTTGCTAGAAATTGTCCCATGAAAAAGAATGGATCCAAGAAGAAGAATAACTCCAAAAGAAGACATCATGCTCACATTGTTGAGGATGATGATCCTCCCAAGAAGAAAGTAAAACAAGAAAGTGAAGACTCTTCAAGTGAACATGAATATGTTTTGATCTCCGCTCTCACGGGAACTGTCACTCATGGAAGCAAAGATTGGATTATTTATAGTGGGACTTTCAAACACATGACAGGTTTCAAGGAATCCTTTGAGAAACTATCCAAACATAATTAACCCCATAAGGTGAAACTTTGGGATGACTACCAATATCCCATAAAAGATAGTGGTGAATCCTCCTACAAGCTAGACTATGGAAAGTCTATGAAAATGAAGGATGTCTTGTTTGTACCAGGACTAAAGAAGAATATTCTATCCATATCGGCATTGGATGCAAAAGGCATAAGGGTTGCATTTGTAGATGGCCAAGTCCTCATGTGGTCAAGAGGAAAGACTATTGATGATGCAATAGTAATTAGAGAACAATAAGGAGGTTTATAAAAATTGAAGGGCCATCTAGAACAATCTTTGGTCCATGACACAATAGAGCCAAATGAACTTTGGCACAGAGGGCTTGCACATGTGCATTATAGAGCACTACCACTTGCAAACAAAGCTGTTGAAGTTCTTCCAGAAATTCAAGAAAAACATGAAGTGGTCTACAAATGATGTGTGAAAGGAAAGAATACAAAGAAGACATTTCCAAGTAGCGAGGGCAAAGCAAAAGGAATCTTGGAAATCATCCACTCCGATGTATACTGACCAATTTCATCAAGTTCACTAAGCGGGTATGTATACTATGTTTCTTTCATTGATGAATTTTCTAGGAAGACATGGATTTACTTCATGAAGAACAAAGATGAAGTTTTTAGCAAGTTCAAGGAATTCAAAGCCTTGATCAAGAATCACACAGAAAACAAGATCAAGACCTTTCAATTAGATAATGGCAGAGAACTCACATCAAATGAATTCAAAGACTTATGCAAAGAATCAGGTATTAAGAGGGAGTTATCTACTCCATATAATCCACAACAGAATGGGGTTGCATAAAGGAAGAATAGAACTATCATGGAAGTTGGAAGAGCAATGCTTCATGATCAAGATCTTCCTCTGCATCTATGGCAGAAGTTGCCAGAACAGCGGTGTATGTACAGAACCATACTCCACATAGAGTACTTGAGAATAAGACACCTAAAGAAGTCTTTTCCAACAAGAAACCAGAAGTCATCCATCTCAGGATATTCGGTTGTCCAATGTACATACACATTCCAAAAGAGAAGAGAACAAAACTAGATCCTTAAGGAAAGAAGGGTATATTTGTGGGATACTCTGAAAGCTTGAAGGCTTACAGAATATACTTCCCGGGATTCAAGAAGATCGACATCAGCAAGGATGTAACATTTAATGAAGACACAGATTACAACAAATCCAGAAAGAGACCTACTGAAGAACCTGGCGAATCAGAAGCACCCAAAATTCATGATACAACCATGAATGAAGAAATCCAAGAAGAAGATAGAGAATTTAAAGAACCATAAAGACTTGTAGATCCACCTAAGGAGAAGAATCCTCACAAGAGGAAACCTACTTGGGTACGAGAAATTATCCAAGGTGCAGAAAGATATGGGGCTCCAGAAGAGAATCACAGAGAAAGAAAGAGAACTAGATCTTGCTCCAGACATGTAGCTTTACTATGTGACTTTATCAATGAAGAACCTTCCAATTATGAAGAAGTGGTAGAACGAAAAGAGTGGAAGGGTGCTATGATCGAAGAGTATCAATTGATCATGAAGAATGGTGTTTGGGATGTCATCGCAAGACCATAAGGGAAGTCAGTTGTAAATTCCAAATGGATATACAAGATCAAGCATGCTGCAGATGGTAGCATAGAGAAATATAAGGCAAGATTTGTGGCTCGTGGTTTCTCATAGAAAGAAGGAATAGACTATGAAGAAACCTTTGCACCTGTAGCTAGATACACTTCCATCAGATCATTACTTTATCTGGCTGCAGTAATGAAATGGAAGATACACCAAATGGATGTCAAGACTGCTTTCTTGAATGGTGTAGTGTAAGAGGAAGTGTATGTAGAACAACCACTTGGTTTTGAGACACATGACAGGGAGTCTCATGTGTGCAGACTGAAGAAAGCCCTATATGGTTTGAAACAGGAACCTAGGACATGGTATGGCAGAATTGACAGCTTTCTATCCAGTTTGGGCTTTACCAAGAGTAAAGTGGATTCCAACCTTTACTACAAGGTTGAATATGGCAACCCAGTGATGCTACTACTGTATGTAGATGATCTGTTTGTAACAGGTATGGATGGGTTGATTTCTTATACGAACAGAAAGCTTGCTGCCGAGTTTGAAATGAAGGACTTGGGTATGATGAATTATTTTCTAGGCATGGAGGTGTGGCAAAATGCGGATGGAATCTCCCTTGGACAAGGGAAGTATGCAGTAGAGATCCTGAAGAGGTTTGGGATGATGGACTACAAGGCCATGACCACACCTATGGCATTGAACCTGAAGCTATTGAGTGATGCTTCATCAGAGACAGTTGATGCTACAATGTATCGTCAGATGATTGGGTCCTTGATGTACCTAATGAACACAAGACCATACATTTGCTTTGCTGTGAACACCTTGAGCCATTTCTTGATAGATACGAGATATGTTCACTTGATTGCTCCAAAGCATATTCTGAGGTACCTGAGGGGTACAATTAATTATGGGCTCAAGTATGAGGTGAATCAGAAGATTAACCTGGAGGGTTATGTTGATTCAGATTGGGCAGCCAGTGCCATCGATAGGAAGAGCACTTCAGGGTGTTGCTTCAGTATGGGATCAGGTGTGATCTCTTGGTTTAGCAGGAAACAATCCTGTGTGGCACTGAGCACAGCTGAAGCATAGTATGTCGCAGCTTGTTCAACTAGTTGTGAGGAAGTATGGCTGCCGAAGATACTATCTGATTTATTTGATCTCCAGACGGATGCTACTTGTATACATCGTGACAACCAGAGTTGCATAAAGTTGTCAGGGAATCCAGTGTTCCATGACAAGTCGAAGAATATCAAGATCAAGTATCACTATATCAGGGATACAGTGCAAAGGGGAATAGTGAAGCTCTAGTATGTTGTGACGAAGGAACAGATAGCTGATGTGTTGACAAATCCATTGGCTAGGGTTAAGTTCGAGTACTTCAGTGAGAATCTAGGTGTTCTCCAGATCGAGGTTTCCTCCAAAGGGAAATGACGAGACCCAAAGCCATTCTGACATGGTGAAAGTATTGGTTCCTTCCATGGTTAGATGTAAGGGCTGAGCCATTCTATCATGGTGAGAGGATTGGTTCCTTTCATGTTAGATGTGAGTTCTAAGCCATTCTGATGTGACTGTATGATTGGTTCCTACATGATCAGATATAAGCATTGAATGTCATCCTTGGAATGGAGGCACCTGGTTAGTTACTAGGTAGCTCAGTCTGTGACTGGGGGCCATTCTGATATGACTGTAGGATTGGTTCCTACAAGATCAGATCTGAGTGCACGCCCTTCTGACATTGGTTTTCAGATGTAAGTGAAGAGCCCCTTCAGCATGAAGGATTGGTTCCTTGCATGGTCGAATATAAGTGCTGAGCCCTTCTGACATTGGTTGTCAAATGTAAGTGCAGAACCTTTCAGCATGGAGGATTGGTTCCTCGCATGGTCAAGTGTAAGTGTTGAAGCCTTTTCGACATTGGTTGATGGATGTGAGTGCTGGGCCTTTCTGACAGGGTTGTGGGAGGTGTTCCCACATGGTCAGATGTGAGTGTTGGGCATGCCTTTCTGATATGATTATAGGATTGGTTCCTACATGATCAGATGTAAGTGTTGGGAGGGCCATTCTGACTTAGGGTCAGATATAAGTGCCGAAAGAAGACCTACATGGAGGCTAGGCCTACAACAAGCATGAAAAAGGGTTGGCTCTGTAGAACTTCCTGTGACAAGAAGAATCATGAGATAGCACCCATGAAGATCTAGTTATGATGATCCAGCAGAGATGATCCAGATCGAGGGATGATCTAGATCCAGAGATGATTCTCTAAAGATGATCCAGATCAAGGGATGATCCAGATCCAGTGACGATGATCCATATCGAGTGATGATCCAGATCGAGGTGAAGATGACTTGAAGATGAAGGTGACTTGAAGATAGAGATGACTTGAAGGTGAAGATGACAAAGACTCGATGATGATCTAGATGAGACAGAGAAGAAGACTTGTGCTGATAAATTGTGTCAAGAGAATACCTTCCTAGTTAAGAGGGAGTGTTGATGTAATTGTAACTTCGGAATGTATTCACTTGTATTTCTTATGTATTTCAACCCAATGTTTATTCCGAGATGTTTTTGTAATGCACTTGAGTCATGTCATGCCCCGAGGTTCCTATCGGGAGTTTGTATAATGTAAACAAGTCATGTCAAGTCAAGGTGGGTAACCCTCCTATTGTCTAAGGGTTAAAGTCCTGACAGTTCCGCAACACTAGGGTTATTAGACTCACCTAGTGATGTCGGCCCTAGTTGGGTTTAGTCAAGTCGGTAATTAGTATAAATAGAGAGCTAGACTCTCTATTTATCACACACTCACTCACACTCAGTTGTAGCGCATAGTTGAGGAAGAGAAAGACACTGGGGCAAGGAAGAAAGAGGTTACTGCTATCAGGAGATCATCTTACTATTTTTGGGTTTCACTTTTGGTGTTGATTCTATCTCCGAGGAATTTTTGGGGTTTTCTCCATTTATGGTTTCCCCAAGGAAAAACACTGTGTTCATTGTCTCTTGTGTTTGATTGTTGTGCTTGTTGTTCTCTTAGTTAAATATCCTAATGTTATGCTAGCTTAATGTTAAAAAAATCTAACACCCAGGTGGAGGACTTAGTTTCTCCGATTCCCAGACGTACCGACAGAGGTTGTCACCATTGTAATCTCTGATTTATATTAATAGAAATATCTTTTATTGTCCAATAATGTGTATTTAAATGAGTATTGAATCCATGGATGCTTTTAAATGATTATATGTTATTGATTATATATGCTAGAGTAGGTCTAACACAATTATATAGCATGCTTGTCTTGTTTGTTGAATGTTGAGAGAGCAAATTGTTAATACAAGCGAGAGTGGAAAATCTCAACGGGGATCTACATCAAACGTATGGAATAAGATATGTTTCGAGATCCTTTAGTGTTAGATATTTGGTTTCTCTTGCATATGGGAAAGGATTGATTTATGCGGTTACTCTGTCTGTTGTGGTACACCCCAAGCCATAAGATGTTTTCTTTGTAACACAAACCTATAGTGCTGGCACACTTGTAATATTGTTTCAATTGAACTATGTTCATGTAACTGAATCACATATTTTGAATCACATTTTCCATATTGCCCCTTGTCCTTAAGTGCGAAGTATGAAACTCTAGCATTGATACTAGCGAATAAATTATCAACGAAATGAGGTATAAGATTGTTGTTAATATTCATTGTTATTGCTAACTAGCCATCTCTATCTAGCAAGTTAGCATGCGTCAATTGTGTCTTATTAGGAGAATTCGTATTGTTACTCTATGCAGGTCCATACAAGGCAAGGAGATCTCCTTTAAATACATTAGTATTTGTTGTGGAATAAAGATACATAATAGAATATGGTAGTTGTGCAACTTGTTTAATCCTGGAATAGGTAGAAAATGAAGCAAATAAGAAATATACGAAAGATTTTGGTGTAAATAGTTGGAGGACTCGTTCTTTGTTTTTTTTTTCCTTTTTATCTTGTATGATGTAGGAGATTAATATCAATTCAAAGGAAACAAGGTATGTTGTTACCTTTTTTTCCTTTCTAAATCAAATATTTTTGGCATGGAAAGCTAAGTTGTGTAAAAGTTTGAAATACATGATCAATTGTAATAAACTACAATATGTAAAAGTTCGATAAAGACAGTTGAAGTGTCTTTTACAAAATATATGTTGCATAAAGAATCCTATGACTTTGGTAGGATTTTGGTACAATATATCACTTTGCAATTTTTCTTGTTGTCTTTATCCATGTGTTTAAAGTATTGACTACAAAAAAGAAAAAGAAAAATAGTGTGCATTGAAATATGTGAAAAATAGTGTGCATTGAAATATGTGAGGCAAATATAAAGACAAGTAGGAATCTTATATGTCAATGGAAAAAATATTGCTTTGTTTTTTTAAATGTGTTTCCATAACGAATATGAATATATTTATCAAATTAACATCAGGCATAGAATTGGAATTACGCTCATAATAACATTCAAGATTGGTCGGTTTTAGTGTGAATTACACTCTCTGTAACATTGGGGATTTCTCAAGGAAACTAAAAATAAATTGCTCTGCTATGATTGTGTTGCTAGGGCTTTCTTGGAATGTCCCTGCTCAGTAGGGTCATCGTGTTAGCCCAAGGGGGGGACATGCCCCTCCCAATCACTTTCTAGCAAACCAAACACTGATGCAGTTGATCGCCCCAGCTCGGCAGCCCTAGTTTCTCTACAGATAGGTACGGAAGAAGTTCCAATCTACGAAGGTGAGAAGGGGAATCTATCCCAAGAGAATCATGCAAAATCAAAATTGTAAACAGAAAGGAATGGCAGCCTAACATACATCACCCATACTGAAGAGAGGCCATGCCTCAATCTCCCAGCTGAAAGAATAAATTCCATGGATCAAAAAATGAAATATTACGCTCTCATAAAAAAAATGCATGGGCTTCTGGCCTATTGAACAGGCCCTCCAATGATGGATAATAACAAAATGGAAACCTAAAGCTCACTTTGATCTACAACTAGGCTCCAAAGGGTTGTTTACCATCATCTTCAAGCACTTGTATGACAAATCCAAGGTAGAAGAAGGAGGCCCTTACTTCTTCAATGCGGCTGGCCTATATCTCAGGAACTGGATTGAACGATTCATCCTAGAAAAAAAAGAATATTTCTCATGGGCACCTGTCTGGATCCAGATGTATTCCCTTGTAACACCCCGGTTTTGACCCCGTTGCATTAAATGTACATGATGTCTATATTGTAATAATCATGGTACAGAGCTAAAGGCCAAGGCCCCACCATTGATTGGTTATGCTATGTTTTGGGATTTAAATTTGTCACCGATGGTATATCAGGGCATGTGGCATACATATTAAGTTTTAGCATCATGTAAATATGCATCTTTAATTAAATAACCCGACCAGCTACGTTCGCGCCAACAAAACTGAGAAGGGGCATGATTTTCACAAGGATAAGGGTGGGGGAATGTCAAAAATTTGGCCAATGGAGGAAAAAAAATCCATGTGTCCTCTTTCCTTGTTTTATCCAACCACTACCATTAAAAACGGTTGCTGGGAGTTAGGGCAGCTATGGCTGGGAGTGGAGTGTGGAAGGACTGTCAGTCCTTGCCCACACGCACACTCCACCAGCTTGGTTGACTTCACAATGGCAAAAAAAAGAAAACCACTGCCATCACTCCAGCGGACTCATGACTGCCCTCTCTCCACGCCGGTGATGAAACACTCACGCACTCTCCACTACGCATGATCTCTGTGGTCTATTCGTTACTCACGATTGTCTGATCATTCACGCGTATAGGCAGAGCTGTTCATCCTCACGTAGGAACATAATTCTTGTTCATTCTCATGCACAGGACTTTCCTGGTTTTACCCACGTAGTTTTTCCTCTACGGATTTGTGGATGGTGTGGCTGTATCCTTTCCTCACAGGCTGATTTGTGGGTCCTGTGTTGTTGTACTCACGCAGCAAGCTCGGAGCTGTTCGGCCATTATCACCCATGATTTTTCCTGTGGAGATCCATCTTACATTTAGGGACTGTGTGTAAGTTGTCCTTACTGATTTGTGGCCCATGCATACGTTTTTCCCTTTGTATTTTCTTCCCCAGCATGGTCTGTGCAATTCTTCCCATGGCTTCATTTCCCTGGATGTGTTGTTGTTCCCCACATTTGTGATTGTGTTTGTTGTTACGTTTGGGACTATTGAAATTCGCTTGGGGGTTGTTTTCCCTCTTTAAGCTGTAATAGCTGATTAATTGCATGTGTGCAATGGTTGGTCTTCGAACTATACTGGGAGCAGGGATGGGGGCTTGGTTTGCTTGATAAACCTGGTGGCTGGAATCCGCACAGACAGAGCTAGAGGACTGGCTTTCTTCTCCACAACCCCCGAATAGCACTGGAAGGGAATGCAGGGCCTGAGGGACTGTGTAGCAGAGAAGGGACTGATTCCTTGTGTTGGTTGTGTGTGGGTGTCTTAGAATTCAGTCTAGTTCTGGTGTAGGTGTTCCTAGCTCTGTAATGAGCTCACCAGCCTAGCATTAGCCTTTCCCAACTCCTTGATGGCCTGATAAACCCAACTGTGTTGGCTTGACTGTGTTTTGTGTATCCTTGGCTATGTGTAAGCCTGCTTGTTCCCTTATTCCTTGGAGAATCATGCCCAGCTTAGGGGTGGCAGCGTTGCTGAGAGATTAAGGAGCATGCTGGCCTATGGTTGGGTGGAACGTTGCAGTGACGTAGCTGGTTGTGGATCGAGTTCTTCATAAGATAAGTAGTCTTGTCTATTTTACTTCTATAATATTATTTACTGTTAATGATTATGATGAACATGTTGAATGAATGCTTGTATGAATGTATGTTGTTTCCGTTGTGTATGATAAATAATTGCCTTTGTGTATGTTCCACTCCAATGCATCTTGTTTTCAACATTCTGTTTCAGCAAATTTTATGCATGTACATGTTCATGGGGCTCTTAGCCTAGATGGTTAACGCCATGGTAGTGTCCTCTTCGCCGTTCGGAGGGATGGGGACGAGTGTGTGTGGGTGTCTTAGAAGTCAGGCTAGTTCTGGTGTAGGTGTTCCTAGCTCTGTAATGAGCTCACCAGCTTAGCATTATCCTTTCCCAACTCCTTGATGGCCTAATAAACCCAACTGTGTTGGCTTGGTTGTGTTTTGTGTATCCTTGGCTATGTGTAAGCCTACTTGTTCCCTTATTCCTTGGAGAATCATGCCTAGCTCGGGGGTGGCAGCATTGGTGAGAGATTAAGGAGCACGCTGGCCTATGGTTGGGTGGAACGTTGCAGTGACGTAGCTGGTTGTTGATCGAGTTCTTCATAAGATAAGTTTTATTGCCTATTTTACTTCTGCAATCTTATTTACCGTTAATGATTATGATGAACATGTTGAATGAATTCTTGTATGAATGTATGTTGTTTCTGCTGTGTATGATAAATAATTGCCTCTGTGTATGTTCCACTCCAATGCATCTTGTTTTTAGCACTCTGTTTCAGCCAATTTTATGCATGTACATGTTCATGGGGCTCTTAGCTTGGATGGTTAATGCCATGGTAGCGTCCTCTTCGCCGGTTGGAGGGATGGGGACGTGACATCCCTCCCACAAGAATACTGGGATGAGGAAACCATCAAAGAAATAGGAAATATCCTGGTAACCTATGTCATATCTGCATATCAGACAAAAATGAACAAATATACATTCTATGCTAGGATCTATGTTTATATGCATATTTCCAAATCCCTCCTAGATGCAATATGCTTAACACATGAAGATTCAGACTAGACCCAACCTCTTGATTATGAACATGTTCCCTTCTGATGCCGCAAATTCCCTGAGAATGGCCAATTGTTCAGATATTTATCTCTCAACATATCTAGTATGGCAAATCAGAAAATGGAAGGAAAAGATGTTGAAGGTTTCCAAAAAACAGGGAAAAAACAACGCAATAATCTTAAATCCATGAATGAGAAAATTCATGAAGAGGCTCCTACCACCAGCAATAGTTTCCCAGTCATGGAGAATCAACCGAAAATTCTTACAACTAATGCAAACATGGAAAATCTTGCTCACATTCCCTTGCCTCAAGACCCTTCAAATCAGAGGCCACAGGACAAAAACAATGTTGAACCATGAAATCATCCTCCACCCTCAGTTCCTTTTGATAGCAGATCGGACCCTTTGATTATCTATTCAATAGATCCTTTGGATCCATTGGAAGAAGTTAGACCAAATGAATCCACTGTTGAAGATATGGGAGAACCAGATATGGGAGAGCTGGACTGGCTCGGATTGGAGGACGTCTACACTAGGAAATACTTTGACTCCATTCCATCATGACAAATACAACTTCTATAGGAATATCTTGTCAAGGCAAAGGCCCAGAACAAACTAGGATTCTACAACCCTCTATAAAAGGAAAAACAAAAAACTCAAAAAGATAACAGAAAGCGAGGTCGCAAAAGAGATCTATAACAGTTAATCAGGCTTGGTAATACGTTGGTTGAATCAAGGTAGTATTCCAAACTAATAGAATTCTTCTCCACCTCCTCACAATTTATCCAATGAAAATCATCTCATGGAATGTTAGAGGCCTCAATAGACCCTCGAAGCATAGTATGGTAAAAAGGAAAATTCTCCAAGAGAAGCCCACTATCCTCTTTCTCCAAGAAACTAAGTGTTCCACCGAATCCCTCTCCACACTTTTCACCGGGATCTGGAAAGGTAGAAAAAGTATTGCCATAGATTCTAGAGGAGCTTCCAGGTGTACTTCAATCATCTGAAATCCACTTCTTGTCTCTATTGATAACTTTGCCTCTACTTCCCTTTCCATCTCTTCTCTCTTCCATATAGTTGGAACCAAGACCAGAGGATGAATGTTTATGGGAATCAATCCCCCAATATCAACCTTCATCTACTCCATTACTTGAGTGGTTAGTTCAGCAGTATCCTGAATCCCCCACCCTAATCAGAGGAGATTTCAATATGATCCTAAATCTGGAGGAAAGTAAAGGAGGCCTAATATCCCTCTCCAATGAATATCAGGCCTTCAAATCTACCCTTGCCAACTGTTCAGGGTGGTAGAACCAGACAATGACAAACCCATCCTTCTCCTACCACACAACCATCTTTTCTTATTATCCAAACACAAATGCCAACACAACAATGTTTCCATCTCTCTTCAAATTATCCATTTGAATGGCGGTGGGCACATTGTCTAGATGAATGGATATGCCTCATAAATCTGCAATTGGGAATATGGACTTTGTATGGTCCACATGGCACTATAAGCTAAATCTGTATGATAAAAAGCCATACCAATTCCCCAATACCCAAACAAATTATTTTCTTCAGCAGACAGACATTAACAGCAAATATTGAGTCTAAGTAAAGCATTTAGGTTTTGAGTAGAATGGAGGTATAGGAGCCAACTATCATTGAAAAAGAAGAAGACCATGAAGAGGATAAATGCTTCGCATATTTAGTAGACCAGATTGCTCTCCTTATGATGGACGATGACGATGATAAGGCCAAACTTGAGGAGGTAAAGGTATAGTAATTTCCAACTTTTTCATTATTTGATCCTAATTATTCACTAATCACATAGTTCTCTTACTCAATTTATGCAACAAAAAGCCAGGCCAGTTGCTTATGCCCCCCAGAAACATCGTTGTGATCATCATCTTCCTTGGATTTGCAACAAAAATTTATATTATAGACACCCAACTTAGGAAGATCTGAGAAATACCCCTCCGGTTTGTAATCACTAGGTTTAGACTGAATTTTGATCATTTTTATTTATCAGATCAATTTATATTATAGTCACCCAACTTAGGATCTGAGAAATAGCCCTAAGGTTTGTAATCACTAGGTTTAGACTAGATTTTGATTGTTTTAGTTTATCAGATCTTGAATAATCACTTACTACTTTTTTGTTGTATATGTTGTAAATCAGTATGGGACAAATTTTTTTGAACTTTTAATTTTATGTGAAACTATGTAGAAAAAATTGCACAACTACTTAACTTGTGACAGGTGAACATGGATAGGCCACAAGTTAATTGTCAGGATTAAGTTATCTGTTAGTTGTTCTTGTGTAATTGTAATCACTTGTTGTCTACGCTTTAGCTACATGTTATTACCCACCTTATTCTAGTTAATGGATTGTCTTCACTGCGAATTATCTATACATCAGTTACTAGTTATCCATGTATCAGCTTATATATATGTATCCATTTATCAGCTTATATATATAGAATTTGGAAATACTCATAAAATCAATCGAGATACTATACTTTTGTCATTCTCCTACAATCCAAAAATCATACCTATGCTTCACCCCAAATTCTAAAATACAAGCACTTATGGTTATAATTATCTTAGTATTTTGGATTTTCATTACTAAGCTACATAGTATAGACAATGCATTATGAGAAAGTGTCATATTTCAAGAATAACATATTTTTTTGTAGATGGGCTTATACCTTGTAGATCTTGCCTGTGGAGATTATACATGTGGAAGGCCAGCAACAATATTATAGATTATGGGCAAATGGAAATTTCACTTACCCAAATAATGTCATTCCTTCATGGGATAGAGAATGTATTGGAACGGGTGTTTTCATTCCACGTTCCAGGCCATATTCGAGAAGCAAACAACGTCCATGGTTGAATTTCTCGTCTTCATAATACTAATACATAAATTACTCTACTGATCAAGCAGTGTAAAGTTACGTTTGTTGTAATAAACATGCAAGCACATATGTGAAGCTCAGGGTGGCTAGCTTTACAAGTTATAGAGTGAAATCGCCAGGAAATGATGAGTAGAGGACTGAACATATGGTGGGATGCAGTGTCCTAAGAATATCATTCTTAGGAGAATGCCCAATATAAAAGAAGAGCACGGTTGCTCATTTGGAAAAAAGATTGAGGAATTCTGTTGTATACTTTTTGGATCACATAAGAAAAAGATGTAAATAAACTGTGTGGCTTATGCAATGTTTTTTAATCCATCTTCTTCTCTGAATTGGAAGCCATGGCTTAGACTTTATATCAACAACATTTAGATTTTTTTGCTAATTTCAGATCTAGATGACACTTCTTCTAGACCCAATCAATATTGATAGATGGTTAGGAAAGATGCTTTCTCCGATCTTCATAATAATTTAATAATAACATGCTTCATACAAATTTTTTAATAATTTATTTTTTAACATGCTTTACACAAAAGCTTTGTTTGATATCATCTTGAAAAATTGGATGACTTAGAAATCAAACCTAGTTCACAACTAGAAAACATCATAGATACTTATGGACTAAAGAGCCCTTCACCAAATTTCAAGGTGTAATTAATTCAAATTTTAACACTCCATTAGCATTACATCAACTCACACATGAATACATGTACCCCTTGAACACCAATTTAATAATCCACCTCAACAACATTACCTTTGAACACCAAATACTTAGAGGCTTCTAAGAAATACTTAGAGGTCTCTTTGCTGAGAAATATCAGAAGGACATTAAAATTCTGGAAGAAGTGAAGAGGCATTTGTTGAAATTAGAGGATAGAGGGAGAATCAAAAGCAAAGCAATTGATTGAATGAGGGAGATGGTAATACTGAGCATTTCCACAATTATGCCAATATGAGGAAATGTCAAAACCCTTTTTGAGTTAAAGAAATCAAGAGTTGGAATGGATAATTCTTTTGAAATCTTGTCAAAAGAAGACGTTAAATACTTATCTATACTAAGAACTTCAAAGGGAAAATATAGCAGAAGTAGTACCTATATCCTAGTAGTTTCCAAGGTTATTTACCCAGAATCAAAGAGAGAATTTAATGGAGGTGTCAAAAGAGGAACTAAAAAATGTGGTGTTCTTCTGTCAAAAAGATAAAAAGCCCATGTCCAAATGGACTACCAATGGACTTCTTTATGAGTTTTTATGATGTCTTGTAAGTAGACCTGTTGAAGGTAGCTGAAGAATAAAGAGAAGGGATTGGAAGACTTCAAGGCCACATTCATAAAAGTAATCCCTAAAATGGATGATCTAGAGACGTTTGAGGACTTTAGAACAATCTCCTTGCATAATACGATATGTAAGGTCATTGTCGAAGTAGAAAGCAAATCTGTGGGGGGCAATAGAAAGAAAGCAATTTGGTTTTCTAAGTGGAAGGAAAATTCACAACGTCCTCAGAACCGCACAGGAGGTTCTCCATCCTGCCAAAGTGAAGACAAGACCTACATTCATAGTCAAATTGGATCTCTCCAAGGGTTATGACAAGGAAATCACCCTCTATCTCATATTAATTTTGTTTCGTGTAGGGTTTCCTCTTGCAATATAAACTAGATTGAATCATGTATAATAGTTGTCTCATTTTCTATTTTAATGAATGGTTCCTCTACTTTTTTAAGCCTTCGAGAAAGCGTAGGGAAGGTTTTCCCTTTTCCCCTTTATTATTCCAACTGGTAGCTAGAGGTATAAGCAGATATATACATCATCTAAAAGCTAGAGGAACCTTAAAAGGGGTTTGAATATGAAAAAACATTGGATAATTCATTTACTCTACATGTACGATGTGATATTGTTTGGAAATAAAACAAGGGGTGGAAAAATAAAATTCAAAAACCCTAAAGCTATTATGTGAAGCAATAGAAATGAAGATGAGTTCTCATAAGTCGTTATTTTTATTCAATATCCCTGCTCTATGGCATGAAAATGCATTCTGGGTCATATTCCCTTTCCAGGTACATAATTTAGATGCAGGGATGAGGTACCTTGGGTTTCTACTAAACCCTAATGATTATGGGAATAAAGAGTAGTTGCGTCTCATTGAAAAAATGGAGAAGAGGATTAAGGTATGGTGCAATATATGGATTTCATTAGAAGATAAAGTAATGCTACTGAAATCTGTGTTGGAAACCATAACAGTCTATTTGTTTCCTAAGGAGTTTATTCCTACACTGTTAGTAGCAAAGCTAGGATATCGTGCTTCAAATTCTTGTGGAAAGGGGGGTAATGGGAAAGGTATGGCTTTGGTTTCTTGGAAAAGGTTGTCAAAACTGAAGGCAATAGTAATAATGGATTATAAACAAACCTTCGACTACCTCAGACTTTCCTGTGAGACGTCTACTGCATCTAATCGAAAGTCTGCAGGAATCAAACCCATGACCTAGCAAGCAACTAAGGCCTTTTCCTCTGATGAGCTTTAAACTGGAAAACTCACTAGCATATCTAAAGGTTCCAATAAACAATAAAATAGTTTAAAGTAGAGAAATCACATATTTCCAAGTCCCAAATAGCTCATCAACGAAAATTGGTTCTAAATATTACTGTCTGCGAGAGGCCTGCCACGATCGACCCATGGTGAAGCCCCAGGTTCCACCTAGCATTCTTGGTTTTTTCCACACTATTCCTGGTTCCATCTAGCATTCTTGGTTTTTTCCACACTATTCCTTATAGAATAAACGCACCCTTACCATTATCAAGGTTTAACACTCTCCTTTAGATAAACTTGAAGAACCTCGACATGCTACATTTTCCATATGAAAATAAATATCATTTGGTATGGTCATCCTTTCTACCACGTAGAATGGTGTTTTTTATTTATTGAAGTTTTCCATATGATCTTCGTGGAGTAAACCCCACTATAAAAAATGCCAATGTGTTTTTCTTCTATATTATTTTATCTTATACAAAGTGATTTTTTTTAAATTTTTTGGAATTTATGAACATCATGAAACTTTTCATTCTTGTTAGAGTCCCTGGTTTTTCATGATAAGGTTGGGTGAACTTAATTGTACCCACAAATTTCATAAGCCTTTATTTTCTCCTATGAAAAGGAGATGCTTGTCCATAATGAATATGCAATTATTTTTCTTTTTGAATTTTTTTTAGATGAACTTGTTAGGCCTTTAAGCTTTATAATCCTTGCATTTTCCAAATCCTCATGTAATCTCAACAAATGGCCTCTTTGTGGGGCATAAATCGATTTATTGTTTATAGGTGTCTTGTCAAGCCTTATAAAAACTTATATAATTTTATGCCAAGGTCATGTAAAAATCTTATAAAAACTATAATTATATTCCAAGGTTGTGTCCAAATTATCCTATAAAAACTATAATTATATGTCAAGGTGTCAAGGTTGTGTCCAAATTAGCCTATAAAAACTATAATTATATGCCAAGGTCATGCAAATTAGCCTTATAATTAAAATTATATGCAAAGGTTTAGTGGGTTTTTTATATGCCAAGGTCATGTCCAAATTAACATATAGTTGGGTTGCATTAATTCAATTTTGTTAATATAGGGACGTGTAAATATATATTATATATATGTTAGAATTTACTAAATTCTAACACTGCAGATGGATTCAGAGACCCTATTCTAACACTACAGATGGATTCAGAGACTCTAACACTGCAGATGGCTTAGGGTCTTTGAATCCATCTGCAGTGTTAAAATTTAGTAAAATGTACAAATTAATTGTCAAATTTGTAATTTTTTTCATTGTCGGAGTGACAACTAAAAATTACCAAATAAATAACCAATTGTTATGTGGTAGGATCTCTGAATCCATCTGTAGTGTTAAAATTTAGTAAAATGTACAAATTAATTGTCAAATTTGTAATTTTTTTCATTGTCGGAGTGACAACTAAAAATGACCAAATAAATGACCAATTGTTATGTGGTCATTTTTAGTCTAGATATCCCGTGACCAAATTTGGTCATTTATGTTGGTCGTTTTTAGTTGGTTTTTATCCTATGACAAAAAATGGTCATTTATCTTGGTCTTTTTTAGTTAGCTCACTTAAATTTATCAATTTTGGTCATTTATCGCTTGAAAAAAACTATGGTGACCAAAATTTTTGGTCTCCTGATCACTAATCTCTCATTTTCCACTAGTGTTCTTGTCCATAGATGAAAAAGCATAGATATTAGTCCGCCCTAAAATTATAAGATATATCCCCGTAACTAACAATTCATGGCATATAACAAAAAAAAGAATATAAAAAAATATATGATGATTGATAAATAGATAATAGTAATTGATAAATGAATACATAAATAAAAAATAATTTCATGGTACTTATCACTAATCAAAAATTAAGTGCTTGTATGGTTTTGTCAAATCTAAGAAAATATAAAGCTAAGGTTGTACTTGGAATAAATTCCCTCAGCTTTAATAATCAATTTAACATATAACATTGATGGTGCATATTGCTCCATATTGGAAGAGATCCAGGACAAAACGTCATGTAAATGAATGTCGGGAAGTAGCTAAAAATTTCGGAATATAGTGATAGGAAATAACTTGAATTTTATGAATATTGTGATATGATGATATGACAAATCATGGACTACCTAAGACTGTTATGCAATATTTTGTAGACTACCTATGACTGTTATTCCATATTTCATAAATCACTTGTTGATTATGATTCCAAATCCGATGATGACTCCTATCGTTTCTCAACAATAAATGATGGTAGCCACTCGAAACTTTAGTGCAAATATTGGGAAAGTTGGATGTGGATCAATTTTATTTTCTAAGTTGGGAGAAGGAGATTGCGTAGAAATAAAAGTGCTTTCATTGCTCTCCAAAGGAGTTCAGTCGTTCTTCAATGAGGCGATTCTGAAATTGTGACTAAATGTAATATAATTCAATTTTTTTGATCTCTCCTGGCATTTGATACTCGAAAGTAAAATTGTATGTTGTGTAATAAAATTCATCTAAGCGGTTCCACATGGTAAATAGGTCGATCTTCTTTCTAGAGTCCATAATAAACACTTAGTATCTCTATGAAGCTACTATAATGAGTGCATGGAGCTTATGCTAATTTACAAACACATGTATGGAGGTTCCCTAAGTGAACACCTTTATGGTAAAGATATTGCTTGGTTTGATTGAGTTGATGAATATTAATATCAATACTGAATATCCCATCAAATATGCTTGAATCTCAGCATATTTTAATATCAAAACACAGAAGCTACCACAACTACTTAATGTAATTTTATAGCAAATGATATCTTTAAACCACTGTATGTGAGGTTTTCCTGCGAGAAATTTTCCAAACATTTGCACTGAATTGGAACAAGGAATGTGTGATCTAGGGGCAAAGGCTTCGAATAATCCTTTAACACTGAAAGATTACTCAAGGATGTGATTAGGGTTGACTCTGTGTTGAAGAGAGTGCTAATGTTTTGGAGGGACATGTAAATGGGTTGAGCTCGATACAGGGTACATGTCTCACATTCTTTAGCAGCATCGTTGTAGAGGTACCTCAAACAGGCAGCGTGATAATTGTTGCAGTCTTCTCTAAAATCATAGCGTGATAATTGTTGCAGTCTTCACTGAAATCATCCGAATATGATTGTTGCGTCGTTGCAAATAACCCATTATTGAACATAGGTATACTAAATGGGAATTGAATTAACCAAACATCAATGATAATAGAAACATAAACAAGTCTATTGTACATACCTTTATAGTATTTCGAGAAGGCAGTGATTAGAGGGATTAATTTATGGGATCTAGGTATGAGGGCATATTACCTAAACATGTAATACTAGTTGTATACTAGCTAGATGCCCAACTATGAGATGCAGGAGTTTATTAGGAGTTTGGAGGATTTTATTAGGAGCTCAAACAATTTTATTAGGAGTTTGACTCTTACATGACTGCACATTAGCTAGACTCCTAGATTCCAAATGCAGTTGGACTAAGCCTTAAGTGATTAGAGTTGAAGTTAAACTAATAGTTGTAGAATCATTGGAGTTAAGCTATAGTTGTATCTAATAGTTAAGCTAATAGTTATCCAATATAACTATGATAAGAGTTGAAGTTAAGCTAATAGTTTTAGAATCATTGGAGTTAAGCTAATAGTTGTATCTAATAATCGATGGAGTTAAGCTCGTAGTTCTATCTAATAATGGAATAGTTGAAGATTAATTTTAATTTTTACAACTATCACTAACTTTACATATCACATGTTAATTAAGCTATCTTTTTTATTTTTTTGAAATTATTAACTAATAATTTTGGACAACATCCATAGAATCAATCTCGATAGTACACTTGTCTCATTCTTTTTTAATCTTGGACGAGGCCCGTATAATCAATATGGACAATACACTTCTCTTATTCTCGTTCGTAGAGAAAAAATCATAGATGGTATTCCACCACAAAATTCTAAGATATATATGCCTATGGGCGTAATAATGAAATTGATATATAAACTAAAAAAACTTTACAGTCATAAATAAGAATACCTAAACTAGTAATTTGATAGATTGATGATGTGTTGACACTTGAGGTAAAGGATTAAGATATAACCTTACCTCAACTCTCACAACCATTCAGTCAATGACAAATAACAAGTTGAATTCGATGACGATGCATAACTTTACCAATCCAATGCAACTTGCCAATTTTTATAATTATCTTAAATTGACATGAGTAAAGTAGTGAAGGAGACCGAGATAAAATTGAATACAAAAAGACCAGCTATGGTTATATTAATTCAATATATTTAACCTAGATGAACTCAGTAGATGCTTTGTTTTACAAAACCAAATTCAACTAATGTAATTTTGGGGTAAAAGGATTTGTACTCATGCTCATCTTCTTACATTGCGTTATTTGATGATTATGAGAACCGAGCGTAACCGCTATAATATGTTGTAAAAGTGCATGATTCGCATCCCAAATTCATAGCAGTAAACTCTTGTGGTGGATTGAGGAAAGCGAAAGTACATATCATAAAGTCTGGGGGTATTAATATGACTATGATGAATCAAAAGGGGAAACCTGCTCTGCATGTAGTGATTCTGCCATCTCCTGCACAGGTTCATGTTAACACTCTTATGAATTTTTTCCAGTTGCTGGCTATAAGGGATGCTTTTGTTACTTTAGTCGGAACTGATTGGATACACAAACGAATGGTGGAAGCTTCAAAAGACACTAAATCTCATGTTTCTAGAGATGATCCAAATCAGTTGGAGTAGCCAGGATGGAGAATTTGATTTTTTTCTATTCTTGATGGTTTACCGCCTGATCATAGTCGCACACCCAACCTAGTCGAGTCAATTGTTTTCCGACAAAAGTTAGGTTCCTCTTTGGAGGACCTCCTTAGAACCTCTGATGAGAAATCATCATTGTTTCCACCAATCACATTCATCTTCACAAACACCTTCATGTATTGAGTGGAGAAAGTCACAAGTAATATGAAAGTGTCGAGGGTTATATTATGGCCTCTATGTGTTGTTGCCTCCGTTTCTCAATGATATGCCAACTTTCTTCTCTCTAAGGGACATTTTCCTATCAATGGTATGTCTCTCCAATTCCTATCTATATCAAATATGGAATTTTTTCAATGCTACATGAACTTCGTTTTTCCTACGGGACATATTACTGATAATGGTATGTGTCTCAATTTCTATAGATTCCTTTAAGGCTTGTATCATGAATATAAATATATTTTAGGTACATAATCTAAATGTCTGCAAAAAAGTTTAGATTTTATCCCTGTTTTTGAGTAAATCTTCGCTTATATATAGAGGAAACAATTAATTTTCTTGTGTTTGTAAATTTTTCAGTAAACAAAGTTAAAAATAAAGAGAAATTCATCATTTTTCTTCTCGAAAACATCCCACCATTGAAGCCAACCAACCTGTTATCTTTCTATCGTTCTTAGGATCCATCTGACGCCCTTTTTAAATCCCTTCTCTATGAATCACAAAAGCAAAGTAAAGGGGATTACTTACTAGACAACATATTTGAGGAGCTTGAAGGGAAGGACACAATAATAGCACTTTCTCTGAATGGTTGTCCTGCTCTAGCCATAGGACCTCTTTTGTCTTCCCAATTTTTTTTAGCAGAAAGAGATTTGTGCTGCCACTGCAAATAACCCATTATTGAACACATGTATACTACCTGGGAATTGAATTAACCAAACACCGATGATAATAGAAACAAAAATAGGTCTACTGTCCTTTTAGAGTATTTCAAGAAGGCAATGATTGGGGGGTAATTTATGGGCTATAGGTATGAGGGAATATTACCTGTAATACTAATTGTATATTAGTTAGATGCCCAACTATGATATGCAGGAGTTTATTAGGAGTTTGGAGGAGTTTAATAGGAGTTTAAACAATTTTATTAGGAGTTTTACTCTTACACGACTGCACATTAGATAGACTCTTAGATGCCAAATGCAGTTGGACTAAGCCTTTAGTGATTAGAGTTTAAGTTAAGCTAATAGTTTTAGAATCATTGAAGTTAAGCTAATAGTTGTATATAATAGTTAAGCTAATAGTTATCCAATATAACTATGATTGGAGTTGAAGTTAAGCTAATAGTTCTAGAATCAGTGGAGTTAAGCTAATAGTTGTATCTAATAATAGATGGAGTTAAGCTCATAGTTTTATCTAATAATCGAATAGTTGAAGATTAATTTCCATTTTTATAACTATCACTAACTATACTTATCACATGCTAATTAAGATATTTTTTTATTTTTTTGAAATTATTAATTATTAATTTTGGGCGATCTCCATAGAATCGATCTCGACAGTACACTTGTATCATTCTTGTTTAATCTTGGATGACGTTGATAGAGTCAATCTTGACAGTACGCTTGTCTCATTCTCCTCCATAGATGAAAAATCATATATGGTGGTCCACCCCAAAATTCTAAGATATATACGCCTACCATCGTAATTATAAAGTTGTTGTGACAAAGCCAATATAAGATGAGTTTAATTATTGGATTGAAGTTAGTATTATTTGCATATTCGGCATACCATATGCCATTATCTCAATCAATGGACCATAGTTATGCTCCTTTGAGTTGAAAGAACTTCTGGACATATTAAACATTAAATAAAGATTATAAAACCAATAGCCATGGCCACTTAGCCGAAGCATCTATCATCACTGACAATGCAAAAATAATTTTAGGTATGTATGATAGGCACAAGTAAAATATACCCAAATCAATTCTGGAGTAAGTTAATGTGGGCGCTTAGAATCAGTGTTTTTTGCGGGATTAATGTTCTGATATGTGATTTTTTTGTTGGTCCCATATTCACAGTATGATGTATATGGTAATATCTTTGGACTGCTTGCTGCACATCCTATCACACCATTAGTAACTATTCACCATCTGGATTTTGTGGAACCCAGGTTTCCAAACCGCACAAGAGTACAAGCTCTACAACATATCTTCAAATATGTTAAGGTAGATTCAACATGAACACTAAAACAATCCATTTTCTATGATAAGGAAAGGGACTGGTGTTTTTCAGTGTCATGGGGTTATACTGTACATATTTTTAGGGGCATCTTCTAGAGCTTGAAATTCCCTCAAGAACATTCTTGAATTGGTATAGAAGAGCTGATTTCACAACCTATGCATTCAATACCAAGCCTAGGCATCCATGCAAGAAACCCTTTTTTTTACATGAAGAATGTTAACTACAACAATTCTACGAAAAATATTGTAAGAAATTATATTAGAGACGGGGATAAACTCACTAAATGCAGATGGACAATGGATTCTATTGAGAAAATAGAGCAGGCCATGGTTTTGAAGAAGCCTCAAACAATCTCAATAGCATAGGCAAGGGATTTCTCTTCTACAATATATTGATATAAATTATCCTTTCTTTAAGATTATATTTTGTTTTCAATTCTTTTCCTATGTTTCTGATAAATGGACATTAATATGATTTGTCAACAAAAGTTCCAAAATAATTTTGTAGCAGTTAATGTTCTTTGGAGAAAAACTTAAAGTTTAAACTCTACAATCTCCTCTTGAATGTTCCAACCAATTCTTATTATGTTTTGAGAAGCATACCGAGGTTGGAATTTTGATGCTTGTAGGAACCTCGACAAAACTGATGTAGGGTAATACCATAAAGGAAGAAAATTATTGACATTGAAGTGGGTGAGTGCAGGGAAGGTTAAATCATTAGGTTGTATGCTTGAAGTAACTGGCCACAGTACAACTATTCTCCTCTGAGTTGAAGGAACTACTGGAAATATTTAACATTAAATAAAGATTATAAAACCAATAGCCATGGCCACTTAGCCGAAGCATATATGGTTTCTAACAATGCAAAAATAATTTTAGGTCTGTATGATAAGGACCCTATAGCATTTGAATTAGTAGATAACACTACCCACAAACAATAAATTCCAACCCAAATAAGCTTTAGTAAAGTACATTCATTAAACTCATACTTTGAAATTCAATTTCAAAGTATTATCAGCTATGACTTTGCATATCTACAATTATTAACTTGTATATCTACATGCATGCAATGCAATGGGTAAATATCAGCAGGACGGGTCACAAAATAGAATATTTGAAGCAAATGGAGCTCTTCCTAGTTACAAAGCTTCTCTTCACTTTGTCTTCTGTATGATACTATGATTACATCTAGAAAAGATAACATTTTGATTAATTCAAAGTAGAAGGATTCTGTTGGTGCATCCTGGCACCCCAAGATGATGCTTGGCACCCCAAAATGATGCTTGAACTGCATCTTTAAAATTAGCTCTCTGATTTAAATCAGAGATATGAACTTCCCATCTTGATCTCCATTCTTCTTTTGCAAGTTCCTTTCAAGACAAATAAAACAGTAAAAAAAAATAGCAAAAGCTTATAAGTGAAATCCATACATTTATCATGCTAAAGAAATCCCTATTTACCACACTATATGAGTCATGAATCACACCACAATACCAATCAACATTCCCATCACAACAAGAATAAAAAAGAGTGATGGATCACACCACAAAACCAATCAACATCCCTGCCATGGCAAGCATAAAAAAGAGGGAGGTAACTGAAGGTTTGCAATCACAATTTATAATACAAAAGTAACATAGGATAGTTTCAGATTTTGAGATCCGAAAATGCACGAATTCAACATCAAACTATGCCACACCAAACAGATATCTGAAATGCAATTTTAATGCTGAAGTGCCAGCATGCCATTGCATTTCCTGGAAGTGCTATTTAATCCTAATCCACATCCATCACCATTCATTACCACCAAAAAGAGCAACACAAACCTCTTCCAAAGCATGAAAATGCATGTAAACAAAGAAAACCACTATGCTAGTCCTTCTAAACAACCTGAAGCGCTTTGATTTTCTTTAACCCTTAAACATGTTTTCAGTTTGATGAGGTGTACCCAAGACACTAGGATGTTGTGGACAATACAAATATTTCCTATATCAATACAAGTCAAACTCTATGAAATGGACACAAGTAGCCACATGTTTTCTAAACAGAATACAGTCTTGACCAATTAAAACGTAGTGTGTATATAGACCAAAATTTGGCTCCCCCAAAATAGATATTTCCATTGAGGTTCATTATGAAGGGCTGCAGTCCCAGAAAAAAAACATTTGCAGCACTAAAATGAGTTCACTCACAGACAATCCAAGCTTGAGTTTTGCCAATGGGGTTTTGGTTCACTAATGAAATGGAAAAGGTTTAAGGTGCCCATCAAAGTTCCATTCTGGCTGCGCTCTGTTTGAACCCTATGACATGTATTTCAAAAGGGGATGAGCCCAGGTACAGGTCCCCCAAGTTGATTTGTCAGAATAGATATCACTCAGAGTGGGAACGTAAGGAATTTTAGGAAGTTGTTCTTTGTGGTGCATCCCCTTGGGGGTATATTTATTGTAGAAACTCCAAAAATCAGAAGAAAAAAAAAAGTTTTGAATTGGGGATGCTTCTTAATAGTAACAGGGTGCACAAATTGGATGTAACAACATAAAATAAAGGCCATCTAAATTTTGAGCCGACAAAAAAATACCAATATGGAGAAATTAAATTTTAAGATGAAAACGGTAATGTCTAACCAAAGTTACCAAACTCTGTTGCCGAAAGTATGAGTTTTTTACATAATCCACCAAACTTAGCAAAGAAATGAGGAGGCATGACTGAAATTGTCAAATTTCACATAAATAGTATGATTTAAAGGTTTAATGCCATGAAAAAAAATACCCGTGAATTTTTCAAACCAAATACCATGACTAAAGATTTAATGCCATAAAAAAATTACCTATGAATTTTTCAAACTGTGCATTCTTAAGAAGGCTATGAACTTCGAGTCCTCGCTCTAAAATTAGATCACATACATAGTAAATTAAAGCTTGGGTGAAAACCCTAAATATTCACAAATATGCTACAGAAAGTGCTTTCGTTAAGGCTTTTCAGGAAAGATCAAACAAATATGCTACACTGTCCTTAATTATTTTTTAATTTCAAGAAAACAAAACACAATATATCCATTATATTCTCCTAAGAAATATACACTTGGATGCCAATTTTTTTTCCATAAATCAACATAATAATTTAGTGTTCATGCATCTTCCAAACATGACTAAAGTACAAAAAATCAACATTAACATGGTCTTCCATGTAGTGAAATCCATAGTGACCAAGTTCGAAAGAAAAAAATTCAACTATACACTCTTTATATTTTGATTATTCTAAAGGTTTTCTATATATTATAACATATGGTTTGAACACATGGTCATCTTGGTCTAGTCTCTTATTAGTGAACATGTTTAGCAACATTAGTCAACTCAGTAGACGACCACAACCATATGTTCACTGTTAAGTCATGATCTTGTTTTCTTCAGTTTTATATTTTGCTTGTGATTTTTATTTTAAGTTTGCTCATTTGCTTATTTTAGAAAATTTTTGGTTTTAAGTGAAATTTTGTTTTTTGCTTTAGATTTTCATTATGGTTTGTTTCCTTAGGTTTTGAGGGGTTTTATAGGACATTATATGGATTAATTAGTTCAAAAACAACATTATGATCATAGTTTATCATTTAAACCTCATTCAAATTGGAAATAATGACTAAAAAGCACCAAAATTGATTTTAAATTATTCTTGTAGCGCAACTACCAAAAGTTTACACAGCGGCGCTACAAGAATATCACGGCTGCCGAAATCGTCGATTTTTAAGCAAATTTATCCCACGATTTTGGTTTTTAGATGACTAATCACATGCTTAAAGGGTTTTGATACGTGTTTCTTCAGTAATGATCATGCAAACAGGTGCGTTTTACAGCATGAAGGAGATCGTGGCAAATCATTAGTTAGAGTTGGGCGAATTGTGACAGGTAGACAAACAAGCCTAGATTGAGGTGAAAGAGGTGCTCCATACATGCATTACGAAACTGGAGACTAAGTGGAGTGAGGACATTTGCTTAGAATCCAGAAGTCACAGTTACAGAGAAGATTTAGGGCTTTCTTGTTGCGCCAGCTAGAAGCAAATTTGACACCCGAAGACACTTGTATAGTTAAATTTGACAATCAGACAGCTCAAGGATTGATTTTAAACATCTGCAACAAGACAGCAATAAGGTATTCCACGTTAACCTGATAGTGGCAGCTAAAATTGGGGGTTTCTTCTTTAAAGCTTGTTATGATAAAATTGATTGAGGAAAGCTGTAATTTATGTTGTTAACAAACTCCCTATGATCAAATATCAATCTAAAATGGTTTGGAATGTTTTGGCAAGTGATAAGTTGAAAAATAGCAGTTTCATTGAACAATTACCCTGTCAAGATCTGAAAATGTGGTAAGGTGAAGCTCTGTTCAGTTTGTGGCGACCAGGGTTTCACAGATCTACGTGTTACTTGTAACCAATGCACTAAATGAGCTGAGCATGTCAAGTGCATGCAGACCTTGTCTGAATAGGTGCTAGAAGCTGACTGGATTGTGCTAAATGTAATTTGAAGCAGAAAGTTAGCAGATATCAGATTGCCCTCATATATTTCCATCCACTAGTTAAAAATTCACAAGTTGATTTAAGAAGTAGGCATTTGAGAGCTCTAATGCAAAGTGATTTTTTGCAAATAGAAAGCTCATAAGTGGCATTAAAAGGATCCAAGTGTACTATTTGAGCAGAGCCATAACACACAGATGTTTTCATACATTCTAGAGATGGTCTAGCATCGAAATAAACAGCTTGGATGATAGTTAATTTCAGCATCAGCTTTATTGAAGAGTTTGTGGCACTCTGTTGACCTAAATTAGTCAATCCTGATGTAAAGCTTGTCCTACATTGAAAACAAAAATAGACTGTAAAAAAATCAAGAGAAAACAGTCAAGGATAATCGAAGAAAGCTAACTATCAAAACCCTAGAATCTTGAGGAGAAAAAACGAGCTGTTAGGTCATTCAGAGGGCTTTAAAATTACACAGGTTTTAGTCATTGAAAGCAGATGGGAAAAAGTGGCAAAAAAATAGGGCTGAGCCCACTGAGTTGGAATGGATTGACCAATTTCCTGGTTGTGCAGATCTTTTTCAGAATGCTGGTTGGTTGGATTTTTTCAAGAAGATTGATAGCTATAACACTGAGGTCTCTTATAAATTTTCCCAATGCTATAACCAGGACATGGTAGTATTTGATACTTTAAATTTTAAGATGACTGTGGAGTTAGTTGCTGAAGCTACAGGAGTCATAAATGAAGGTGAAATGTGGTTCAAAAAGTTGCCTTTCACCTTTAATTCCTAGAGGTACCTTTTATTTAGCATTACTCCAGACTGGAGCAAAGGAGTATTAATTCAGAATTTCAGAGATGAGTGGGTGGAGCCCATTAAAGTCATACAAAGCTATATCACCTGTGAAGAAAGATATGCCTATGTCTTCAAATATCATTTTAGGTTCTTACAACATCTGGTTGGTGAATCCAAAATGAGTCTTCCTTTCTTTTTGTTTAAAAGTTTGCAAAAGATGTCAAGTAGAGTCAAGGGGCATCAGGATCACACTACACAATCCATTTTCCATCATGGACTGATCAAATTGATTATTAGTACTGTCCTGCAAAGTGAGGGAAAAACATGGGATTATTTCCTCTTCTAGTCTGGTTTTCAAATTAAGCAGGAAGAGCAGCAAACCAAAAAATAGGTAGACAAAGGGAAAACCCTAGTTAGGAAACTAGGTCAGAAGGCCAAGTCTGAAGATAAAAAGGAAGTTAAACTTGAAGAAGAGACAAATCCTTCAAAGGAAGACTATGAACATCAGTATCCTTCAGCTGATAGTAAGGGAAAAGGTTCACTGTTTCTAAAAGAAGAAGATCATCCTGTGCAAGATAGGCCAACAGCGAAAACTTTCATGGAGGAGAAAATTGTGGTCACAGAGAAGATTGTTGTAAAGGAAGAAAACATTCAGGTCCAGCAAAGAAGCCCTATCACTATTCTATCAGAGGATGAAGGATATCTGTTAGAAGAATATGAATCCATTGTCAAAACTGAAACTAGGGTTGGTTCATGCAGGAAATTATCCAGTTTAGAAAATAAGACAATCAAACCTAAGAAAAAGAAGATCAGGGTTAAAGCTATGGAGTTAGCCACAGTTAGACATCAAGAAAAAACTTTGAAGATGGTGAAAGAACTTGCTTTAGAATGGAGACCAAAAACCAGACCTAAAAACAAACTAAGGCTGAATATGAAAAAGCTATTGAACCCTAGGTTAAATTCAAAAGAAATAACTGTGCTTGATGATAATTCTTCAGATGAAAAGCCATTGAAGACAGAAAAACAACCTAGTCTCACCGAGACTAAACTCTCAGCTGTATTTTTGGAATTAAGGGGTGAAATGATAAAAGAACAACAGAAAAAGGAAATTGAAGTTTCTTATTCTGAGGACCAGCACTTGATGGATGAATCTACACCTGATGAAGCAGTGAGTTAGGAAAACTCTATTGTTCATGGTGTGTCTTCAAGGCTACTACAAGAGGATGAAGACATTTTCAGAAGGCTAGATATCCCATGGTTTCCCAGTGAGATGCAGGATACCACAACAGGGAAGGCTTTTGACTCAGAAAGGGAGAACCTGCAGAGAACCATCAAACAATACAAGTATCAAATGGATTACATGCAGGAAGTGAATGATGGTATGATCCTAGCAAATAGAAGACTTAGGGAGGATTTACAAGAAGTAAATGAGCATTATCAAGAGATTACTACTGTGTCCAAGGAGGCCCTGAAGAGGAAGAGAAGCACATATTTACAATGTGCTGAATTGAAGCAGACTGTCAAAGGCTTGCAGCAGTAGAATGAAGAACTTACAAGAAGGTTAGGAGATATGGAAGCTGAGTGGAAGAGAGCCAGGAAGAAGGCCCAAGCTTTGGATGGAATAGCCTTACTATCTGAAGCTGCTAAAGACCTTTGATTTTGTTAGTTAGTCAGTTACTTATTTTGTATTTTAGAGCAATATTTTAGTTAGTCAGTCTTTTGTTAAGTTTTTGGAAGAAATACTTTATTTTGTAAATTGTAATATTGTTAGTTTTTCAACATTTAATCTAGCATTATGTTAGGATCTTTTCACTGAGAGAATAACAATCACAGCAATAACATAAGCACATCACATGAGACAAGAGACACAAAGAGTTTTGATAGGGGAAACCATAAATGGAGAAAACCCCTCAACTTCCTCTAAGATAGTATCACCACAAGATGTGAAACCAAAACAGTAAGATGACCTCCCAACACAACAGCAGCCTTCTGTCTTCTGTCAAGCCAAAGTATTTCCTTCTCCAAAGGTGTGCCACACTTGAGAGAGCAAGTGATGTATTTCACAAGTGATAAATAGAGAGACACACACTCTCTATTTATATTAGTCCATTCACTTAAGTTGCCATTTCACACGTAGGATCAACCCTAAGAATTACTACTCGAGCCTACACCTTAATTAGTGTATAATAACTCAAGTGCCCCGAAACTGTGGGGACTTACCTAATGACTTGACATGACTTGATTACATTATTAATCCTCCCGATCGAAACATCGGGGCATAACCACATGACTCAAATACATAATAGAAACATCCCGGAATAAACATCGGGTAACAATACATAAGATACATAGAAGAATACATTCTGAAGTTACATATACATCAACACTCCCTCTTAACTAGGAAGGTATTCTTTCGACACAAATTTTCAGCACTGGTCTTCTTCTCTGCATCAACTGGATCATCTTCGTCTTTGAGTCATCTTCGTCTTCAAGTCATCTTCATCTTCAAGTCATCTGGATCTGGATCATCTCTCGATCTGGATCAACACAAATGGCATCACTGGATCTAGATCATCACTCGATCTGGATCAACATCACTGGACTGGATCTGGATCATCACTCGATCTGGATCAACATCAAATGGCATCACTGGATCTAGATAATCACTCGATCTGGATCAACATCACTGGACTGGATCTGGATCATCACTCGATCTGGATCACCACTGCTGGATCTGGATCATCACTCGATCTGGATCTCTCGGAGTCATCATAACTGGATCTGGATCATCTCTCGATCTGGATCTCCTCTAGTCATCATCATGTGTATACTATATCGTCATAGGAATTTCTACAGAGCCAGCCCTTTTTCATGCTGGTTGTAGGCCTACCCTCATGTAGGTCTTCGCCTAGCACTTATATCTGACCTTCTCGTCAGAAAGGAATGCCCAACACTTATATCTGACCTGCTCGTCAGAAGGGCCCAGTACTCACATTCACCAGCATGATAGGACACACCTACTATCATCTATGAAATGGCTCAGCACTTATAATCACCAGCATGGTAGGACACACCTACTACCATCTGTGAAATGGCTCTGCACTTATATCTGACCTACTCGTCAGAAAGGCACAATCCCATCTAGGGGAACACATCCAACCACACTGATGGGAGACTCCTATCTAGTCAGGAACACATCCTATCACAGTGATAAGAGATTTCCGCACTTACATCTGACCTCCTCGTCAGAAAGGCACAACCATCCAGGGGAACACATCCAACCACACTGATGGAAGACTCCTATCCAGACAGGAACACATCCTATCACAGTGATAAGAGATTTCAGCACTTATATCTGGTCCTACGAGAAGACATCCCAGCAGTCACTCCATAAAGGCTCTGCACTTACATCCATCCAGGGGAACACATCCAACCACACTGATGGAAAGGCTTGCACTCACATTTGATCCTACGAGAACACATCCTAGCAGTCATATCAGAATGGCCCCCAGTCCTCGACTGAGCTACCTGGTAACTGACCAGGCGCCTCCACTCTCATAGAGAATGGCAATTTCCCTTACATCCGACCTGCTCGTCGGAATGGCCAACACTCACATCTGACATGGAAGGAACTAAATCCTTTAGCCATGAACAGAATGGTTCAGCCCTTACATCTGATCAAGTGGGAACACATCCCTCTGTCACATTAGAATGGCTATACAGTCCTGTATTGAATCATCCTGGTAACTGACCAGGTGCCTCCATTCCTAGAATGGCAATTGCCCTTACATCCGACCTGCTCGTCGGAATGGCCAACACTCATATCTGACATGGAAGGAACCAATCCTCTCACCATGACAGAATGGCTATAGATCTCAGTACTCATATCAATCATGGAAGGAACCAATCCTCTCACCATGAAGGAATGTCTCAACCCTTACATCTGACCATGGAAGGAACCAATCCTCTCACCATGTTAGAATGGATCTGGGTCTCATCACTGTCTCTGGGAGGAAGCCTCGATCTGGAGAACACCAAGTCTCTCTCTGAAGTACTCGAACTTCAGCCTAGCCAATGGCTT
>LPNX010926925.1:59825-121969 GCA_001517045.1 Pseudotsuga menziesii
TACTATCATGCATAATACAATAACTGAATATGAACAAATGCATAACAAAATAATATAATGAAATGACAATTGAATACTTATCTTTATTTGTTTCTAGGGTAGACTCCTTCTTGAGCCTTCAGCTTCATCGTATTCTTCATTCATAATAGCATCGTTTCTTATCCAAAAGCTAAGGTGGATAAGAAGTTCTTCAAGAGTTTAGTTCTTCATATTCCTCATTGCTTGAGGGATCTTCTTTGGATGAAAGAGCTTGATCTTCAATTGCTCCCACCTTCTCTTCTTGAGCTTCTTCTCCTTGTGAGTTCTCTTTCTATATTCTATTGAAAGTAATCACTTCCTTCTAGCACACATTCCTCACATGAATGAATTCCACGATCCTAGGAGGCCATTCAAGGTGGCCATCACCACTTTTGCATTCTTCACTTTTTCTTTTACCGCTTCAAGTTGTTCTTTGATTTGAGAGACTCTTATGACTGCATGGTCTCTGCATTCTATATATTCACATTCTTCAAATGGTTTCTTTAGGTCATATTCTGATTTTGTTCTTCCCTTCAAATAGCTTGAAATTCTAGAAGACCTTCAACAGCTTTGCTTGCAATAGGTAGTGCACATGTGCAAGCCTTCTATGCCAAAGCTCATTTGGCTCTACTGTGTCATGGATCAAGGCTTGTTCTGGATATTCCTTCAATTTGTACAAGCCTCCTTCTTGTTCTTCAATCACTACCACATCATCGATAGTCTTGGCCATATGATGACTTGACCATCTATGAATGCAGCCCGCATTCCTTTTGCATCAATGCTGAAATAGAGAGAAGGTTCTTCTTGAGTCCTGGAACAAACAATACTTATTTCATTGTTAGAGACTTACCAGGGTCTAGCTTGTATGAAGATTCCCCACTACATTTTATTGGATATTGGCAGTCATCTCCTAGTTTCACCTTGTGAGGTGATTCATGTTCTGACAGTCTTACAAAGGATTCCTTGAATCCCGTCATATGTTTGGAAGCCCCATTGTCTATAAGTCAATCATCACTTCCATGAGTAATGTTACCTAAGAGAGATGATATCAGAACATATTCATCCTCTGCAGCATGAGCATGATGTCTTCTTTGGCCTTGACCAAGTTCTTCTTGTGAAATTCTTCTAACCTTGTCTCCCTCTAAAACTGGAACCTCTATACTCATGTAGGTGTCCAATCCATTTTCTTCAGAGGGATCAAATAATTCTATGCTTGGAAGTTTTCAACTTCCCCAAGCTTGTCACCAAGCTGATGTAGTATATCATATTGAAATGAGAACCTCAAATGAAAATAGCAAAGGATTAGATCTTACCGATTTGAGGTGTCCGACCTTGTCCCGGAGTTCGCTGATCTAGGGTTTGTCGTAGAAACCCTAATTTTCAAAACTTGGAATCTTTCAGATCTGATTGGACAAACAGATAGATCTCTTCAAATGGAGCTGTACAATGTACTCCTTTTCTGAAAACAGTGGAGAGAAGCTCCTGAAACAGGAAGCCCTAATTTTCTGATTTCTTCTGCAGAAATGCCTTTTACTGTTTCTGTGATATCTACGAAATTACTGATCCTTTGTGTCATAAATTTCTCACTGTGGTAACCTCACATGTCCCGGATCCAACACCATAGGTTTTATCAGAATTGGTTTCACCATTTGGGATTTATGATCCTTTTCCCAAGGTGACCTGTTACAGGACTGTTTAGAACAGCGAAGTTGTATGGCATGCCACATGTCACTGGTTCATCTTCCGAGTCTGATATTCATACCACAGAAATTAAAGTCCGTTCCCTTTCTGGAACATCTTCAAGAATTCCATTTGGACCTCTGTAGCTCAATATATTGCAGATCTCCCCAGATGTCCTATTTAGGGATGAATTCTGAAAGAGGCTGGAACCCTAACTTGGAGAGATCATATCTTCTGGAATACAGCGAATCTGAGTCTGATATTTGGACACAGGCTTCACCAGGATTGTATCTTCGGACCCTGAAATTTTCAGCTTCTGAGACTTTTTCAATCTTGTAATATATCGATTGTACCAAAACTTAGCAGTTTTATTATTTATGGTTTCTCCTAGCTCAGGGTCAAACTAGGGTTTGACTTTCCCGGAGTTTCACCCAACCAAATTTCTTGATCCAGGTCTCTAAAATTCGGTTTTGATGAGGAGAACAATCCTATGTTGGTCTCACTCAAAAATTCCTCTTTTGTAGAAAGCCCTAATTTCCACATCGAAACTGAAAATGCTTGAAATTGAATTCCGCATCGACAGAAAGATGCACCCTTCAATGGAGAGTCATCCTAGCATACTTTTGCTAAAAATCTATGGAGGAAGATCCAAAAAATAGGAAGCCCTAGTTCCTTTAGCTGTACAATGTCTTCTTCTTAGGTTAGCTCTGATACCATGTTAGTTTTTCAACATTTAAGCTAGCATTATGTTAGGATCTTTTCACTGAGAGAATAACAAGCACAGCAATAACATAAGCACATCACATGAGACAAGAGACACAAAGAGTTTTGATAGGGGAAACCATAAATGGAGAAAACCCCTCAACTTCCTCTAAGATAGTATCACCACAAGATGTGAAACCAAAACAGTAAGATGACCTCCCAACACAACAGCAGCCTTCTGTCTTCTATCAAGCCAAAGTATTTGCTTCTCCAAAGGTGCACCACACTTGAGAGAGCAAGTGATGTATTTCACAAGTGATAAATAGAGAGACACACACTCTCTATTTATATTAGTCTGTTCACTTAAGTTTCCATTTCACACGTAGGCTCAACCCTAATAATTACTACTCGATCCTACACCTTAATTAGTGTATAATAACTCAAGTGCCCCGAAACTGTGGGGACTTACCTAATGACTTGACATGACTTGATTACATTATTAATCCTCCCGATCGAAACATCGGGGCATAACCACATGAATCAAATACATAATAGAAACATCCCGGAATAAACATCGGGTAACAATACATAAGATACATAGAAGAATACATTCCGAAGTTACATATACATCAACAAATATGACAATTATCCCATCGATGACTTGGCTGAAGACAGTTAGGGTTTAGACCCTAACTAATTTTTTTTAGAAACAGTATTTAGGTGGATGAGAAAGAGAGAAAAGGGTTCTAATTTTTAGCTGGCTTAACGAGGTCTGTGACTTGTTTATGAGCTAAGTACATAACTCTCATCTATATTTGTTGAGCATAATTATGAAATATATGATCTATATTGCCCTTCAGGCTGTTCTTTAGCTTCATATTTGGCTTGTTTAGCTACTTGACTGATATATTCATTGTTGGTTTATGGTTTCTTTGCTTGTAATGCTTGTCATTTATGAATGAACTTTAAGATTATATTCTGATTGGTACATGGTGATTATATTATGCATCTCTATTCTTATTTATTTATGATTTAGTTCCTGCTTGGCTTATGAATGTATTCCCTTCAGTCACCAAACATTATAACTAGAAAAACCTTTCAAAAAACCCTAAACCCTAGTTTTACTTGATTGAATTTTTGAGATTGTGTTGGCTTGTTTCTTTATAGCCTTGGAAACAATTTCTGGCACAAACATTCCCCATGCATGATATATGCAGTAGATGGCCATTTGTCCACAATTTATTTGACCTTGTAAATAGATTAATGGCCATTGCTAGAAGAAAGGTGGAAAGACCCATGACAAACAACACATTCATGCATTGAAAATAAAAACACCCTCTCACTACCTTAAGAACACATAGAGGACCGTTGAAACAATTGGTAGAGGGACTCTTGGAGGGCACACTTTGCACATATGTTGGGTGCAGAGCACAAAGACACCAAGGAAGAAAATGCAAAACTTGTAGGTTGCAGTTAATGAGCATATATGAGATATTGGATTTAGTATTCTAGAACAATTCATCTAGATTGATCAATCCCTATCTGATATTGACTTCTAATTCATTCACTTTTGCTCACTCAGAGAGAAATCAATTACAAAATGGTGAAATATTATCCAAATAAAAAATTCATTTGGGATAGGTTCTCTTTTATTGAGATTGTCTCTATTACAGCACAGAGAACCAGGCGTGTTAAATAAAACTAATGAGGATCGCCTTTCCTTTATGTGTCACATGCCCCAATTTGCAAAAACAATTTAATGTTATTTGAGGAACACTGTGTTATATTTTATGCTAAGTTTGTAATTGATGACCAAGTGGGGTCAAGAATAATTAATGTAATTCAGAATATTTTATTTATTAATAAATAAATGATGAGACAATAGCTTAGGGAAGCAGTTAAAAGAGTGATTACTGGTCACTTGGTGGAGGAGTACTGGGTGGAGAATATAACCTTAAGACCTTCTGCCACCTGACTGGTCCAATTACCTCAGTAATTCAAATCTGCTCACAACAGTAAAAAATTCAGCCTAATAGCTGCAATAAGTTCAGTCTCAGTAGTTAAACCTTCAAACTCACTTCAGTAATCCCCTCCATTGAATTTCTCTTGAGTAAATTCATTCACCCTAAAGGATCACCTCTTAGAATGAGCAGCCTCAGTTGTATTCAATGGGAAATTTTATAGAGATATCTAGGTCTTCTGGGTCAGTTTTTATTTAATGAGCCACCTGCTCCAATTCCACTTTTTTGGGGAATCACGACCACAAATATAGGGAAGTTTCCACCCGCAACAATTGGAAATAGTTTGAGAATGCTGCCACTTGTCATTGTTCTCTCCACCTAGTCTCCTCCACCAAGTGACCAGTAAACACTCTTTTAACAGCTTCCCTAAGCTGTTGTCTCATCATTTATTTATTTATAAATAAATTATTCTGAATTACATTAATTATTCTTGACCCCACTTGGTCATCAATTACAAACTTAGCATAAAATATAACACAATGTTCCTCAAATAACATTAAATTGTTTTTGCAAATTGGGGCATGTGACATACACACCCCCTTAAATTATAACATCATCATCGATGTTATTTATTCCTCGTCCTCAGAGTTCCCCTGAAATAGAATTGGATATGCATTCCACATATGACTTTCCAATTCCCATGTGGCTTCTTCTGGACTAAGGTGTTTCCATTACACCTTCACCTGATCAATGGTGCGGTTCCAAAGGGAGATCTCCCTCCACTCGAGGATACAATCCGGTTCCACCAGAAAATCTCCTTCGGGTTCCACCTGCACATCATTCCATTTAATAACATGAGTAGTATCATGTACATATTTTTTTAATACATAAATGTGAAAAACATTGTGAACTCTTAAATCCGATGGTAGAGCTAATTGATATGCTACTTGTTTGATCCTGGACAGTATTTGAAAAGGACCACAATATCGAGGTGCTAGCTTGGCATAGCTACCCAGCCTTAGAGAAATATTTTTGGGTCCCACCTTAATGAAAACATGTTCACCTACCTGGAACTCCTTTGGAGTTCGTTTAAGGTCTGCTTGAATTTTCTATCAATCTCGTGCAATTTTCAAATTACCTTGTACCCGGTTTACAATTAATTCCATTTCTTTCAATAATTCTAGTCCTAATACTAACCTGTCCACTGGATTACTCCAAGAGATGGAAGTATTGCATTTCCTTCCATACATAATTTCGAAAGGACTATACCTAGCTGGAGTTTGATAATGATTATTGTAAGCAAATTCTACCAAGTGTAAATAATATTCCCATTTACCTAGTTTCTCCTTGACGCACATTCTGAGTAGATCCTCCAATACATAATTTACTCTTTCAGTATGTCCACCAGTTTGAGAATGGAAAGAGGTACTAAAGTTTAACGTAGTATTTAATCCTTTAAACAAAGATTTCCAAAAATTACCTGTAAATTTAGGGTCTCGATTTGAAATTATCACCTTCAATATTCCATGCAACCGAAAAAATTGTTTTAAGAAAATATCAGAAATATTTGCATCTTTATAAGTAGTTTTTACAGGTATAAAATGGGTTTCTTTACTCAATTTGCCAACCGCTACCATTATTGAGTCATTTAAGTTCTAATTTTTAGGTAATCCAGTAACAAAATCAAGGCTAATTATCTCCCATTTCTAGCTAGGGATAGACAATGGATGAAGTAGCCCAACTGGATGCTGATGTTCAGTTTTTACTTACTAACATTCAAAGCATCTAGCAATATATTCTACTAGTTCATTTTTCATGTTTGTCCAGAAATAATATTTTCTTAGCATGGTTATAGTTTTCTGATAACCTGGATGCCCTGAATAAGGAGTTTTATGGATTTCATTTAAAATTAATAACTTAATATTAGGTACATATAATCTATCTTTATACAGTAATAATCCTTTTTCATTCAAGTTGTACCCTGTACTTAGACTTTCTATTAAATTCTCTTTTACTTTTGCTTGTAATTTTCGGTAATTTTCATCTTGTTCTATTCCAGCTTCAAGTTGTTCTTCCAAGTCTGTTGTATAAGTGCTGATAGCTGCTGTAAAATTCAGCTTTGCATTTCTACTTAATGCATCAACAACTTTATTCTCCTTTCCTTTGATGTGTTGAATTTCAAAATTGTATTCACTTAGAAAAGCTAGCCACCTAGCTTGCCTAGCATTCAATTTAGGTTGATCTAACAGGTATTTCAATCCTTTATTATCGTCATTAAGATAAACTTCCTTCCAATTAAATGATGACGCCACATCTTTAATGCATGTATGACAACAACTAATTCTAAGTCATAGGTCGCATAACTTTTTTCATGAATCTTAAATTTCGTAGACTCATAAGCAATGACATGTCCTTCCTGAGTCGATACTCCACCTAAACCGTCATTACATTCATCAGTACATACTATAAAATATTTATTAGGGTTAGCAATTCTTAAAATTGGTGCAGTGGTTAATAATGTTTTTAACTTTTTAAAATTGTCTTCACACTTTTGATTCTAATCAAATTTCTTCTCCTTTTTCTGCAAAGAGGTTATAGGATTTGCAATTCTTGAAAACCCTTCGATGAACCTCCGGTAATAATCGGTAATCCCCATGAATGATCGGACGTCAGTTATGTCTTTTGGGACTGGCCAATCTTTGATTGCCTTTATCTTTTTGGGGTCAACCGAAATTCCTTCTTTAGTCACCACATGACCTAAATACTAGATTTTATCTTTAAAGAAGTCATATTTACTAAATTTCGCAAAAATTTGATGCTCCCGTAACTCTTGCAAGACATTTTTTAAGTGTTCTTTATGTTCTTCTTTAGATTTTGAGTAAATTAATATGTCATCAATAAATATGACCACAAATTTATCCAGATATTTTTACATTACATTATTCATTAGACACATAAAAATAGTTGGAGCGTTAGTAAGCCCGAAAGGCATAACGACAAACTCGTAATGTCCATATCGAGTTCTAAAGGTTGTTTTAAAGATGTCTTCATCTTTAATTTGGACCTGGTGATATCCAAACCATAAATATATCTTTGAAAACACCGTGCCTCCACGTAGTCGATCAAACAGATCATCTATGTGAGATAATGGGTATCTGTTCTTGATAGTCATTTTATTTAATTAACGATAATCTATGCATAGTCGTAGAGTTCCATCCTTCTTATTAACAAAGATGACAGGTGCCCCCCAGGGAGACACACTGGGTCTAATGTAATTCTTATCAATAAGTTCTTTTAACTGTGACTTAAGTTCATTTAGTTCTAGTATATTCATCCAATAAGGGGCTTTTGAACTGGGAACTGCACCAGATACCAGCTCAATAGTAAAATCTAATTCCCGTTTCGAAGGTAGTCCCGGAATTTCTTCCGAAAATACATCTGAATATTCCTTTAGAATCGGTATATCTTACAATTTTAATTTGTCTATGTTTTTCATGTTTTCTTCATCGATTACTATTACTTCATAAGCCTTACAGCCTTTCCTAACAGCTCTCTTAATTTGCAGAGCAGAGATCTTCCTTACGGTTGTTTTCCTAGGGATTCCCTTTACACTTATTAAATTTACATCATTATTTATGCAAGTAAAGGTTTTATCGAAGCAATTCAAGACCACCCTATGCTGTTCTAACCAATCCATACCAATTAATATATCATATGAACCTAAAGGTAGTACATTGAGCTTAACCAAAAATTTCAAACTGATCCATAGTTACTGCACAATTCTTTACAAAGATAATTACCTTTCTCTTTGGACCAGTAGCTAACTAAACTAACCAAGAAATTGCAAACTTTTCAACTGGAAGCTTACACTTTTCTACCAAACTAGGAGAAATATAGCTTAAACTAGCTCTTAGATCAATTAAAATAGATATAGGTATTTGATTTATCTTACCTTCCACTTCCACCATAGAATTTTGATAGTCTGCTTGTCGGTTCTCTAATGTTGCATTGATCCTGAGCATTGTCCTCACTAGATCACCAACATTCATCTCGTCCTGTATTGTGCGTATGTTGTTAACAGCCTTCTTCCGATTGGGGCAGACTGATGCATAATGTGGGCCATTGCATTCCCAACACTTTATGGGTTCCTTTCATTCAAATTTCTTTGTATAGTTACTGTGGTTGTTAGCAGATTCTTTATTCCTTTGATTATTCTGATTGGGCTGTGAATTACTTTTATTCCCTTGGAAATTCTTACTAGGAAAATTTCTGGTTTTGAGGACCAGGAACAGGCTCGGGGGTCCTGAGGAAGTGTTGTATGATCGTTCTCCGGGAGTTGGTTGGGAGGAACAACCTCCTTAACCTATTGTTGAGTTATCATTAACAGGTTCTATTTGTCTTCATGTTATTATATTTACTCACCGTCTTCAATAAAATGTTTACTAGTTTTTAAATACAGGCATGTTAGTATTTAATTAGTGTTTATGAAGAAAGGAGTAACTATGTAATGATAGACTTGGTAATTTGTAGATTATGCTAGAAATATTAATAAATATGCAAAATGAGAAATAGATAGAATTAGAATTCCAGACTGTATTTTTCCACGCTTGACTCAGGCAGTACTCTAGTATAGCTGGGTGTTTAGGTAAATATGATGATTCTTTTTACTTTAAATGAAAAAATGTAACTACATTCTGCTCTAGTTTGCTTATGATTTATTCTGTAAAGAAGTAGTAAATAATGTCTGCATTAAATGTATTTACTTTAGATAAGAACTAAAATATAGGTATGTAAAAACATTTAGTAATCATATTACTTATAGAATTATTTTTCTTATACTAGTATTCTTTACAAAACACAAAAACTTACAGTTTAGTAAATAAGTATAGGTATAGTAAACAGACTATTATCTAGGGTTTAGGTTAAGATTTTTTTTATTTAAAAACAATCTTATAAACATTTGATTCCAGACAATATGTGTCTCTGTTTTAAGACAGAAGGTTCTACTGTAACCTAAATAGAACCATTGAGGTCATTGAAAGATAAACATAACCTATTCTCAAATTTTGCAGAATTTACCCTAAAAAAAACTTCCTTAATAAAAATCAAGCAGCTGTAAAATTTATTAAAAGAAAATAATAAAACAGAGCTCTGAATCTTTCCTTGTAAAAAATATATTCATTCTCGAACTGTAGGGTACACTTAATAATTAACCCTTTTGAACCAAAAACAGAGTAAAACATTACTCTTAAATACAATAATTTTTCCCATAAACTATGCACTAGAAATCTTTATAAATATAGGATAATAATTAAAATATTGCATAAACAAATTGTTAAAAACAAAATCAAATAAGAAGATATGGCTTACATCCTTTAGAACTAAAGGTCAAGGCTCAGGCTCATTAACCAAACTAAACTGTGCAAAATATATAAATGAACAGTAACCATTCTTTACTGACAGGTAAAAACCCTTAATTCATTTACAAATCCAGACTGATTCACAGTCTTTTCTCACCTTCTAGAATGTATTATAAAAACTAAAATAAACTAGATAGAGGTCGACAACCTCAATGAGTTTAGAGCTGAGCTCTATCGTTTTAAAATGAAAGAAATTACATTGTTCAGGCCATAAGCCAGAAAACACAAAATAAAAATCAATTTCCATCATGGCTACCAAATCCTTCTTCACCCCTGCACAAAGTACCCTCTAAGGGTTTCTAAACTTTTACAAATAACAAACAAGCTTTGAAACTTAAGCTAACATATAAGCGAGCCCGTGTCTTTTCAATTGTAAGAACCAACTTCCAACAACCACAACGTTATGCAGGAAGAAACCCTCATTGGAACCAGGGCTTACCATTTTGTATGCTCATGTAAAACTGAAGGGTAAGCTCACTTTCACCTACAGAGTTGGAACCGGGAGCAAGGACCTGCAAGTTCCAAACCTTATCGTTACAAATATTTCTTTTAATAATTGTAAAACCCTTATAAGAAAACTAATCTAAATCGACTTAACGGTAAGTCCTTACCTGTATAGTTTTGAGTTGAATCTGAGGAGAGATGTCCACCCCAGGTCCTGTTGGCACCATGCTGGAAGACAAGAAGATTTGGAGTCACCTCTGCGAAGTAAACAAAAGGAAATCAACTCAACCATACGAAGGTCAAAGCTATGAATGTTCTGTTGCAGGTTAAATACAAGCACATCCCTCGAGCCATAAAGAAAAGCCACTATCCACTCTTATTGTAACTACTTCCACCAGTAAAATACCAAAACCATTAACGACCTCTCTCAACAGTCACAGTGTAGAAGATGGAGGTGAAATGCCAAATTTTGAAGGTGGTTACAGGTCTTCCATGGCCCCGATCTCTCAGCTCGGCCAACAAGAAGAAGAAACCTTCGGTCTGCAATGCAAATGAATAGGGTTTCGAAGTTTTAAGTCAACCCTTGAGTGGGTGTAATCATTCGACGTGTCCTTCCAAATATTTCTTCAAGTGTGGGTTGAGTTCCATTGTCAGCACTGCAACAATTAGGTTTTTCCAATCAACCTTTAATCATTTAAACCATACTTTGTGTTATGATTGCCAATGTTATATATTATGCCATGGAGATTAGCAAAGCATAGGTTTTAAACCATAACTTATGATACAAAGTACTATAGACTATTCCAAGTTTTAATTAATTTCCTTTTAATTCATTTGCTAAGACATTGTATAAAGATAATGCAAAGACCACTAATCAGTTTGCATATAGTCTTAGTCATAGATAAAAGTGCATTCCAGTTGTAAATGGAAGATGCATATAAAAGTAAATAAGAGAGCATCCTTAGTTAATGAAAGACCTAGGTCAAGGTAAAATGATATACACCTTTGGATGTTAATTCGTAAGAGTTTAGAATAACTCTTATTCAGCAAAAGTAGGCTAGGATGATGGTTTAGGAACTACCAAGTAGTTCTTGTTTAAAATTCATTTTATTGATGATCAAAACTAGAATCCAATGTATGCTCCAACTAAGCAAAAGACAGAGTACCTTAAATGAATCTTATGCTAAAATCTAGAACAAGTTTGCTTTCTATAAAAATATTTTGGTGCTTTTGAACTCAAAACAAACAGTAATTTGATTGTTTCATCGACATGGTAACTAGGAAGCATTTTATAACTATGTTGACGCAGCTTATTATACTTTTATCTTGGGAGTTATAACAACAGAAAAGAATTAACTTTACCTCCTTGAAGACAAGCAGCATAGCAAACTTTTTCTAAAAACTAGCATCTTAATCATGCTAGGAAAGTAGCTTCTCGATGTGAATTTAAATAACAGTCCAATTGAGTTAGCGGAATCCTAAGTAAGCCTTGATATCATACAAGAATTCTTACCTACTTGACAAAATTTAATCATTAGTATATCTAGCAGCAACAAAATGCAAGTCCTTTTCTAACTCTGATATATTTTAAGCTGTTAAGTCATTAATAGTATTAACACAGGTTTTTAAGATTACATCCATTAGTTTACAGGTTCTTTTAAAGAAGCAATCCCATGTTCTTTTATAAACTATTTCATTTTTCCACCAACCATTAGCAGTTACTTAGCTGTGACTTTAGACATTTTATGTCACTTAATTTTTTTAAAATTTTTACGAAATTTTGGGTTATTACATTATGCCATTTCTTGTTTGTATGACATTTCTCGTTTTTATTGTCGTTTACTTATTTACTGTGGCTTGGTAATTATTATATCAACATTGGGAAGATTCTAATATGCCAACATTTAGAAGATTTGCTGTTTGTGGAATTCAATAATTGGTTGATATCATGATATCTTGTTTTACTTAACTCGATGACTGCATATTTTATTTAATTCTTTTTAATGCTTTGAGTAGCGAATGCTGCACATATTTTATGTGGTTTAAAATTCACGTTTTCTGGAAACGTTTGATATATGTGGACTTGGAATCTAAGGGATTCGATCCCTAGCTCACAACTTGGTTTTATTGTTAGCCTGTCAAATATTTGTTTAATGGATAGTTTATTTAAGTGATAGTTATCATTTAGTTATAGTCTTAAGCCCTTGCGATTGTTCTGTAATGTTATACTATGTGTTTTATTTTGAAAGCTAAGTTTAAACTGTGTGTGTTGATTTGTTTAAGTGTCGTGTTTATAGAATTAGGTTTTAATATTTGTTCCAGTGCTTTGCTTGGCTTCCCTATCTTCATAAAATGATTTAATAGATATTTTATATTGTTACTGGAATCTAGGATTTCTACGTGTGATTCAATACTATTATCTATGTTTTGGGAAATGTTTGATCATTATATTTATCAAGACTAAATGTTAAATATAGTCTAAACCCTAATGCATTATAGAATCTTTAAAAATAATTTAACATAGACATGATAAGAAATTTATCTTATAAACTTTATAGGAAGTTAAATTGAGATTCTATCTTAAACAAATAAAACATCCTAAAACATTTATTCATAATGATGATGGGTGAATTACAACTTCCAATACAAAACCTAATGGTTGTAATCTCAACCTGTAAACATAATAAAAAACAGAGATAAGAGCTGAAATATAGGAAATCTCTTAGCTGCAATTATGTATCTTCAAATGTCTTAAAAACCCTACACACTTCAACACCCAAAATTAATAAAACACTCTCTATTTCTGACCTTAGGAATGATAACCGGATGACCTTGGAACTGCCACATTCCTCCCAACCATGACCCAAAACCGTTCCTGGTTCTAAATCGGATCCCCCCAAGCTGGCTCCAACATGGAAGAGATCTACAACTCCTAACGGTGAGGCTGCTTTTATTTGGAAGTCAGGATTTGTAATCTTTAAATGCTGGTTTGGAAATGCTCTCCAATCCCATCCCATAATAATAATCATACCCCTTAACCTTTCTCTTGGCTTTGTTCTCATAGATAATCTTTGGAAAAATGGCAATTGGTTTAACTTCATTTAAATCAATATTTTACTGTTTTCTTGAAAATAATATTTAGTTTAATTTTTATGTAATATATATTCATCTTGTTAACGATGAACTTTTACTAGTTCCTACTTGAGCTTTAGAATATAATTTTTATTTAAATATTTAGTTTATGATATAATATATACATAGACTCACTTATTAATTTAGTTACCTTTATTTCTTTTCATATATATACATATATGTATTTCTTATTCTCATAAGTGGATGTAGACTTCACTTTGATCTTTTCCTATATTTATTAAAAATAACTATATATATATAAACTTTACTTATTCAATTTAATCATTTATTATTAACCTTGCATTCAAATAGCATAATTTGTCTATTTGATTCTTATTTAGTTTAAGTTAATTCTTTTGACAATGCCTCAAGTAGGGTTTGGTCGGTCAACTAGGATAGGTAGTTCTAGATATTCCTTGCATGTTGGATTACCTCATATTCGTTGCAGTATCTTCTAGTCCTTGATGAGAAGTAGATTGAAATTTCAATTAATCAAGTTAAATAAGTATGATGAGGGTTGGTGCAATTCAAATTCTTTCCAACTCAACACCCTTAATTACACTAACCCCTAGTGTTATTCAGAGCCTACACTCAACACTATCAATCGAGAGTTAGACTAGTGTAATACCTTAGCCTCTCGCTCAGCATCAATACTAGGATGCACTTGTACAATACACCTAGGGATAAAATATCCGATGCTCCAAAGCTCATGCTCAACATCAAGTTGGAGTGCTCCAGGGATTATTCACAACACTTCCATTCATTACTTGTTGAGGTTACCTATGTGCTCCAGAGCTTACGCTCAATACATAGTCTCATAACCCATGTGCTCCAGAGCTTATGCTCAAGACATAATCTCATAACGCATGTGCTCTAGAGATTATGCTCAACACAAAATCTCATAACCCATGTGCTCCAGAGCTTACACCCAACACATCATAGAAATCAATCATGCATTCAGCCTTCTGCACATGTTGGGACTGTGGAAATCATGTAAGAAATAAGTGAAAACAAAGAAATGCGTAAGAATCAATCCACTGCGCAAGCACAAACAAGGAAAAGGAAGCATGTGGTAGGTATAGAAGAAATATACGCATACAAGGAAATCCGTGTGGACAAAGAAACTGTGCGGAAGAGGAAATCTGCGCAGAAGAAGGAATATGCGTAAAAGATGTCACCTATGTAGAAAAGGGAAACTACGCGAAAGGAAGATTCTTGTAGGGTAAAAAAGCAGCACAAGTGCAGATTAATGTTCGAAAGCTACAGGATGATCGTGGGTGTTGAAGTCGGCTTAAGTCGGCGGATGCCACACGAGTGAACGCATGCTATAAGTAAAGCCATTGGTGCCTCGTGTAAAGTAATGATAACCATAGTTGTATCCTAGGGGGTGGTTGATGGTGATAGTTAACGAACTGTCTGTATGCAGTCAACCCTGTGTGGTCATGTAAAATAGTATAAATAGGAGGGATTCAATAGTTAAAGTGTTGGTTGTTGGTTGTTATTGGTTGTTGTTGTTGTTGTTTTTACTCTTTAGTTTATTTTTATTGGTTAGTAGTGGGAAGATCTCTAAGGAAGAGAAGCGAAGTTGTGAGATCTGAGTGGTAGATTAGTCAAAAGTCTGCAGGATGTAATTGGAGGTAGTGCAGTAGAAGAGAAGCTCTGCTAGAGAGGTGCAAATGCTAGAGAAGTCAATCCAGGCCGTGTGTGGATCAATAGATGGTAGCAGTAGTTAGGAGAAATAAGACATAGAGCATGAGAGAAAGAAAGAGTATGAGTAGAAAGCTAGATCTAAGAAAGTCCACAGTCAAATGTAGGCTAAAGGCGCCATATATTTCTCATGCTAGATGAAGAGCGCCTTGTGATTTTTACCCGAATGGGTTTCCACGTGAACACTCCTATGTGTTGATGATTGAATGTGTATGGTTGTTTATGTTTATGTTTATATTTATGTTTATGATGCAAGTCCTGTCATGGTTGAACGAATGTCATACTATCAATAGAAGTCTGAATGCATGAATAGGTTATTATGTGCTGCTTCTGAGTATTATTTTATGTTTATAGCGCAATCGATGTTTCAAGTCTGTTATATTGTGCCTATCTGTTAGCTCACTTTTATATCCCTTTATGTTTAAAGTACTTAGGCCGACTCTGTGTCGTGTCATTAGTAGTTAAGAAAGTATATGCATGGTTTGGGATACATTTTGGCGTAAATGACTCCATCCTCGCGACTTGGTTGAGATCCTTGGCTACATGCCAAGGGACTATAATCCCTCGACGAATCGCAGAAACATGCTTCCAGTGGTTACCCGTCGAAGAGATATCTCGGGTGAGACTGAGCCTGCTTTGCGGGTGTTTCCAACATGGCTCGCTCTATTGGGCCGGTATCTCGGGTGTTTGTTGGGTTGATGGGCTGCACAGAACCTAGGTCACATGAGTTAGGAAAAGTTTCCAACAAATGGTTCTATTGCCAGTACCTATTGATCAAAACTAGGGAAATGTTGTGGCACTTGACTAAGAGTGTAGTCGAGGATTGAATGGAGTCGAAGACATTGATATTCACACAGAAGGAAAGTGAGAGGTTGAGGCTGAGCCCTGAGAACTAGGTACAACAATATCTATATTTGGATATCTATGAATTTTTCTTCGTAGAATTTCCCATTATATTGCAAGAATGGTTGTTGAAGTTACCAACCGAGCAGACTAACTTCCAGAGAAGAGGGGTAGCTGAGTGGACCAACCAATTAACACAAGAAGTAGTGCAAGTAAGTAACCCTATTTCTAGAGCTATTTATTTTTGGATTAATAGCATATTAGAAGGCTATGTTACTGAGTTCATTGTTGAAGTGAAAACCTCGTATAGCAAGGCAGAGAGACAATTTTTCCAAGGACCTCAGGGAAGGTACCTTATGTTTATAAACTTATGGATTATGATGCTCCTTTATGAAAAGGGTATTTTACAACTCAATGATTGAGTCGCACAGTCCATGAAGGGGATATACTATATAAAATTTAGGAGTAATATGGAAGGTAGTAAACATAAATGTTCCTAGGAAGCTCAGAAGATGAGTTGGACACTGGATTCTTAAGAACTAGAAGGAGGTTTTGATAAGGGAAGAGGAGGAAGGTAGCAGGAGGCAGGAGGGATTATAGCCTACCCAGGGGAGTTGAATATAGATGTGATTCACAGCTATATGAAGGGTCCTACGACAAAGAGGAGGAGTATAGGCCAATTTTTGAGAGAGAAGAATCAGAAGAGTCTGAAGAGATGCCAAGGACAAGACATTACTATGAAATTCCAGGAAGATCACCTGAAGTGATACCTAGAATTTCCTCACCTAAACAGATTGTGAACACTAGTAGTCCTAGTGTCAAGATTGGTGCACAAGGAGGCCCATCAATGACCCCAGTAAATCCAGCAAATCCAAGGAATCTAGTGAACAACCCCAACACCACCCTAATGGCGGGGCCAGACATTAGACTACCCACATTCAATGGGAATGGAATAGAGGATCTAGAATAGCACTGGTTCCTCTACGAGTCGGTGTGGACAGTCTGCCTCGTTAACAATGATGACATCCAAAAAGTGCAAATGATTATGACTCTGCAAGGCCATGTATTGGATTAGTATATGAAGTATTGTGTAGTACCACTGGGGCAACCACAAAGGACTCTTGAGGAGATTCGACCTGCAATGATATTGGAATTTAGAAAGCAGCAATCTGAGTCCCAAATTATAACCGAGATCAAGGAGATTAAACAGGCTCTAGCAGAAACAGTATGGGACTTTGACCAGTGGTGCAAAACACTGATAGCCAAATTAAGTTTCCAGATGTCAGACGTGCAGCATAAAGAGTGGTTTATTGCTATGCTACTGCCACAAATTAGGGGACCACTCATGCAACAAAATATTGCAACGCAAACAGAGGCACTGGAATTGGAAATAAATCTAGAGGCTTCACCTATTAGAGATGGTGCTGCAAGAATGATACAGATTCAGTCACAATTAACTAATCTGACAATTCAACTCTAGGACATAAAAAGAGGAAAAGAGGCGTAGGAAGACCTCTGGTGTACACATCGCTATGTCCTAAACATGATCCATGCCTGGCTCGAAACATCGACATTAAATCTTCTCACCGCAGACTCTCCATTAGATGCCATGAATCCTTACTGCAAAATCTCAGCTAACCTATTACCAAAGATGACTGTTCAGCTTACATGAACTACATCTCATCCTATGCACCGAACCCATTGAGTACCCAAGGGATTCCCTGGTACAACATATGCCAGATAAGGGGACACCGCGACGTAGATTGCATGTTCACGCACAAGACGGTATGTACCCCAACTAGTTTGTATTGTAAATTTTGTAGATCTGTAGGCCATGATGAAAAAGATTGTAGGGCCTACCAAGTTCTAAGAAATAAAATGGTAGATGCATATCTAATGAATACTAAGGAGAAAATAAAGATTGAACAGGCATAAGCGCAGTTCTAGGCTGTGCCTCAGTTTTAGCCTACGCAATAGTTTTAGGTTACACCTCAGTTTTAGTCTGTGCAACAGTTTCAGATGGCACCATAGTTTCAGAATGCGGCCCCATATAACTTGTATCAACAATAGTACCAACAACCACAATACCTGCCATAACCACCACAACCTCAGTTGAGGGGGGGTTGCAATTACAAGGGCCAAGAAGGAGGAGGATTTGTCTAAGGAAGAGGGCTAGTGGTATGCTACAATTATGGAGTATAGGGCCGCTTTACTATAGAATGCCATGAACATGCGAATACTTTCTCATATTTCAAACAAGAGAACCATATGGAGCAATTTCCACAACTTATCGCTAGATGGCAAGCCCAGATGGTTGGAGAAGCTAACCCAGCACCAAATCCTACGCCAAATTCTCCCAACCCGAATGCTAATTCCAACATACAGATGATAGTTGTAGAACCATGAGAACCAAGTGTAGCTATGATAACAAGGGGAGGTGCTACGATGGGTGCAGATCAAGCTACATAGACGGAGCCTACAACACAAGCACAACCATAGGTATGACTCACTGCGCAAAAGAAAGCACTACTTGATGTTCAAATGCAGAAATACATATCCATGGATGTACGCCCATAGTTCATAGGAATAGAGCATCCATCCACCTCATGGCAAGTGAAAGATATGCCTAAGAGATTCCAGAATATATTCGAACAACAGACTGCAATCAAGGGTGCAAATAAGGTTAGTAAGCTCAAACCGTTACTTTGAAGTTGTTTGGCACTAATCTAGGACAAGGATGCACTTGCAGAGTTGGAAGCGCTTATAGAAATGATTTCAGAGGAAGACCAGCCGACAAAGAAGGTTAAAAGTGTCAAGACAAAGTTCAAAATGGGACGCAAACTCAGGATGTCCACACAAATTGGTGATTATGACATGGACTATATCATCATCGATCGAGGATCCGATGTTAACATTTTAACATGAAAGACGTGGAAAATAATGGGAAATCCACCCCTAGAATGGTCCCCAATTCAATTAAGGCTTGCTAATTAGGAAAAGGTCCTGCCCATAGGTAGATTGAGTCAAGTCCAAGTGGATATTGAAGGATTTTGCATGTTTGCAAACTTCGAGGTCATCAATATAGTAGATGATACTAACCCATATCCCATGCTGCTGGGGATTGATTGACGATGGGAAATCAAACCATTATAAACTTTGAAAGAAGGATCCTATCGTTTGAAGATGATGAGATGAGGGTAGTTGTGCCCCTCGATCCACTGGAAGGACAGAGATACATTGAACTGGTGTTTAACGAAGGGCAAAGTGATCACCTTGATAACATCTATAATGTCACTGCCCTTAAGGAGGATTACATTAATCCTATTGTAGATAGTAACCTAAGTTGGAGATGTGCGAGTTCATGTACATCAGACCTAGGAGAGGCACTTGAAAATTGGCAGAACTGATTACATGAAGTCTCTATGAGGAGATATGCAAGGATAACAAAGTCTGTCCAACGAGTGGGAAATCAGTCGTGGCCGCTACCTAAATATGAAGGACTGCCTAACTTGGCAACGTTCTTGACTGAGTTTGAAGAATTAGTAGTAGTGCCGCAGCGACTATCTATGATGGAATTTATGCTAAAACCTACACCTACGCGATGGTGGGGTACACACAAAAGCTCGACAACTGAATGACCGTAGTGTAGATGGATACTGCAAGTAAGGTTTGGAGATGAGGTCACAACTGTAACACAAAGGTATACAGGGTTATCAGACCTTGTTGAACACTTGGAGTAGTGTTCTGTAGTGTTCTTGAACTTCCCGTGCCAGGAGTGGGTTCACCACTTCATCCATACTCTCGAAATGGCACCCAGAGGATAGTACGCATCTATGGAGCTCCGCCAGGAAACAAGAGAATGGGAAAAGGTTACACAGAATTTCACATACACATGCCAGTTCACAGAAGAGTAAACAACCATTGATATTGTGCTGAAGACTATTAAGGAGAAGATATTCATGGAGATCCCACTGGAGGTTGCTTATTCTCAACCCTGCACTGCGCATTCCCACTAGTGCTATGAGACATTTCAGCATTGGATGACATGCTATAACCTCTCCGGAGAGCCAGAGGAGGATCTGACTAACATCAATATTCCATAGTCGAAAGGATCGCGTGCAATAGAAGGAAGCGACATTTCCAGTGAGCAGTTCAACAAGTTGTTAGAGATCAAGAGAGTTAACATTGGATCGGAGGACAATCCAAAATTTGCTAAAATTGGAGACTATTGGGATGAAGAGACAGTAGCCAAAATCACTGATCTATTACATGAATTCCAGGACCTATTCTCGACAAACTTAAAAGAAATGAAGAGGATAGTAGGAGATTTAGGAAAAATGAAATTTTCGCTCAAAATCAACCAAAGACCGGTAAAACAATGCCCGTACATACTAAATCCATGCTATAAAGAAAAAGTGAAAGCATAACTGGATCGCATGTTGGAAGCAAGAATCATTGAACCTGTTCAAGAGTCAAAGTAGATAATCCCTATAGTGGTTCAGGACAACAGGGTGACATGCGAGGTCAGGATCTGTGTCAACCTTAGGAAGCTAAATGATGCCTGCTTACATGATCCATTCCCAAAACCACTTACAGATGAAGTCTTGGAGAGTGTCGGGGGACAATAAATGTACTCATTCATAGATGGATTCTCGGGCTACCATCAAGTTAGAATTGTGCAAGAGGACTGCCACAAGACAACCTTTGTAACAGAATGGGGATGCTACCAATACACGGTAATGCCCTTTGGCCTTAAAAACACCCTTGCTATTTTCTATAGAATAGTAGTTTTTGCTTTCAAAGATTTCATTCATAGGTTTCTTGAAGTATATTTTGATGACTGGACGGTCTTTGGTCTGGTCAGAGACCATATTAAGAATTTGCGCATGATGCTCGAAACGTGTCACCAGTATCAAATTGCGTTGAATTTGAGAAAATGCATATTTTGCGCACCATTTGGTGTACTGTTGGGCCATGTAGTATGCTGCGATGGGATCCTAGTCAATCCCACGAAGGTGGAAATTATTCTGGACCTGCCACTGCCCACATCAGTCATGCAACTCAGATGCACATTAGGACATACTGGATATTATTGAAAATTCATAAGAGGGTACACAGAGATAACTGCCCCAATGGAGAAGCTGCTGAAGAAGGACGCCAAATTCGAGTGGAACAAAGACTGTCAAGGAATTCTGGATAAGCTGAAGCACAAAATGGCCACTGCGCCAATATTAATATTCCCAGATTGGAAGAAGGAGTTCCATGTACATGTTGATGCATCATCAATTGCTCTTGGTATAGTATTAACACAACCAGGAGAGGGTGCAATTGACCACCCAATTGCATTTGCAAGCAGGAAACTGTCAGCAGCAAAAAATAACTATACCACAACTGAAATAGAAGGGCTTTCAATTGTCTATGCACTACAAAAGTTCATACATTGTCTATTGGGTGGACACTTCAAAATGCTTATCGATCATTCTGCGCTGAAGTACCTGGTCAATAAGCCAGTGTTGGGGGGGAAGATCTATCAATGGCTCCTCCTATTTCAAGAATTTGACTTTGAAGACATTGTAAAGCCAGGTCGACTAAATGTTGGGCCATACCACTTGTTGTGCATTGAAAGTGGTGAGGAACCAGACAGCTTAGAAGATAACTTTCCTGATGCACAGCTGTTTGCTATCGACGTTGTCGATAAATAATTTGATGCTATTGTACACTTATTGAATACAGGCTATGCACCTAAATATTATATGACATGGAAAAAGAAACAACTAGTTTTCAAGGCTGTAGACTACACGCTAATCGCAGGACAACTCTATAAGTTGGGACAAGATGAAATACTATGCAAATGCGTCTTTGATCATGAAAGGCAATGGGTAATGGATGAAGTGCATGTCGGTGTCTCGGGAAGACACTACGCCGGGAAGGCAATGGTGCGCAAGATTTTGCAAGCTGGACTCCTGTGGCCAACTGTACATATGGATACAATGAAATATTGTTGTGACTCTGATAAGTGTCAAAAAATAGGGAAACCATCACAACGTGATGAAATGAAACTTACGCCCCACATTTTACACTGCAGGCCTTTGATAAATGGGTAGTGGATTTTTCCGACCCTATTAGTCCTCCAGGGAGACGGACTAACGCGTTCTATATTATAACTACTACAGATTACTTAACAAGATGGGAGGAAGTGGCACCTGTGAAAGATTGCACCACAACAACTGCGGTGAAGTTTCTTTTTGAAAATGTAGTAACAAGGTTTGCTTTCCTAAAGATCCTTATCAGCGACCAAGGTACACATTTTGTAAATAAACTAGTTGTTGACTTGACTGTAGAATTTCAAATCCATCACAATAAGACAACACCCTACCATCCTGTTGGCAGGCAACAACCCTCTCATTTTTTCCGTTATGTTGAAAAAATGATCAGTTCTCTTCTATGACTTATTTTAAGAGATTATATAAGAGTTCCTTCAAAATCTTCGATTTTGAAGGTACTCTCAATTTCAGAAGAGTAAAGAGTCATATTAAAAATTTATGAAATACTTTCATAAATTTGATAAATTAGCAGCTGTCAATCTTGTAAATTTTATATATAATCAATTTTTGTCATTATTAATTCATTTGATTATATATATTGATTTAGGAGATTCAAGGTATAGTATGCTAATTAGCTTTTTGAATTAAAATGAAAACACATTTTGAACATGTTTAAAAATTTGGTTTTGATAAGGTATTTATTATCATAAGTTTTTGTAATTTTTATAATTAGAGTTGATTTATTAATTGGAATATTTTATATTAACCCTAAAGTTTAGATTTTACATATAACTTGATCTTTTAATACCATGTCATTGCTTTGTGAAAAGTGTACATATGTCTCACGAAATAGCTAGAGTTCAGTCATATGTATATCATTTCGAAATTTTCATTGTAATATAATTATAATAGTTGAATTTTGATTTAGTGTTAGTTTTTTTATAAGCTTTTCATCCGATCATATCTTGTATTTGGTCATAGGTAATTGGGATTTCATGAATTCATTCAAAACTATATTTTTGAATCAATTACATGTATATATATGATTTTGAATGTTTTAATTTTTATCTAGAGTTAATCTTGCTACTTAGTTGTAATTATGAAACCCTAGGAGACATTATGGATTGTTATGATGACTTCACATCATCTGGTTCATGAGCACGATTGCCCTCCACATGTAATTCTTGTTTATTATCGATTGACAATCATGTTTATGGTATAGGATACAAATGGTTGAATTGATACCATCTATTTCTAGGGATTTTAATGATGATGATATTTTCAAATCAGTGTGTAAAGATTGAGGTCATATTGACATTTGGTTTTGGTTTTAATTGTATGACACCTATCAATTTAACTAACATTTGTTGGTTTAATGATGGAATCGTGTCATTGAAATTCAATTTCATAATGACTGATAGCCATTACCATTTATGGTGCCTATACGAAGCTATCGTTCTAGTCTGCATATTACCAATGCTTCATTTTTTGTATCATATGGTTATCAAACCCTTAGTTGAATTATTTTTAAATGTTGAAAGTTTAGTTAGAATTGGAAGTGTTAATATAATGTTTTCTGAGAATTTGGTTAGTCGTGACTAGTTTATCCATTACTCATAGCACAAAACGCTGGCATTTGTTCTCATTATTTCAAAATTTGGTTAACATGGCCAAAATTGGGGTTCTCGTTCTTGTCACGTATGAATCAATTGGAGATTTGACATTTCACATAATTCCTTTCACTTGGATACCTATTCCTTCGATTTTCACAACCACATTCATTTCAAACCAAAACCAGAGTTGCAGTGAGGAGACAATGGCTCCTCTTAGCCGATTCGATATTTCAGGGCCTGAGCTGGTGGAAGCTGATGAGAAAGTCACTCAATTGTTCAAAAAAAATAGGATGGGGTTTGTTTTTCAGATGTTTCAGTGGTCATAATGAATAATTTACCAAACAATTCGCTATGAGCTTGAGGGAGAATGTAGCTCAAATTGGGGGTTCTAGTCTGCATATTATCAATGCTTCGTTTTTTGTATCATATGGTTATCAAACCCTGAGTTGAATTATTTTTAAATGTCAAAAGTTCAGTTAGAATTGGAAGTGTTAATATAATGTTATCTAAGAATTTGGTTAGTCGTGACTAGTTTATCCATTACTCATAGCACAAAACAATAGCATTTGTTCTCATTATTTCAAAATTTGGTTAACATGGCCAAAATTCGGGTTCTCATTCTTGTCATGTATGAGTCAATTGGAGATTTGACATTTCACATAATGCCTTTCACTTGGATAATGGATGGTACTCATGTGACACGGAGTCTAGGGATCCATTCCCGCTACCACTATAAACCTAGGTTCCCCACACCCACTGCAAGACATGGGACACGGTTAAACCTGGGTGGGATTGATCTCATGACCTCCAATTTACAAACAACTTCATTACAACAGAACCGCCAATGAGCCACACCCGTGCGAGCACCCGCCAATGCAAAGTTAAAAGTTGGGGTTTCAGTTAAATTCTTAAAACCAGAATGGCGAGCGTCTTATGAAATCCTAGTTAGGTATGTATCTTGTGGCGGTCGTCTCTCTCATCTTCATTATTACCATCTGCGATTATTATTAGCGTTGAAGGGTTGTAAGCTCAATATTCCTTTTTACTTGCTTCAAAGCTTGAAGAAAATGGCACATTTAGTGCAAAGTACTATAAGCAACCCTGATAGGAGCTTGTTCCACCATGGTCTAATTAAAATTCTAATACAGCATCAGTTATCTCTTAGCTATAGATCCTGGGATGAATTCTTGGTTGAAAATAAGCTAGGGTCAACACAGTATTGGCCAAATCCTCCTCCTAAAACTCGTAGGAAGCGTAAAGCTCCATTAAAATATGAGATGGATGATATTCATAAGGTTGAGCCAGGGGATAGTAAATTACAAGAAGCAAGTTCACCTATAGATACTCGTATTAGTAATGATGGTACCAATAAGGTCGATCCCTTTGGTGTTGAAACAAATATGGATCAATCTTTATTTGTTAAACGTTTCAGCACATCTGTAAAGGTGGATGGTAAATTGATGAATGATGAAAAAATTGATTCTGTTACTCATGAATTCATCTCTGATGTATGCATTCCTAAAAACCCTTGTGATGATTCTACACGAAAGCTTGAACAATTAGCACAAGTTTGTTGTGATAGGAGAAGTTTTGAGCCAAAGGGATCTTTGTCTGTTCATTCATGAAGGTTCACTCGGAGAATGAATACAGCACCTTCAATCTCCATTCCTGTAAATATTAGCAGAATACTTAGCCAATTGTTGTTCAACTCGAGGATGATGTTTTGTCTTTGATTCCTGAGACAACGCATATGAATAAACCTATTACCATAGTGGAAAATCTTGAAAATTCGTTGGCCAAAAACATTACTGATCCAAGTAAGTGTGAATTAGCACCATCATGTATGGATGCTTGTGGATCTGGCCCTGATCCATCATGTATGATCATTCCATCACCAGTTCAGGATGTAAATAACCTTGATTTTTCGCAGTCTGATGATACACATCGTGATCAGGATGAAGAAACCCTTCAACAGGTACTTGATCAAGTTTAGGAAACCAAAATCACAGAGTTAAAAAATGAATTAAAAGAATGTCAAGCAGATGCATCCTTAAAAGATGAAGAAAATAAAACATTCAGGGCAGAATTACTAAATTGGGTTAATAGATGAAAGGACATGAACCTGAAGAAGAATCAATACAAGGAAGCCAAGAAATCAATGCTAAACACTAACTAGCACTTGCTTGAGCAAGTAGATCGCCGGAAGCTGATAATTATTAGGCTCAAAGCTAAAATTTCTGAAGCAAGAAGAGTAATCAGTTTACAAAGCAGAACTTCATGTCATTTCTATTTTGGTTATGTGGTTTATTTCCCTTTTTGACATGTAATAAATGTTTTAATGAGCACACCTACAAAATCGTAGATTTTGTAGGCATGCATATAATTTGTTTTGCTTTATTTTATTTTCTGTTAACATGAATTTAATTAGAATTTAATTTCATATGTTACAAGTATACATGGTATCGTTATGCTATAAAGAATATAGGTTGTTTTGTTCACAGTTGACATTTGTTGGTGCTTCTGGAAGGATTGGTTGCTCAAGATGGCCACGATTACAAATCAGTTCGTTTGAGTAGGAGATAATACAGGTTAGTCATTTAATTTACAGTTTTATCTCATAGGATAAATGTTTATGCCTGATGTCTTTTGGGAGAAATTCGATGTAGCTAAATAGGGATACGATTCTTGTTGTCTTTATTATAGCATTTATTAGAAACTGAAATGGGTTGCTAGTTTGGTTATATAAACTAGTAATTTCGATGTAAATGGCATGGAGTATCAGAAGAAAAACATAATTGAAATATCATTTCAGTTCTAGTTTTATCTCTTTACTGGAGTTTTACCTTCGGAGAAGGAGTGTGACTTAAGTTCTTAGACTGGTATCATTGTTCGGTACTATTTTTTAACACTTTTTTATAGATATTTCAATATATCATCTTCTAGTTATACTTTGGTACAGTTATACTTTGTTATGATTGTATTCATTATCTTATATAATACTCTGTAAACACAATATTACTGTTTGAATGAGTATGTTACTATATTGAATCGATCAATATTTTTATTGAAAATTCGAATCTTAGTAATATACATATTTATGTTTATTTTGATTTCATTTGTATTTTACAATGTTTTCATTATAAATATCATCTTTTATTCAAATATTTAGTATTGATTATTGACTGTTAATTAATAAAACATTACAGAGAAGTTTAAAGAAGTTGTCTATTTTAATTTTTCTGTTATTGTGAATATATAGCAAAGTGATTTAATGTTAATAATTTAAATATTTTCATTTAAATGATAATTATTTATCTTTCTGTTTGCTTGAAATATTAATTAATAATTAATCTAATATTTAAGTTGCTCTCAGCTGAGATAGAATAATTAGTTAATTTTAGTCTTAGTATAGTCTATTTTAAAACTTTAATTTATATTTAACAGTTGTTAAATAGGATTAGATTAATTCTGTAATATTTATTTAATAGTCTTTGAATTAGAATATTTGAAGCAAAATCCTCAAAAATTGAAGACTTTCATTAAGAAAGCATTTTAGGATAACTTAGGTCTTAGAAAACTAATTCTAGGGTTTATTTAAATAATAATTAGATTAGGATAAATTTTTACAGAATTTTAAATTCTCCTTAAGAGAAAAATTCAGTTGGTAGAAGGACCATAACCTGTGAGGTTTTACCATATTAAAACACACCAGGAGTTGCTCTAAGCAACTTGTGTGGGCTTAATCTCCTTAGTTGGCCTATGTTAGAAAATCAGGCCAATAAATGGCGCTAGAAGGAGGGCCTGTTAATGATTAATGGCAGGTAGAACTAATGATAAAAATTCAACCAGTCAACAACCACCATTACAATATGAAGTCAGCAGATCACCATTCATAGAAACTGTTAGGAGCATCCTTGAGCGTGATCATATCACATCCCCATTTACTCCTGAACAGAGTACTCAAACTTTAGAAGAATCACGTCATATTCTTACAAGAGCTTATGCTAATCAATTTGGTGTAACTCCAATACATTATGCTCTACCTCGACAACAAAGACGTAATCCACAATTGAATATAGTTACTCAAGATTTAGTAGAAGCTGATAATACTCCAAGTTATCAAGTTAGAAGTCATCAGAGAGAAACTACTTGAACAAATACTGCTAGAAGATTGACTTCTGTAGGTGGTTTTGATCAACCACGTTCTCCTCCAGAATCACCACCTGATAGTCCAAGGTCATCTAATTCAGGGAGTTCTTCAGAATCTGAAGGAAGTCCTATGGCTAGAAACAATATACCTGTGGGAGGAGGAGGTAATCCTCCACCCAATCCTCCACCTAACCCACAATTTCCTTGGTTGAGAACAACTACTGTAGCTATGCCTGGTGTACAACATCCTCTGCCCAAACATTCAGATAAACTTCTTCCAAAGTTTAATCCAGATAACAAAGAGCCCGCAAAGGGGCATGTAGATAAATTCATGTTAGCCGTTCAAAACATGAATGTTCAGCATGAAGATGTGGTTTGTCGGTTGTTCCCTTTAACTTTTGCTCAGGGAAAATCATCTACTTGGTACATTTTGTTAGTTCAAGGATCAATCACAAATTGGGCTAAATTCAATAAAGCTTTCATAGATAAATTTGGGGAGGATAAAACACCTGCTCTTTTAGTCCTTGAGTTATCTCAGATTAAAATGGAACCTAAAGAAAGAATTAAAGATTTTAATCAGAGGTTTCTTACACTAAAAAATAAAATTCCTGTTGCTTCTCAACCACCCGAAGACATAATCATAGAGAACTATACTTTAGCTTTACCAAAATATCCTGGGATGTTCGTTAAGAGAGCTGGTAAAACAACTTTGGTAGAAACTTTTGAGGAAGCCATTAAAGTTGAAAAGGATTCTATGTCCTATGAACCAGATAGAAGTGGGAAAGCTGATACCTTTCCTCGTAGGAAAATTGAAAGACCTAATTCAGAAAAGGATAAGGCATTTGATGTAGAACAACTGCAGAATGCTATTCGGGAATTAACCAATGAAGTTGTAGGATTAAAAAAAACTAATTCTGAAGCTTCCTCCTCTAGAGGATATTTCAGAAATCACTTTAGACAGAATCCTAATACTAATAATAAAACAAGTACATCGCCTGATATAGCAGTAAATGAAGAAATTTTTAATACGATTCAAGCTGTCTTATCCTTATCTGAAACTCCCTCAAATCAAGAAATGGCTGAAAATGAAGAAGAAGAGGAATTAGAAAATGATGAAGAATTGGAAGAACCTCAACACGTTAATGGTCATTTTTGGGACAGTATTGTAAAATATTATGAAGGTAAAAGTCCTCCTTCAGGACAACATGCCTATAATACTCATAGTAGAACATTCACAAACACTCCTGGAGCTTCATCAAGTTCTACCCCGAGTAATTATAATAATAATTCAGAACCTAATAAATAGACTCAATCTAGCAAACAGACTCAATCTACGAGGATTTATCAGCCTATTCAAAATGCTCCAAAGTTGGATTTACAATATGACATAATTGAATATTTAAAGAAGACATGTGCAAACATCAAGTATGTATGATCTTCTTCAAATTTACCCAATGCCTAATAGTCATATTATAAATCCTTCCATGAGTTCAATAATTCCTAATGCTAAACAAAGTGTTGCTGCTAACAATTCTAATAATGATTTAACATCAACTGATAAAGGAAAGTCAGCAGCTGATAAAGCCTCACTAATAGGGAAGAATTCAAAATCAACAACTCCTCCATTCCTACTTACCTTTGAGATTTTTAATAGGAATGTTCATAATTGTATGGTTGATTCCGGAGCATCTCTCAATGTAATTCCTTTATGTGTATGCAAAAGGCTGAATGGAAAATATGTTCCATCAAATTCACAAATAACTCAATTGGATAGGACAAATGTGAGGGTTGTAGGAGAGATGAAATATGTTTTAGTCAAGATTGCTTGTAACCCTTAATTCTTTCAAATTATAGACATTGAGGTTGCAGATATTCCAGATGCGTATGCGTTGTTTTTTAGTAGAGATTGGTCTCAACAATTTAATGGATTCTTTGATACAGACTGGTCAACTTTATGGTTACGTAAGAATGGAAAGTCAAATCAAATTAAGATAAACAGGGAAAGATATATGAAACATACTGTGACATAATTACATGATCCTAGTGAACCAGTTTTATTTTCAGATTCCATTATGGGGAATTACATGTATGAACTAGGATTTGGTAATTTTAAATCTGAAAATTTTGTTTTTTCTAAAAATAAACAGCAATCAAAAATTCGTAATGTGAAAACTATTTCTCATGACTCTTCATTCAAGGAAATTATAAATTATGTAAATAATCATAATATTGTAAATATTATAGAAATTAAAGTAGTTGTTAATAGTTCTACTTGGACTTTATATTTCGATGGGGCAAAGTCTAAAGAAGGAGCAAGAGCTGGTTTCCTACTAATAGACCCTCAAGGAAATAAAACATGTATAACTTGTAGGCTGGAATTTAATTGTACAAACAATACTGTGGATTATGAAGCTTTAATATAGGGTTTGAAAAAAGCAATTGATTTGGATATCAAAGTGTTAATTGCATATGGTGATTTTGAAATCATCGTCAGACAGGCCCGTAATTCTATTCACCGCCTTTCTGAACATTTGTAGAATTATCAACAAGAGGTATGGAATCTCATTTCACATTTTGAAGCATTTAACATCATTTCAGTTCCAAGAGTTCAAAACCAAGAGGCATATTTATTAGCAAATGTAGCATCAAAATTAATCCCATCAGAAAATTTTACAGCGGATTTCTTTTCAATTGAATTGATTTTTAGGCCTTCTATACCAGATAATATCTTTAATTGGCGTGTGTTAGATAATGATGTGCAGGTGCTGAATTTTCTAACAAATGATGATACCTTTAAAGATTCAGCCATTGATGAAGTTACACATGACGAAAAACTGCGGGATTTTTTGGTAATAATTGATTTTTGTTCAATTGAAAAAGCTTTTGAGAAGGTAAAACCAATTCCTAATTCAGTTTTGAGATTAGAAAATTTCTTTGATCTTCAAGATAAATTTAGATCTGTTCCTAACTGTAAAACCAATAGATCTCAAATGAAATATGAAATCATAAATTTAGGAACGGAACTAAATCCTCAAACTGTAAATCTAGGAATAGATTGCGCTCTCGCAGAAAAAACAACATTCATAAAATTGTTTAAATAATTTAAGGATGTCTTTCCATGGAAATATGACGATTTGAAAACCTTCAATCCACAATTCATGCAACACATAATTCCAATTAAACAAGAGTCAAAACCTTTTCAACAAAAACTAAGGAAATATCATCCGTCATTAGAACCAACAGTTAAGAAGGAACTAAATAAACTGTTAGTTGCTAGGATTATTTTTCCTATTCGGCATACTCAGTGGGTATCCAACCTAGTTTCAGTTAGAAAGAAAAATGGTGATATTAGATTATGTGTTGATTTTAGAAATCTTAATAAGTCTTCTGAAAAGGATAATTACCCAGTTCCTCCCATGGAACAAATTCTTCAAAAAGTTTCACGGTCTGAGATACTATCACTTCTTGATGGTTTCTCAGGATACAACCAAATATTGGTTTCTCCAGATGATCAATTGAAAACAGCATTTAGAACTCCATGGGGAACATATGCTTACAGAAAGATGCCCTTTGGGTTAATCAATGCTGGGGAAACTTTTCAAAGGGCAATGGATATTGCTTTTAGAGGCTTAATTAATCATTCAGTAGTTGTATATTTAGATGACGTTACTGTATATTCTAAATGTCGACATGATCATATTAATCATCTCATAAAGGTATTTGAACGATGTAGAAAATTTGAATTATCCTTAAATCCAAAGAGAACTATATTTACGGATTTAGAAGGGATTTTATTAGGTTGCGTGGTTTCAAAACATGGGATCATGATTGATCCTAAATGAACCTAGGCTATTGAAAAAATAAATTACCCTTATAGTAAAAAAGCAATGCAATCATTTCTTCATAAAATAAATTTTGTCAAAATATTCGTCCCCAGTTTTTCTGAAATCATCCGTCCTTTACAAAAAATGATTAAGAAGGATGCTATTTTAACTGGGGACAAACTAAAAAAGAGTCATTTCAGAAAATTTTAGAAGCCATTTCAGAAGCCCCTAGTCTTTTGAGCCCAGATTTTAACAAATATTTCATATTATATACTTTTACTTCTGACATATCATATGCAGCAGTTTTAACTCAACTAAATCAGAAAAATAATGAAGTGCCAATTTCTTTTATGAGTTCAAATTTTAAAGGTGCTGAATTTAATTACCATGGAGTTGATAAGCAAGATTTTGTTGTTTTCAAAGTTGTCAAACACTTCTGTCCATATTTATTGAAATCTAGAATGAAAGTGATAGTTTCTTATCCTTCAATAAAAAATTTGCTAGTGCAAAAATATTTAGGTGAAAAAAGGGCACCATGGATGACAGCTCTTCAAGAGTATGACTTGGAAATTAAACCTTCAATGGTAGTTAAGGGTCAAGGATTATGTAAACTTGTTGCTGAAGCAGCTCATCTACCTAATAATAATTCTTAAGATGTCATTGATGAAGTTTTACTTACGAGGGAAATTTACTTCTATCCTCCACCACGGGATTCTTGGTATACATATATAAGAACACTTTTGGAAACAGGAACTGCTCCTGATTACTTGGAACCAAGGAAAAGGAGAGAAATTAGACTGAAATCTGCTCCTTATTTATTAATTGATAACATCCTTTTTAGGAAAAATTTAGATGGAGTTTTTCTTCGATGTCTAGATAAAGATGAAACATAAGTGATTTTGAAAGAATTACATTTTGGACCAACAGGTGGTCATTTTGGTGGAGAAACTACGGCACATAAGGTTCTTAGGGCTGGCTATTATTGGCCTACTTTATTTCGAGATTCCTATGCTTTTGTCAAAAAGTGTCAGGAATGTCAACTTGCTGCAGGAAGAGTTAAGAAGCCTGCTTTCCCTTTACAACCTATTTCAGTAGAAAGACCTTTTCAGCAATGGGGTATTGATATAGTAGGACCAATAAACCCTCCCTCTTCTATGCAACACAAGTATATAATAACTGCAACTGATTATTTTACTCATTGTGCAGAAGTTTCACCTTTGAGGGTTGTAAACACCAATCAGGTTATATTATTTTTAGAATCTTTTATCATAACGAGATTTGGTGTTCCAGATTCCCTTGTCTTTGATAATGCTTCATATTTTTCATTAGTTGAGTTAACTCAATTTGCCTTAGAGAAGGGAATAAGAGTTAGGTATTCAACTAACTATCATCCTCATGGAAATGGTTTAGCTGAATCAACAAACAAAAATTTATTGAGAATTCTCAAAAGAACTATTTCAGCTCACCATTGTGATTGGCATACAAAATTATTTAATGCCCTTTGGGCAGACATGGTAACTCCTAAGCTGCAATAGGTAACTCACCCTTCTTCTTGGTTTATGGAACTAAAGCTATTTTACCACCGAATTTATTTTTACCTTCATTACAGTTAGCCCAGTCTGTTCAAGATGAAAATTGTCCAGCAATGGAAAAAATGATCAATACTTTGTTAAAACTTGAGGAAGAAAGAGACAGGTCAAAGCAACATTTTACAAAACATCAACAAATTGTGAAGTCCTGGTTTGATCAATCCTCAAGTTCTAATCGAGATTTTCAAGTGGGGGACTTAGTTTTAAAATGGGACAAAGTTCATGAGGAGAAAGGAGATCATACTAAGTTTCAAAAACTTTGGTTAGGTCTCTTTGTGATTTCTGAAAAGATAGGTCCAAGTACCTTTCATTTGCAAACCCTAGAAGGTCAGTTCGAAACATTCCCAGTGAATGGACTGATCTTAAAAAAATATTTCTGCTAATTTTTCAGACCCTAAAATTGTATATAATTATGTATATAAGCTTGTTTTTTGTCTGTAAATAATTTCATTTAAAATTTTTATTATAAATATTTTGTACAATCTTTTATCAAGTAAGGATTATGATAAATTCATGATAGTTATGTACATTTCAAAGATCATTCTACTCTTGAAACTAATTTTTGATTTTCTTAATCAAGTATTAATATATTGATCATTTGTATTAAGGATTATCGAATCTCTGTATATATGTTTTAAAATAATCAGTCACTAATGTACATACGTCAATTAAGAGGACAAGTGTAAATAAATAAGTCATGTGGTTTAAAACCAGTTTGTTCATTGGTTTAAAATTATGGTATAAGACTGAATCTTTTAATTGGTTCAGAATGATCAAAGTTTCTTAAGTTTATTAAGAACCTATCATTATTCATAAATATTTGTAAGTATTATTTAGATTATTCCTCACTCTTATATTTTCTTCTAATAGTTGGGATAGCTGATTAATGTCTTTTTCAAAACTTGTACTTTGAAATTTTTTTATGGATCTATACTATCAATCATTTCTTTTAAAGCTATTTACAATCTGAAAACTTTTAAAAATCTGTTCCATTCAATAAAATGCTAAAATTGGAGATGGAAGGTCTTAGTAATAAGCCAATCCGATCAGGATCATAAATATCATTGGTATGACATTATTAGGAAACTGATAATGCCTCTTGGTCATAAGGTCAAGAGATAGGGGGTCTCATCATGAGCCGGCTGATTCATTTTCTAATGATATTAGTGACTGACATTATCATTTGGTCACCATGCTAGGTAATGATCTCTTATTTTATAAAATGTAAAATTTCCAATTGAATAAAGTGAAACATAATTTTGATTGAAGAATAGGAGGTCTCATCACGAGTCGGCCTAATCATGATCATCAGTGTTGTCTAGTATAACTTCATTTTTGATCATTAGGGTGATGGCTCTTAGTTAAAAGATCAAGAGACAAGAGGTCTCATCACGAGCCGAGACTTGCTTATTCTAGGCAGTTCTCATGAATGATACTATCACATCGGGTTATCATGCCTAGATAGTAGTCTTCAGTCAGAGTAATTGTTTCAATTTAAAAACAAAAGAGAGGGAGAGAGAGAGAATAAAGGAAAGAAAATTATTATATTCATGGAACAGATTCTAGAAATTTTTCAAATAAGTAAATTTCTATATCTTATACTGATGGTGCAAATTATTTTTACTATGAAGTACTTTGTTTCGATTAGGATATTTCTAAGTTTATCTTTAACAAGATTTTTATTTAAAATGATGGGATATTTCAGAATTATACTTGCAAATATAAAACAGAATAATGGTTTTTACTTAGACAGAGAATTTTTTATTGTTTTTGAATAGGTTTTAAGATTTTGTTTATACTATCATTTCAAAATTGTATGAGCAGAGATAAATGGTTTGCCCAGGTCGTCGCCATTTGTTGTCAGGCAACAACCCTCTCATTTTTTCTATTATGTTGAAAAAATGATCAGTTCTCTTCTATGACTTATTTTAAAAGATTATATAAGAGTGCCTTCAGAATTTTCAATTCTGAAGGTACTCTCAATTTCATAAGAGTAAAAAGTCATATTAAAAAATTATGAAATACTTTCATAAATTTGATAAATTAGCAGCTGTCAGTCTTGTAAATTTTATTTATAATCAATTTTTGTCATTATTAATTCATTTGATTATATATATTGATTTAGGAGATTCAAGGTATAGTATGCTAATTAGTTTTTCGAATTAAAATGAAAACACATTTTGAACACGTTTAAAATATTGGTTTTGATAAGGTATTTATTATCGTAAGTTTTTGTAATTTTTATAATTAGGGTTTATTTATTAATTGGAATATTTTATATTAACCCTAAAGTTTAGATTTTACATATAACTTGATCTTTTAATATCATATCATTGCTTTGTGAAAAGTGTACATATGTCTCATGAAATAGCTAGAGTTTAGTCATATGTATATCATTTTGAAATTTTCATTGTAATATAATCATAATAGTCGAATTTTGATTTAGTGTTAGTTTTTTTATAAGCTCTTCATCCGATCATATCTTGTATTTGGTCATAGGTAATTGGTATTTCATGAATTCATTCAAAACTTTATTTTTGAATCAATTACATGTATATATATGGTCTTGAATGGTTTAATTTTTATCTAGAGTTAATCTTGCTACTTAGTTGTAATTACAAAACCCTAGGAGACATTATGGATTGTTATGATGACTTCACATCATCTGGTTCATAAGCACGATTGCCCTCCACATGTAATTCTTGTTTATTATCGATTGACAATCATGTTTATGGTATATGATACAAATGGTTGAATTGATACCATCTATTTCTAGGGATTTTAATGATGATGATATTTTCAAATCACTGTGTAAAGATTGAGGTCATATTGACATTTGGTTTTGGTTTTAATTGTATGACACCTATCAATTTAACTAACATTTGTTGGTTTAATGATGGAATCATGTCATTGAAATTCAATTTCATAATGACTGATAGCCATTACCATTTATGGCGCCTATACGAAGCTATCGTTCTAGTCTGCATATTATCAATGCTTCATTTTTTGTATCATATGGTTATCAAACCCTCAGTTGAATTATTTTTAAATGTTGAAAGTTCAGTTAGAATTGGAAGTGTTAATATAATGTTTTCTAAGAATTTGGTTAGTCGTGACTAGTTTATCCATTACTTATAGCACAAAACGCTGGCATTTGTTCTCATTATTTCAAAATTTGGTTAACATGGCCAAAATTGGGGTTCTCGTTCTTGTCACGTATGAATCAATTGGAGATTTGACATTTCACATAATTCCTTTCACTTGGATACCTATTCCTTCGATTTTCACAACCACATTCGTTTCAAACCAAAACCAGAGTTGCAATGAGGAGACAATGGCTCCTCTCAGCCGATTCGATATTTCAGGGCCTGAGCTGGTGGAAGCCGATGAGAAAGTCACTGTATTGTTCAAAAAAAATAGGATGGGGTTCATTTTTCAGATGTTTCAGTGGTCATAATGAATAATTTACCAAACAATTCTCTATGAGCTTGAGGGAGAATGTAGCTCAAATTGGGAGTTTTAAAAATATAATTGATGAGGATAAGATTGCAGAAGCAACAAAGCTTCCTCAGACCGGAGAACATTGGTTTAAAGGAGGAAAGGTTGATAAGAAAAGGTGTGGATCATTATTGTTACCCTTACCTGCCAATGCAAAGTTAAAAGTTGGGGTTTCAGTTAAATTCTTAAAACCAGAATGGCGAGCGTCTTATGAAATCTTAGTCAGGTATGTCTCTTGTGACGACTGTCTCTCTCATCTTCATTATTGCCATCTATGATTATTATTAGCGTTGAAGGGTTGTAAGCTCAATCTTCCTTTTTACTTGCTTCAAAGCTTGAATAAAATGGCATATTCAGTGCAAAGTACTATAGGCAACCCTAATAGGAGCTTGTTCCACCATGGTCTGATTAAAATTTTAATCCAGCATCAGTTATCTCTTAGTTGTAGATCCCGAGATGAATTCTTGGTTGAAAATAAGCCAGGGTCAACACAATATTGGCCAAATCCTCCTCCTAAAACTCGTAGGAAGCGTAAAGTTCCATTAAAATATGAGATGGATGATATTCATAAGGCTGAGCCAGGGGATAGTAAATTACAAGAAGCAAGTTCACCTGTAGATACTCGTATTGGTAATGATGGTACCAATAAGGTCTTGATGCTGAAACAAATATGGATCAATATTTATTTGTTAAACATTTCAGCACATCTGTAAAGGTGGATGGTAAATTGATGAATGATGACAAAATTGATTCTATTACTCATGGATTCATCTCTGATGTATGCATTCCTAAAAACCCTTGTGATGATTCTACACGAAAGCTTGAACAATTAGCACAAGTTTGTTGTGATAGGAGAAGTTTTGAGCCAAAGGGATCTTTGTCTTTTCATTCACGAAGGTTCACTCGAAGCATGACTATAGCACCTTCAATCTCCATTCCTGTAAATATTCAGCAGAATACTCAACCAATTGTTGTTCAACTCGAGGATGATTTTTTGTCTTTGATTCCTGAGACGATGCATGTGAATAAACCTATTACTATAGTGTAAACTCTTGAAAATTCATTGGCCAAAAACATTACTAATCCAAGTAAGTGTGAAATAGCACCATCATGTATGGATGCTTGTGGATCTGGCCCTGAACCATCATGTATGAGCATTCCATCACCAGTTCAGGATGTAAATAATCTTGATTTTTCGCACTCTGATGATACACTTCATGATCATGATGAAGAAACCCTTCAACAAGTACTTGATCAAGTTTATGAAACCAAAATCATAGAGTTAAAAAATGAATTAAAAGAATGTCAAGCAGATGCAGCCTTAAAATATGAAGAAAATAAAACATTCAGGGTAGAATTACTAAATTGGGTTAATAGATGGAAGGACTTGAACCTGAAGAAGAATCGATACAACGAAGCCAAGAAATCAATGATAAACACTAACCCGCACTTGCTTGAGCAAGTAGATCGCCAGAAGCTGATAATTATTAGGCTCAACGCTAAACTTTCTGAAGCAAGAAGAGTAATCAGTTTACAAAACAGAACTTCATGTCGTTTCTCTTTTGGTTATGTGCTTTATTTCCCTTTTTAACAGGTAATAAATGTTTTAATGAGCACACCTGCAAAATCGTAGATTTTGCAGGCATGCATATAATTTGTTTTGCTTTATTTTATTTTCTGTTAACATGATTTTAATAAGAATTTTATTTCATATGTTACATGTGTACATGGTATCATTACGCTATGAAGAATATAGGTTTTTTTTGTTCACAGTTGACATTTGTTGGTGCTTCTGGAAGGATTGGTTGCTCAAGATGGCCACGAATACAAATCAGTTCGTTTGAGTAGGAGATAATACAGGCTAGTCATTTAATTGACAGTTTTATCTCATAGGATAAATGTTTATGCTAGATGTCTTTTGGGAGAAATTCGATGCAGCTAAATAGGGATAGGATTCCTATTGTCTTTATTATAGCATTTATTAGAAACTAAAATGGGTTACTAGTTTGGTTATATAAACTAGTAATTTCGATGTAAATGGGATGGAGTATCAGAAGAAAAATATAATTGAAATATCATTGCAGTTCTAGTTTTATCTCTTTACTGGAGCATTACCTTCGGAGAAGGAGTGTGACTTAAGTTCTTAGACTGGTATCACTGTTCGGTACTATTTTTGAACACTTTTTTATAGATATTTAAATATATCATCTTCTAGTTATACTTTGGTATAGTTATACTTTGTTATGATTGTATTCATTATTTGATATAATACTCTATTAACACAATAATATTGTTTGAATGAGTATGTTACTATATTGAATCGATCAATATTTTTATTGAAAATTCGAATCTTAGAAATATACATATTTATGTTTATTTTGATTTCATTTGTATTTTACAATGTTTTCATTATAAATATCATCTTTTATTCAAATATTTAGCATTGATTATTGATTGTTAATTAATAAAACATTACAGAGAAGTTTAAAGTAGTTGTCTATTTTAATTTTTCTGTTAATGTGAATATATAGTAGAGTGATTTAATGTTAATGATTTAAAATTTTTCATTTAGATCACAATTATTTATCTTTCTGTTTACTTGAAATATTAATTAATAATTAATCTAGTATTTAAGTTGCTCTCAGCTGAGATAGAATAATTAGTTAATTTTAGTCTTAATATAGTCTATTTTAAGACTTTAATTTATATTTAATAGTTGTTAAATAGGATTATATTAATTTTGTAATATTCATAATAGTCTTTGAATTAGAATATTTGAAGCAAAATCCTCAAAAATTGAAGACTTTCATTAAGAAAGCATTTTAGGATAACTTAGGTCTTAGAAAACTAATTCTACGGTTTATTTAAATAATAATTAGATTAAGATAATTTTTTACAGAATTTTAAATTCTCCTTAAGGGAAAAAATCAGTTGGTAGCAGGAGCATAACCTGCGAGGTTTTTTCATATTAAAACACACTGGGAGCTGCTCTAAGCAACTTGTGTGGGCTTAATCTCCTTAGTTGACCTATGTCAGAAAATCAGGCCAACACATCCTCAAGAAAATGGAACTGTGGAGGCCTTCAACAAGATACTAGAGAATTCCTTGACCAAGTTCTGTAATGTGCGCAGAGATGACTGGGATGAGAAAGTCTGCAGGATGCAATCGGAGGTAGTGCAATAGAAGAGAATCTCTACTAGAGAGGTGCAGATGCTAGAGAAGTCGATCCAGGTCATGTGTGGATTAGTAGATGGTAGTAGTAGTTAGGAGAAATAAAATAGAGAGCATGAGAGCAAGAAAGATTCTAAGCAAAAAGATAGATCTAAGACAATCTGCAGTCAAAGGCTAGCTGAAGGCGCCATATATTTCTCATGCCAAGTGAAGAGTGCCTTGTGGTTTTTACCCGAATGGGTTTCCACGTGAACTCTCCTATGTGTTGATGATTGAATGTGTATGGTTGTTTATGTTTATGTTTATGTTTATGATGCAAGTCCTGTCATGGTTGAATGAATGTCGTACTGTCAATAGAAGTCTGAATGCATGAATAGGCTATTAGGTGCTGCTTCTGAGGATTACTTTATGTTTACGATGGAATCGATGTTGCGTGTCTGTTATATTGCATCTGTTTGTTAGCTCGCTTTTATATCCCTTTATTTTTAAAGTACTAATGCCAAATCTGTGTCGTGTAGTTAGTAGTTAAGAAAGTATATGTGCGATGTGCACTACAGTTCGGCGTAAATGAATCCATCCTCACGACTTAGTCGAGCTTTTTGGTCACACGTCAAGGGACTATAATCCATCAACGAATCATGGAAACATGGTTCCATCAATTACCCATCAAAGAGATATCTCAGGTGAGACTGTTCCTGCTTTGTAGGTGTTGCGGACAGGGCTCGCTCTGTCGGGCCAGTATCTTAGGTGTTTTTTGAGTTGACGAGATACGCAGAACCTGGGTCGCGTGTGTTAGGAAAAGTGGCCAACAACACAATACATCACAAATAATCATCTCAGTATATATGAGGTCTTGTGATCAATCACATAATAATAAATCCAATACATCGGGGCCTATGCCCATTACAACACCAATAGTCCTTGTCTATCGAGGCCTATGCCTAACATATAAAATAATATAACAAGACAATAAAACATGTGCATTGGGGCTTATGCACAATATATCTAGATAACCAACATAACTCATGTGTAGTGGGGCATGCACCCAATATATAGACATAAACATCAAAGTAAATCATGTGTAGTGGGGCTCATTCCCAATATAGTCAAGGTCGAAATTCAAGATATTACATCCCTCCCCACTTAGAACAACATCATCTCGGTGTTCTAGGGACTAGAAATGAAATCAAGAAACAAGGCAGGGTAAGCCGCTTTCATGGTGTCTTCATTCTCCCATGTGACCTCATTGGGCCCAAAGTTCTTCCATTGCAGTTTTAGCTAGACAATAGTTCACTTCCTGAGTTGTACTTCCCTTTTGTCCAAAATGTGAAGGGGCTCTGACATAAACCCCCCTTCCAGTTCCAACTGTAGCAAGGAAAAATCAATCACATGTTTAGTATCATATACATATTTCTTTAATAAAGATGCATGGAAAACATTATGAACCTTTACATGAGCACGTAAAGCTAATTCATACACAACTGGCCCTTTCTTGTCCAATATCTCAAAGGGTCTACAGAATCTTGGTGCCAACTTTCTGCACCTTCCCAGGCTCAATGAGCTTCTTTTTTCTTTTACTTTTAAATAAACATGTTCACCAACTTGGAAAACTTTATCCTTTATTTTCTTATCTGCATAACTCTTCTGGCGATCTTGTGCTTCCTTTAGATTCTGTTGCACTTTGGTGACTAACTGTTCTAGGTCTCTCAGTAAATCTGGCCCTAACATGAGCCTTCCCACCGAGCTATCCCAAGTCACCGGTGTCCTACACTTTTGACCATAGAGTACCTCAAAGGGACTCATTTTGGAGGAGGTCTAGTATCCATTTCTATATGAAAACTCTATGAGGTGTAGATAATATTCCAACCTTGTGGGATTGTTCATCACATACATTCTAAGCATATCCTCCAAAATTTGATTCACTCATTCCATATGTCCATCTGTCTGCGGGTGGTAGGAGGTACTGAAATTTAACTGTCTCTAAGCCAAAGAATAAAGATCTCCAGAAGTTACTGGTAAAATTTCTATCTCGATCTGAGATGATTTCCTTGGGTATCCCATGTAATCGAAATATCTCCTTTAGGAATATGTTAGCAATGTGAACTGCTTTGTATGTTGACTTAACTGGAATAAAATGTGCCGCTTTGGACAACTTATCGACCACTAAAAAAATGGAATCATTATGCTTCTTTCTCTTTGGTAAACCCGTAATGAAATCCATACTAATAACCTCCCATTTCCATTCCAGAATGGGTAACGGTTGTAGCAACCTTGAAGGATGTTGGTGCTCTTCTTTAAGCATTTGACACTCTTGGCATTTTGCAATGAATAGTGTTATGTCAGCCTTTAACTTAGGCAATAAAAAGTGGTTCTTTACTACCGATATCATCTTTTGATATCCTGGGTGCCACGAGCATGGATTTTGATGGAACTAAGTTATAATGCTAGACCTGATGTATCCTCCCTCCGGGACATATAGTCTCTCTTTGGACCAAAATAGTCCTACCTCATCTACCTTATATTCCTTATGTTGTTGGAATAATCTATCTTCGTGAATATTTTTAAGGACCTCAAGATAGAAATGATCAACTCTACTTGTCGTTCTAATCCTATCGTGTAAGTCCGAATCAGTTTGGCTCAAAGTTACCTCATATAACACATGAGCTCGTCAACTTAAAGCATCGACGATTTTGTTTTCCTTTCCCTTTATGTGATTTAATTCGAAGTGGTACTCGCTAAGGAAGGCCAACCATATGGCATGCCTCGCATTTAAATCTGGTTGGTTGAACAAATACTTGAGACTCATGTTTTCTATATTTAGGAGAAACTTCTTCCCCATGAGGTAGTTCCTCCACATCTTCAAGGCATGGATAATGGTTTCTAGCTCAAGATCGTGTGTGGGATAGCTTTGTTCATGTTCTTTTAATTTCTGTGATTCGTAATAGATTGCATATTCATTTTTCATGAGGACTCTACCAAGTCCTTCCTTGATCGCATCTGTGCAAACAACAAAATCCCCATCGGGATCCGCAATTCATAGTATAAGTGCAGTAGTCAAGAGTTGTTTAATTTTTTGGAAGCTTTCCTCGCACTTGATCATCCACAGAATTTGTTTTCCTTCTTTTGTAAGGTGGTCATGTGACAAGAAATCCTTGAAAAGTTCTCAATGAAATTTCGATAGTAACCCGCTAGTACCAAAAATGACCTAATGTCGATGACACAAGTAGGAATAGGCCATTCTTTGATGGCTTTAATATTTTCTGGGTCGAAGAATATCCCTTCTTCGGAAAGGATGTGACCTAGGTATTGTATCTATGGTTTGTAAAAATCACATTTGCTAAACTTAGTGTAAAGTTGGTGTTCCTGTAACACTTGTAGTACTATTCGAAGATGTTCCTCATTTTCTTCTTTACTCTTCGAGTAAACTAGTATATCGTCTATAAAGACTAATACAAACTTATCCAGGTATTTACTAAAAATTTCGTTCATCATGCACAAAAACTTTTCCCATGCATTGGTTAGCCTGAAAGGCATTACCACAAACTCATAATGACCGTATCGAGTCTAAAAGGTGGTTTTTTGTATATATTCATCACAGATGCTTACCTGGAGGTATTCGGATCACAAGTTAGTTTATGAAAATATCTTTGCTCCTTCGACTTGATTGAGCAAGTCATTGATCCTAGGGAGTGGGTAATGGTTCTTGATGGTCATATTGTTTAGATGTTGGTAATCAATGCACATTCGCATCATACCATTGGTTTTATTTGCGAATAGTATAGGTGCTCCCCAAGGAGACACACTAGGTCAAATATAACCCTTCTCTATCAATTCCTGTAGCTATAACTTGAGCTCCACCAACTCTGGTGTGCTCATCCGGTATGGGAATTTTGAATATGCTACTGACCCTGGTGTCAATTCTATGGAGAAATCTAATTCCCGCTTGGGTGGTAGTCCCGGTATTTCCTCAGGAAATACATCCTTGAAGTCTACGAGAACTGGAAAGTCCTCAATTTGTTGTTCTCTCTCAGCTTCTACATCCTAGATGTTAACTGCAAAAATTTTGCAGCCCTTCCTTATACATTTCTTCGCTTGTAAGGTGGATATCTGTCTAACATAAACCTTCTTGGGTATTCCCTGAATCTTTGTTTGATTCCCTTGGCTATCTATGCATAATATTGACTTGTTTAAACAGTCAAGCATGACATGGTGTTGTTCCAACCAGTGCATGCCTATAAGTACGTCGTACGATCCTAAGGGTAAGATATTTAGGTCTACCTTAGTTGTAAATCCATTCATGTCTATCTCGCATTCTTTTACTAGTTCTAAAACCTTTCTTTTTGTCACCAGTGGCTAGTTGTACCAGCCATGGTTTCTCATGTTTCTATTTGTTTAGTTTACACGTGTCAACAATCTTGGGGGAAACATAGCTTTGGCAAGCACTGAGATTAATTAAAATTGAAATAGAAGTGCTTGAAACCTTACCTTCTATTTCGACCATAGTGGCTGGATGGTCTGCTTGTCGTCCGTCAAGTGTTGAATAGATCCTAGGTGTACTAGCCATGTCTTCTACTATTGGGTCTTCTTGTTGGTTGTGTAGGAATTCATTAGTCTTGTTTTGGAAATATCTGGCATAATGGGGCCCTTGACATTTCCAAAATATAAACTGCAGCGGGGCATCCTTGGCTCCTCCATTTGTTACTGATCTGTTGGCATGTGGTGCAGGCACATTTGGTCGTGCACCAGTTTTGTTGAAATTTTTGTTAGGTTGGAAACTATTGTTATGTTTTATGTATGGATGTGGCTTAAAACTGGGTTTGTGATTGTCCGGGAAGGTCCTAGACCTATCTCGATTTTTGTTCATATTTTCCTGTCTCAGTTGTCCATGTTCATGACAAAGTCTAGCCTTATGCAAGTTGGTGTCTAGAGTTTTGGGCATGTCAAACTCAATTTTCTCTCGAAAATTTGGAGGGAGACATCCCAAAAATTGTTGTATCTTGACCTTTTCATCCTTTATGTAAGGTACGTAATGCAATAGATCCAAAAATCCATTGATAAAGGCATCCATAGTTAGGGATCCCATCTTTAATTCATGGAATTATTTTACTTTTCTGTCAAAGAATCTTTCATACATGTACTTTTCCTAGAATATTCTGCAGAAAGTACTCCACCTGATATCCTTTACTTCATCCTTCTTAGTATGTTTCAGGTTTCTCCACCATCTAGCTGCCTTTCCATTTAAGTTGTAAATGGCCAGTCAAGATTTCATCTCGCTGGACTAATTATGTACTCAAAAGTATTTACTCATACCCAGGAGCCATTCTTCAACCTTCTCGTCGATATTCATTTCTCCTTCATAAGTTGGGGCTTTGATCTTTCAAATTTCTTCTTGAAGGATTCCATCATTTTTTTTCCCTTTCTTGCAAGGAGAGGGTGAGCCATCACTTGAAGAAATGAGATATTCTTCTTCTAGGAGATAAGGGGTGTGTTCTTCTCGTCCCTCCTCCTTTGGACTGCTGGTCCTTCTTTTATGATGATAATTTTCCTTGGATTTGTTTGTTGATTGTGTGGGGTGTCTATGGGGATTTACCCCTGTTAAGTTCCGAAGTAAAGCTTCATTTATTTCTTTTTATTATCTCCTTTCATTCATGTTATCATCTTTAAATATCTGTAGATCTGCTTGTAGACTCTATATAGTCTTCATTAGGTCAGAATTCAGTTCCACCATGAGTTCTTCTTCTTGGGTTGGAAAATTTAGGTTCCCTTGTTGACTGTTGTTCTCTTCTGTGTCCATGATTTGGATTTTTCTTTAAATCTACAACTCAAATAGTCAGTAACGAATAATCTTTTGTTAGTTTACAAAACTACAAATAAAGTTTTGAAATATTTATTTCTGCAACGGATGTTCAGTAGCGCCCATGAGGCCTCTAAGTGGTTGAAACTGGGATCTGATACCACTTATAATGTCCCTAAAATCTGTAAATAAAAAAAATTGTAAGGTAATTAACTCTACCAAGATATTAAGGGAAATCTATACTTAACTTCGGAATTGTAAAAACTTAATAGGAACTATACTTGTATCCTTGTTTTGATTTTTTCTCGTAGGTTATTACATCCTATTCTGATTGCGATGGTGTTTATTGTCATTACTTATTTACTGTGGATTGGTAATTATTATATCAACACTGGGCAAATTCTAATATGCCATCGTTTAGAATTTTGGCCTATCCTTTTTGAAGGATGGCTGGCAATTTTCTCTTTGTGGAATTCGATAGTTGATTGATATCGTGATACCTTGTTTTACTTAATTGGATGACTATATATTTTATTTAGTTATTTTTAATGCTTTAAGCAGCGAATGTTGCACATATTTTACGTGGTTTAAAATTTGTGTTTTCTGGAAACGTTTGATATATGTGGACTTGGACTCTAAGGGATTTGATCCCTGGTTCACAACTTGGTTTTATCGTTAGCCTGTCAAATGTTTGTTTAATGGATAGTTTACTTAAATGATAGTTATCATTTAGTTATATATGTAAGCCCTTACGAGTGTTATGTAATGTTATACTACATGTTTTATTTTCAAAGCTAAGTTTAAACCCTACGTGTTGATTTGTTTAATTGTTGTGTTTATAAAATTAGGTTTTTATATTTGTTCAAGTGCTTTGGGTGGATTCCCTATATTGGTAAAATGCTTTAATAGATATTTTATATTGTTACTAGAATTTAGGATTTCTATGTGTGGATTTAATAATGTTATCTATGTTTTGGGAAATGTTTGATCATTATCTTTATCATGACTAAATGTTAAATCTACACTAAACCTAATAATTTAAAACTAATTTATAGAATCTTTAAAACTAATTTAAGACAAAACTAATAATAAATTTATCTTAGAAAATTTATAAGAATTTAAAGTGAGATTCTATATTAAACAAATAAAACATCCTAAAACATTTATTCATAATGATTATGGGTGAATTACAACTTCCAATACAAAACCTAATGGTTGTAATCTCAACCTATAAACACGATAAAAAATAGACATAAGAGTTGAAATATAGGAAATCTCTTAACTGCAATTATGTAGCTTGAAATGGCTTAGAAACCATGCACACTTCAACACCCAAAATTAATAAACACTCTCTATTCTTGACCTTAAGAATGATAACCTGATGACCTTGGAACTGCCACGTTCCTCCCAACCATGACTCGGAACCGTTCCTGGTTCTAAATCAGATGCCCCCGAGTTGGCTCCAACATGCAAGAGATCTAGAACTCCTGAGGGTGAGGCTGTTGTTGTTTGGAAGTCAGGATCTGTAATCTTTAAATGTTGGTTTGGAAATGCTCTCCAATCCCATCCAGGAATAATAATCAGATCCCCTAAGCCTTCCCTCGGCTTTGTTCTTATAGATAATCTTTGGAAAAATGGCAGTTGGTTTTTACTTAAGTTAAATCAAGGTTTTATTGTTTTCTTGAAAATAATCTCTAGTTTGATTTTTATGTAATATATATTTATTTTGTTAACTATGAACTTTTACTAGTTCCTACTTTAGCTTTAGACTAGAATTTTTATTTAAATATTCAGTTTATTATATAATATATATATATATATATACTCTCACTTATTAGTTTAGTTACCTTTATTTCTTTTCATATATATATATATTATTCACATAAGTGGATGTAGAATTCACTTGGATCCTTTTCCTATATTTATTAAAAATAACTATATATATATAAACTTTACTTATTCAATTTAATCATTTATTATTAACCATGCATTCAAATAACATAATTTGTCTATTTGATGCTTCTTTTGTTTAAGTTAATTATTTTAACAGGGCCTAGGGTAGGGTTTGGTCGGTCAACTAGGATAGGTAGCTCTAGATATTCCTTGCATGTTGGATTACCTCGTATTCATGGCAGTAAGTCCTTGATGAGAAGTAGATTGAAATTTCAATTAATCAACTTAAATAAGTATGATGGGGGTTGGTGCTATTTAGAGTCTTTCCAACTCATCACCCTTAATTACAGTAAGCCATAGTGCTATTCAGATGCTACGCTCACTATCAATCGGGCATACACTAGTGCAATTCCAGAGCGTCTCACTCAACACTAATACTGGGATTCACTTGTACAATACACCAAGGGATACAATGACCAAAGATCTGATGCTCTAGAGCTTATGCTCAAAATCAAGTTGGAGTGCTCCAGGTCTTATGCTCAACACTTCCATTCTTTACTTGTTTGGGTTACCTATGTGCTCCAGAGATTACCATCAACACATAATATCATAACCCATGTCCTCCAAAGCTTATGCTCAACACATAATCTCATAACTCATGTTCTCGGGAGCTTACACTCAACACAAAATCTCATAACCCATGTGCTCCAAAGCTTACGCTCAACACAAAATCTCATAACCCATGTGGTCGAGGGCTTAGACTCAACACAACATAGAAATCAATCATGCATTCAGTCTTCTGAACAATACATCACAAATAATCATCTCAATATATATTAGGGCTCGTTCCCAATCACATAATAATAAATCCAGTACATCGGGGCCTATGCCCAGTACAACAACAATAGTCATTGTCCATTAAGGGATATGCCCAACATATAAAATCATATAACGAGACAATAAAACATGTGCATTGGGGCTTATGCCCAATATATCTATATAACCAACATAACTCATGTGTAGTGGGGCATGCGCCCAATATATAAACATGATCATCAAAGTAAATCATGTGCATTGGGGCTCATGCCCAATATAGTCAAGGTCAAAATTTGGAATATTACATTGAATCACTTTTGGGTTATCATCATGTGTTAGGTTATTGGGACCTTGTCGTCTAAGAAATTCGAAATAAATTCCATTGGAACATGTTTTAAAATACATTTTTATTAAACTCACTCGCTAGCAACCCTTACAATTTGTTTTAAGAACATTAATTGTCTCAAACAAAACAACTTTGACCTCCATAGTCAATAACTATGATTATGTTATCATTGTGCCTTCATCTAAAAATATTTCCATGTTAAATAAATATTCAACATAATGCTTTCTGCATAATCAGCCCAAAACACTATATATGCAATTTTTCTTCCTATCTCACATCGATAGGTATATGCTACCATACAACCTTATTTCTATAATGTTATATAATGTTATTGATAATTTTTATCTAAACCACTAATCTAATTGTCATAATTTGTGACCTCATTTTCTTTTTATCATTTCATCTTCCTTTATATGACTCAAAATTAGATTATATTGGAAACTCTCAATAGATAACTAAATCCAAAGATCCATGACATTGGCATAGGCACATTGTCACGTGGTGACTCCATTTACCATATCATAAACCTTTTTAATAATCCTATATTTACCATTTATGTATAATTTTTTATTATTTTCATTATTCATGCTTTAATCATAATTGTATTTCATCTTAAAAAATATATATGGATTATTTAGTCCATTTATATATTATTTTATATTATTTTCATTTTTCATATTTATATATAGAAAATTAATAAAAAAAAATAAAAAATAGTATATTAATTATTTGTGTATTGATATATTATTTTGTATTATTTTCATTTTTCATATATATATATTTAATCAAGAATATATAATTTATGTTATAAAATTAATAAAAAAATAAAAAAAAATATATTGATTATTTGTGTATTGATATATTATTTTATATTATTTTTATTTTTCATATATATATATATAATTAAAAATATATAATTTATGTAAAGTTAATTATGTGGTTTATAAATATATTATTTTATGTTATTTTCTCTTTCCATGTTTCTTGATAATTTTGTGTTATTCATATATATATATATGATTAGTGAGAAATATATTAATCATTTTCCATTTTTCATAGTTTTATCATAACTTTATAGCTAGAATTTTAAAAAACATGTAAATGAATTAATATAGTATTTTTTATTATTTTCATTTTTCATAGTTTTATTTGTAATTTAAAAAAAATATTAAGTTATTTAAATATATTATTTTAAGTTATTTAAATTGTTTTTATCTCAATTTTTTAAAAGGAAGTTTACTCTTCAGTGACCTACCCTTACCATCAGTGTTCCATTAAAAATAGATATATAAATTAAATAAAATAGATTTTTTTTTTCAAAAAAAAGTTTACTCTTCAGTGATAAAGCCTAGCATCATTGTTTCATTAAAAAAATTATTTATATAATATTCAAATTATAAATTAAAATAAATTAAACTATATTCTAAAATATATATTGGATGCAATAAAAGCATTGCTATTCAAAAATATGTAAAAGCCATTGGCTTTGAAAATTCAGGATATTAAATTAGAATTGTTAAACCTAAATCCATTAAAATGCCAACATTTAATTATTTATTTGAAGTGCCATTCAACCCTCCAAATGTCAAGGGGGTCTCCACATTTAGTATTGGTATTGTAAGTGTTATTTCGTGTAACTAATAGCTCAAAATCATAAGAAGAAAACATTGCTCGTACAAAAAGGTATGCTAGATCATTACGTGTTAGAAAAAACAATAGCAAGGAAGCATGCTTGTTGCAAAAACTTTTATTGGTTGTTTTAAATGTTTTCTTTTAATTATCAATATCATTTCGAACTCTGACAACGTGACAACGTTTATAAAGAATGAAAATGTGGTCGCGGGACTGTTTACAAAAGTTTCATGAATCAAAACTTCAAAATAATGGAGAGTTGTTTATACGAGCTTCGGTGGTTATATTGAATATAAATTGTCCAAATATAAACTTCAAATGAGTAGTGTAAAGATTATAGGACTAGGAACCAAAATCAATCAAAATAGTATATTCTTATATAAAAATTAAATATTTATTTTTGAGCCAAAGTCAAAATGTTGATACACATTACAACATTGTTGCAACTTGCTTTTATAGTGGATTTGGTTTTATTGATCAACTAATGTAATCTCTCAAGGTTTGGATGAGACTCCTATTCACTGGTATTGGTATTATTTGTAGATCTGGTAAATAACACTAATCCATCCTAACCCTTCAACATATAAATAAGAATGTTATATGATTTTACTTTGGAAAATATGATTAACTAAGATTTTTTTTGAAATAAAAAGATAAAAGATATTTTAAGAAAGCTTTCAATCCAAAGGTAAAGACACACAATAACCAATAATCTTCCCTCTTTGAACCAACCAACACCCAACTTTTCTTGCAAAAAGATAATACTTATACAAAACAATACATAATATATATACATAATACCTACACAAAACAATTGTGGAAATTGATTCTCAACAACATGTGCTCAAGTGTTGATTTCACATACTCCAAGTTGGGGAAACTCTACCCATAAAATGTCCACAAAATCCTATACAAAGTAGATTTTTTATTGTTTACATCACATATCATCCATTGGATGAGACAGATTATGCATGTAAATAAAAATATTGTCATTACAATTTTGTTCCTCAAGAAATGAATTACACTTGTGAAAAAATTCTTAAAAAGTGTAACCCACGAACAAAGTCATCCAATATACTGCTCAGTATTTTTGTTAAATCATAGTAGTGTCATAAGAACCTCGTCGTAGTGGATACAATGGATTCCCTACTAACCATCCACCTGGTAACCCTCTACCTTGTAAGGGGGAGACTTTGTTAACATCATCCACATCAACAATTATATTTTTAATGCAATAAGAAAGATATAGATATGATTAAAAAAATACTAAAATGGACATAATTTATGTCTTTTATTACAAAAATAATCAATAATATAATGATGTTGATCTCTTTATGTCATCAACAAGGTAGTTTTTTTATTGTTACATGATAACTACTTTAGTAACTAATTGTGATCTTGATCATTTTAATAGTTAATACTTATACTCTAGCACCTCCTCTTAAGGATTAAACTATAATTAAAAAACATTATTCAAATGCTTCTCTTTTACAAGTAGTTCTTGGATCAGTAAGAATCCTCCATGGCTCCCTATTCCTTCAAAAGATATAGCCTCCTAGGTATGATCCAAGTTTCTCAACATCATTGAACATTATTAACACTTGCAAATGTCTCATAATCCTCGTAAAGCCATGATGTCAAACTTTCAAATCCACATGTATCCTGTACTATTGAACAACTATCCATCAATCACTACATCCCTTCACCCCTTCATGTCTTCAAAGAGTGAGCATCTTAAATAGAACAAGTGCCTCTTCTTTAGTGAGATCATCACCACTGTAAATCTCTCATGGATCTTCAATAAAGATTATATTTTATTTTTCTTTAATCTTTTCTTTAAGAAGATCACTTGCATAAAGTTTGTAATTAATAGTTGTATGGCGAATTTTTTCTATAACTTAGAAACATCCAATGTCACATTTATCTTTTATTCTCATTCGCATCCCTTTCTTTAAGGAGAATGAAACCTCTGTCTAAAAATATCTTTAAGAACATCTCAGGTATTCCATCTCTTTCCTTCAACGAAAAGTACTAATATCATATCATCCAAACTCTATGAATACATTTAGCTTAAATGTAAAAACAACATTGTTAAAAGTTCAAGACAAACTATTTAATAAAATGATTTTTCCATCTTCATCTTTTACATGTGCACCAACCAATGTTAATGTCCTTATTATCAATTTCAAATTATTTATCTGATTAGCCATAGTTTCAATAAGCATTTTAAATCGAAAAACTTATAACGCTAATGGGAAATTTCCATTTGGTGCAAATTTTAAATCGAAAAACTTATAACGCTAATGGGAAATTTCCATTTGGTTCTTTTGCACCAAACAAGTCACTTAACTCATTCCATATTTCTATAGATAGATTTTCCATATCAATATGATGGTATTCTAAATTAGAAAGAGAACTTGGACTTGGATTTGTTGTTTTTCTTTCGGTGCACTCAATATAATTTTTAATATATATATATTTATTGTCTCTATGCTTATCATTACATCGAGAGGTGATTTCTACATCCTAAGTGACTGGATGTGTTACGTGTTCTATAGTGATATGGGATATATGGATTATAGTGATATGGGACATGTGGATTCCAATATGTTCTTTTAAAAATAAGTATATATTGGTTAAAAATATATATATAAAAGAAAAATTATAAAACAAAGTACATATTTGCTTAAGTTTACATTAGTTACATTGTATAAGTTATTTATATAAATATATATCTAATTTTAAATTGCATTTATGCATATTTAGAAAGTAAATAAATAGTTTCATAAATAGTAAAAAGACATCTAAATCTCTATATATTAGTTGGTCTTTCTTTATAAATACACTTGATAATTAAAGAAAGAATGCAAATGTTGTGTATCTATAGGATTTATCTGTTATTATATATTGAGTTAGATATTACTTTTGGTAAATAATTATTTTACTTCATAATTAATTAATTAATCCAAATTTGAATAGTTGGTGCTTGGACAATTGTAATGGAAAATATATTGAATTATGATTTTTTAAGTTAATAATAAACAAACTAGTTGGATATTATTTTTGTAATAATTGAAGTTAATCAATAATTGGGTAACTTGCAAATATGTTATTTTATAAGTAATCAATGAATGCAACTTTTTCTTCTGTATAGTATTTATGTGCTATCATTCAACATGATTTCATGTTGGAATAGTTGGACCTCCATTATTATATTGGAAAATATATTGAGTATATATCGTTAAGTTAATAACAAAACAATGAGTTGGATATTGGTTTTGACTAAATAACTTTTTTACTGGGTGTGTGCAAGAAGTTGAGGGACCTTTTAGATGCAATGGTGGAGTGAAGTCAATCACTCTTAATCCAAAAAAAAGAAATCATCCCAAGCAATCCCGAACCTGCCAAGCCTAGTCCCAAGGCTGGAAATAGGCATGCCAACTAGGATAGAAAGACAAATCGCGCCTCCGTTTTAGTGAACGAAATCGCGTGCATGATTTCGTTCACTAAAACGGAGGCGCGATTTGGAAAGCCTGTTTTTTTTTTTAATTGGCCGAGTCCGTCTTTTTCTCCTCACCGCGTGGCTGTTGGACTAAGAAGGAGCAAATCTCGACTGGGCAAACACGATTTTGGGTGTGCCAAAGCCCTCCATCTCCACCTTTGGATAAACCTCCCCTTTGTGAGGTATTTTCATCATTTATTTTCATGTTTTTTTCTCTTTCTTTCATTAATTTATTTGCCCTAGATTGAAAAATTAAACCATATTAAATTAAATTATGGCCAATTGAAACAAAAACCCAATGGAATTTCCCAATTGAAACAAAAACCCAATGGAATTGCCCAATGGAAACAAGAACCCCAATGTAATTGGCCAATTGAAACCAATTCCTCAATTTAATGATAAAAGTTAAATAATTTTGATTATTTAACAAAATTCATACCCAAAATTCCCATGCACAATGAAAACCAAAACCCCAATTAACTCAAAAAACAAATGAATTTCATTATTTCATATGCATATTCACAAGGATCCTTGTGAATCCATACCAAAATCCACAAATAAACACCTTATAATTTTGATGAAACTTCTCGAAGTTGCTCTTCCAAGAACTTCAATAAACACCTTATAGTTTTGATGAAACTTCCCAATCCAAGTGTCAAAATAAGGTATAGAAGCTTCCCATGCTTTTAACAAATATTTCGTCTTGAACGACGGGTACTTTTTGGTTACTTAGGTCAAGACAACAAAGCTCAACAATAGACTCTATGAATGTGAAGATACATAGGTAGGTTGATGTATTTGATTAAACATGCCAATCACATACTAGATCATACATGATATTTAATCCAGTGGAACCCTTGCAACCATAAAATACATAAAGTTATGCTAAATAGCCTTTGGATTCCAAAAAACATCACACTACAACAAATAATTACATATCTAACAAAATCGTTGCCTACACTAGGATTTTATTCATCACATTATGCCGCCTATTCTAGGGTCTAGTTGTTTCCTCTACCCGCAATCTGGGAGCTGGTCCTACAAAGGCAATAATTAGCACCTCACAATTTCGACGAAACTTCATAATCCAAGCCTTAAAATAAGCTAGAGGAGCTTTGCAATCAACATATGCACTCAAGACACTTTATGTACACATGCATGTACTTAAAAATTAGAATTAATAGTTGAATTTAGGACATAAATATGAAATGAAAAAATGTTAAATGTTAATTCTTTATTGTAAAACTCAAGATCAATTTTTATATTTACATGATAGATTTAGTTTATATGTCAATAGTTATACAGTTTTCAGTTCTTAGATATGTCATTATATCATGTGTTTATATTTCTAATGATATTTTATTTGTATTTATGATTGCAGTGGCTACTGTGGATCATAACAATGCAGAGATACTGAGGTTTATTGGCCATTTGAGAAAAAATGGTTCGGCTTGGAGGGGTGGAGATGAGCTCCGTCACTCCTTGTCAGATTCATTGTTGTCTATTGTTGATACAATCGCAAGATTGAATGATGCTTTGTATAGCATCGCATCTTACAGGGAGAGGAAAAGGCAACAATATGCTGATGAGTTGAGTTACAACGAGGTAAAAAAGCTGAAAATAACAAAACAAGCCATCTATTCATTGTTTAGACTGCATGGGACAGATGACATTCCAGAGATCAGTAGGCCACATATTTATATTGAGTGGTGCACTTTTCCACCCATCAAAGACAATTGGATGGATAGGTGGTACATGGTTTTTGACATTCCCCCTCACAACAATAGGGAAGTACCGATGTACTTCCTCCGAAAATTGTATGCAGAGTTTGTGATGGGGAAACATGTCAACTATTTTGACATGTTGGGCTTCCAGGGAGTTGGTAGGGGGATGCCCCAACATGAATCCCATGCTAGGCATAGAGATGCCAATCCACAGATACTTGCACCCCATGCCCAGCTACCGAGGGAAGACATCGCTCCTGCACATGACATGGTTTCCCAGACATAGGATGCATTTTTTACTCTAGCTGAGATGGTCTCTCGACACACAACCACTATTGACCAAAGAGCGCCCTCTTCCTCTGCTGGTGTACATGGCACCAGCTTCTGGTGGTGGAGGGACATCTGTTGGTGGGGATAGACCAACATCCCATGTGCCTCAGAGCGAGCCACACGTATGCACATTGTGTGGGGGACCCTGTTATGGTCCTGGACCAAGACATGGTACCACTACGATGACTAGTGGTCAGGTAAGGACATCGTTTTAAAACTCTGTTATTGTTCAATTTTTAATTGTTCCATACTATATCTAACATATTAAAATATTTGTAATATATATGCAATATTTACTCTTGCAAGAGATTGATGCCTCTCATGGGGGTGGTACTGCACCCGGTGTGGTTGTACCCAAGGCCCAAAGAACCATGATTGAGGTAATATTTAAACACTTGTCATTTTGTTATTACATATAATTTTGTTAATGCATGTGTTAGTCTTGATTAATTTATTAAAATTTCTAATATTTACAATTTTTTAAGTTGCAGGAACCCTACTTAGAATGTGACGCTGGAGACATTGATATCAACGACATAGTCCAAGGTGGAATTTACGACTACTTGAAGAATGTAAGTACATGGGTTATGACTGAATCTTGTTCAAATTATTTAAATTTCTTACTGTACACTCCTTTATAGATCACTAATGTAAATATAATTTTTAAACTTGCAGATGCTAGAGGCATCTGAAGAGGGGCAAGAAATTGATGGAAGCGGTCACTCCCATGGTGGAGATATGTCCCAGGAAGGGGTAAGTATATTACAACATGTTATTTTTTCAGTACATATTATTCCATCCATTCAAATCCATGTCTAACTATGGTAACACTTTATGAATGCAGACTTCATCGCAGATCCCTGCACCACCTCTTTGGTTTGGATCTCCCCGTAGTCCAAACATAGATAAGGGGGTTGTTTACACCAGATGAGTTTCCTCTTCCTTGAATAGAGCGGGTGTGCATGAGGATCAACCTACTCATCCCATGGTAATGTACACACTTCCAATGGCAGTTGTTGGTTAGCTATGTATTCACTTCACAAGTGGTTTTTCTTAATGTGATTTTCACATGTTTACAGCATCAGGATGTAGAGTCATCCGTGCCAGACCTTAGTGGGATTGTTGATGCCTCTATCAATGCCGCATCTACAATAGGGATAAGTCACAGTGAGGTACATCTACTTTAATATTTGTAATTGTACATTTCATTTGTATTGTTTCTAGACATGCACGATGTCTAACTATTTAATCATTTGGTGAATGTAGCCACACCCTAGTCCATTAGTGCACGCAACTGAGGTTGATGTTCAACCTATGGCTCCTCTTACTACTGAATAGTACCAGCCTCATCCCATAGAAATGGTTTTTTCGGTGAGATGTTCATTTTAACATAATTTATTAGTACTTTCTCATTCATGTACATGTTGATAATTCTTGAGATAATTGACATTTTTTTTTATTTGCAGAGAAGCATGGCAATGAGGCTCGCTGCAAGGTGGAGTACAGAAGAGGAACCTAAAGCCTCGACACCACAGGCAACTATACCCCCGACAGATGTAGTGAGTCTTTGTTTTATTTACAATTGAGTCATATTTTAAATTTTCAAACTTTGTTATTGATGGAAAGTACTAGTTCAGTTACCAGATCAAGAAATATTGTCATTGATTTGCAGTTGCCAGAGATGCACAGTGGTCATAGACAGAGCCAAAGAGCATCAGGGTCCGGGAAAAACAAGAGAAAGTTAGAATTTTGATGTGTTAGTCCAGGACAAATATGTATTTTTATGTACAATCCGGAGTTAGAGTATAGGGGCACGGTCCAGGACAGATGTACTTTTGTTTGCACATGTACATCAAATATGTTTTTGATACATGTACATTGGCAGGTCATAGATAGGCCTTATATTTTTGTATTATAACTTTCATGGTATAAAAAATATTTCATATCAAGGCTCTTGAGATATTCATGGTTTAGTCTTTTAAGTGTGATTATACATGTGTGGCGAAGAATGTTTCTATGTGTAATGTTCCCAATTTTTTTATAGATTTTACGATTGTATGGAGATATCAGTTATAAATTTGAGAACAATGCACAATTACAATAAATTATGTAATGACAAAAATGTACATTTTAATTGTTTTTTACCACGATCCAATTGCATATACAATGTTATATTAACAATGTCAAATTGTATTCAAAAATATGGAACATAGGTCTAATACACATTTAAGCACCCAACACAACTAAGCAATTGATCCAACTTGGTGGAATACAAAAGCACCTTACCCACATAACAACCTAACAAACGTTTAAAGGATGCACGAAGTTGACACACATAAATGATGCACCAGTGTGGTCTACATAAATAAAATTCCTTTTTGGCATGATGTCTTTCATCTAACGAATACATGGGATACACATCAAACCTAAAAGTATCCGAGTATTATAAGGTTGATCCAAAATAATGGTTATGAATCCACCCTAGCACTATCCCGATGTCCTGAATCCAACGGAGCTGACGGTTCGTCGATCTGAGCAACGGTCATGATTCTATGGCACGTTGAATCCTACCTCCTACGGGCTTTTAGGGACACCTGTCGAATCCCTACCTAGGGCATAGAATGGAAACCGTGCATAAAAAAGGGCTTCTGGTGGGTTGCACAAGCGTGTTTAGGAACCTGTTATGTGGGAACTCTAGCCACACCTTCATGGTCAAGCAATATGCGAATTTGACCCCCATGTGCAAAAATTTCACATTCACTTACTAAGCAAAACCCTAGTTTCCAAAATTAACCAAAATAATGGTCTCTTCTCCATGGAACCAGATTAGAGGGCCACCCTAGCACTATCCCAATGTCCTAAATCCAATGGAGTTGACGGTTCGTCGATCCGACCAACGGTCATGATTATGTGGTATGTTGAATCCCACCTCCTACAGGCTTTCAGGGACACCTGTTGAATCCCTACCCGAGGCATAGAATGGAAACCGTGCATGAAAAAACTATTATATTTAAAGGTTTCAATGATCTCAGTACATGCACACTAAATTCAACTTCATGAATCAACATGATTTGAAGCATGAGTCCACCGAATTTGAAAAATTTGAATTGGACATTAGATTGATTCTAAATTGAGTTGTGACAGTAAGATAAGATTAGGGATATGATTAGGGTTTCCTAGGTAGGGTTATGGTTATGGGCCATGCATGTTAAACAATAAACCCTAGTTAGGGATAGGGTTTTCCAAGTTTGGCCTTCGTTGGCATGAAATGCATTGTTCAGCTTTGGCCCAAATCTCTTATTATCTTTTATTATCTTTTAAGTAGAAATTAAACTTTTAAATAAATAAAAAATGAGATGAAATTCCAACACTACTATGCACTACCCCTTTGGCAATGGACATGCAGGTATAAGAGGTGAGCTGTCAAGAAGGAAATTATACAAGCCTTAAAAAATAAATTTATCATTTTGGCATCTTGTTTCCATCATCCTAGTTGTATATATCGGCTGAAAACATTGACAATATTACCTACTTGAAAAATTAGGGTTTTAGTCCTATAAGAGAGCCTACAAAGAACTTTGATAGGTATGACCTACAGAGGTACATGTATGTATTCTAATGTTATGTATATCATGTGAATGAGATCTTGAAATGTTCATATGATTGATATATATGGTTTATTGATCATACATAAAATTTCGCATGTTCATTAACTTGCATACAAGAGAATTTTTGGCATATTCATAAACAACATTATGGAAAATTTCGCATATCAAGAACAAAAAATGGACATATTCAGAAAAACATACATGGGAAAATTAAAATTATGATACATACCTCATCATGCTAGATCCCACCTAATATCATACAACAAAGGCCTCCGGATCATCTCTTATAATGATGGTCTCCATTAGTCTCTCGTGATATGTATCCAATAAGAAGTAGCGTACAAGAACACAAAATTGACATATTCATAAGAAACATACATGGGAAAATTACAATTATGATACATACCTCATCATGCTAGATCCCACCTATTATCATACAACCAAGCCCTCCAGATCATCTCTTATAATGATGGTCTCCATTAGTCTCTCATGCTCTATATTCGGTAAGAAGTAGCGTACCTTCGATGAATTCCAACTAGGAATTGTTTGTACCTAGAGGTTTGTACCAATGATTAAGTTGGTAAAGTGATACACACTTGCACCTGGTTTGTAATCCCTATAAACATATCCACCCTTCTTTCTTGCATTGTTGTCATGTGTAAGATATTCACCTTTAACAACCATAGACCCGATGGGGAAGTGGTTGTTTTCATCATCAGTCATGGACATAATGAGGGTTTTCTTTCCCTCTATACAATGTGCCAACCAATAATTACCACCCCATTCACTATATTTTGAGGCAATCACTACGTATATGTGTCCTGCATAGTATGATTGTAGGTATATGATCAAATATTTTTCGTGTGATACAAGGCCATTAATGTGAGTTTCAAGACTATGTAAATTTTACAAAAAAATGTTAAGAAAATGCATCATACCAGGTTGTACAAGGTCTGATACATGATCAAAATCTATAGAAATAGACTATTGGTCTTCTTCCAACGGAGTTAACTCAAAAATTGCACGCTGATCAAATGGAAGTGATATGGGATCCCATCCATCAACCCAATCCAATGATTCACACACATCCCAGTCACCATCACAACAAGGCGGGCAAAAACAAGCGAGTTTTCTGGTCCAAATTTCAAATACTAGGTTATCAGAGCTTCAAACTGAATGAAAACCACGAGTCCCAGGAACAGTCTTGCATTCCCATGCATGTGAATGATCTATGTCTACCACCTCCCGAAAAAATCTCTCCACATGTCTCTTTCTTGTGGATTCTACTCGCATAGTTGATTCCTACCCCATTACTGATGTGCACCACCTGACTATAGATTGAGCATTTCAAATAGTAGACATTGTAGATAATTTCACTTCCTCTCTTTGTAGGGCTATTTTGACACATGCTCCGGCTCCATCATGCTCTCCTTTACCATGGCCAGTCTCAAAATAGTTCCACATATGTGGAACTTTGTAGTTCTTATGCAATGAACACAACCATTGAAATATGTGTGCATTTTTTAACTGACCAGCATATTCATCAGACCAAATCCACTGTCGATCCATTTGTATGTTCCTTCCCTTCAAATGATCATAGAAAATGATGAAGCAATGATGTACATAGTGGAAGTCATGGCAACTATCATCACTTATGTAGAAGTGATATTCCTTTAGAATTTCTCTTTGCTCTTCACTGCTATTTGGGCCATGCCTATATGTGATATGCACCATCAAGGAAACCTGCTCAGAGTGATAATACTGACTTTGGATCTCATTTTGAGGTTGCAGAGTGTAGTTCTCAGCAAAATCAACAACTGAAAGTATAGTACCACGAGGAAATGTATCTCTGCATATTCTAAACTTCTCATCCTGCCATCGTGCCAAGTGGACATGATGAACATATTGATGTGTCTTTTCAATAAATTCCTTGACGAAGAAACTAACTTGTACTTGTTGACACAAAATGATCTCAATATCAGGTTTTTTTGTAAGTAAGGAATGAAATGAAACTGTTCAAACATAAATTTATAGATAAATGCATGTACCTGAGATGTCACCAACTGTATTTTTTTGCTTTCTTTCCCTGGGACTATTTCATAGCTGATATATTTGAAACTTTTTCATGCCTGTAACCATATTCCCAAATTCATTGTCTCCAGTCTCGTGCATACATTGGCTCAATAATGCCATTCCAGCATAGTGTTATAGCGGATTTCACCACACTAGGTGAATCACACATTGTATGGCATTCCCTTGTCCCGCTGCAGACTCATTAGCCCCTTTGGACCACTTTATATCTTTTGATGTTACCTTGATCATCCCTAAAAACATTAGAATATTGATATACGCGGCTTTTTCCCCGATAGTCGCGTACATCGGGATGTGGGCATAGTCCAAAACATTTTGGAGTTTTCCTTGACTTGGATCCGACTCATATGACTCCTGGCCTTCCATATGCCTTGAGATCGCATGGATTCGACCTTTCAATATCCCTTTGAAAAGCTATATAAGGAACCCCTTGGTGCATTGAAAGAATAAGAGAAAATTGAGAGCATCGAAATTATAGTCCATTGTTGCCAAGATTTATCCTTGAGTCTGCATCCCTTTGTCCCTTGGAGCACTGTTGTGTTCTTCCCAAGCTTGACTTTCACTAGTAAGCTTGCTATCGAAGTGATGGAGGATTGAGGTGGTGGAGGCCCAA
>LPNX010926940.1:0-13185 GCA_001517045.1 Pseudotsuga menziesii
TAGCAGATTGTCAAAAACCTCAACGCCTCAGATAAACCCTTGTATGCTGATTTAGGACCATGGGTGCTCTGAATCTGCCTCCAAGTGTTCTGTTCCTGAATTTGGCTGGCCTGACGAAATTGTGAGGAGATGCGAGGGTTGTGAGGGACGAAAATGGAGGCGGTAAATGGCCTGGTATAGATGAATCCCCGCGAGCCTGGTTTCCATATGTTAATAAACCTTTAAATATCACACATACATTTTGGAATCGAAATTTTAAACAAGGCGTCGGAGGGATATGATATAATAAAGTTTAAACAATTTAAGGAATATCGACATTGCCGTCTCTATAGCGACAGAGCTCCGTGGATATAGCGACGTTGAAGGAGAACGGCGTCGATATAGCGACGGAGAAGATTACCATCCTCAATACAGCGACAAGTAAGCGTCGATACAGCGACGACAAGTTCATTTTGCTTCCGATTTTACACCAAAATGTATGAAACGTGGAAAACCTCCGTGGAAAAATCCGCGCTTTTGTATTAGTGAAAATTGATCAATGTACAGCAGAAAACAACTCCATCTCCTCCTCAAGTACAAGTCTTGTTTAACACTTTAGCTTTGGTTTTTGGAATTTAACCCAAAGTTTGGTCCTCTATTTTGAGTTTCAATTTTGTATGCCTGGGGCAAAACTTTCTTGCATTGGGACATGCAAGGTCTTTAGTCTGGGGGAGATGATGGCCTCCTGCTTTTGCTTGTTCAACACCTTATTTCTAGTTCAAAGTTATATGAGATCAAGTATATTCAACTTTATCTAGTTGTGTTTTATGCTTGAATATGCCTTTTCAAGGGCAACATTACAAGTTGCTCTAACAGGTGAATTTTTGATATTTTTCATTATTTTATTTATTATTTTGTTGGGTTTTAATTTATAAAATGAAACCTTATCTTTTGATTAAATGCTGATCAATTGAAAAACTCTTGTTTCCCACGCAGTGGTTCTTCTGGTTGCTCGATCCGACACTTGTTCCGGCACTCACTGAGCATGTATTGATTAGGTCAGATATTTGGGGTATTCATTTGTCCAAAATTACTCATGGATTTTATGCTTGATCATTTAAATATGGATTATGAGCTATCAGTCATCATTCAAATGCTCTGTTTCCTCCAGAAGTTGTGGCCCTAATCTCAAGCAATCTGGCAATGGTATTTCCGTCATTAATCAGGAACCTGATTTCAGGCTCAATTTTTGAGCAATCGGTTGGGAATTATTCAAAACGGTTCGATACCCACTTCATAAATAGCCCCATTTACCCCTAATTGTGGGGAATTTTCAGAATTTCTGAACGAATGTGGAGAAATCCTTTCCGGATCAGACGTGGTTTTTCCAAATTTTAGTGTTTGTCGTTTTCTGGGTAGTTGCACGAATTTCTGAATTTTGGGATGGATCTTGTCCATCTATCCATGTATAAATAAATACTGAGAAGGATGAGACAGAGAAAAAAGACACTATAAACTCTGATTTTCATTAATAGATCAACAATTGCATTTATCCTTTTAAAGTTTTAATTTCACATTCGTAGGTGTTGAAGGCAGGGCCCACCTTCAACTCTGATCATCTGTGTATATCGTTGTTTTTACTGCTGTAAGTAAATTCACACTGTATATTTTGATGCTATTTTCATGGATGTATGCTAATGGTTTTTAATAATGTGTAATTCAGGAATGAAATTTATGATTACAGTAAACTAGTCGATAAAATATGTGTGATGAGCTTGATTGCATTCAGTTTTGGCCTGTAGGTTCGATTTGGTAAAGTAATGAGTGTTGGATTTAGATTTCCAGGTTTCTTTCACTTCCAAGAGTGATACTGATTATTGAATAGTTAAAGTGCTTACCCAGAATTCTTGTAGGTCACGGAATTGATAAGGTTGTGAAGTGTTTCAAAGGGTTGTATTGCTTTAAAGAATTTGAAAGAACTTGCAGTATTTACTAATTCACATAGGTTTTAGAGATTTTAGCTTATAGAGTTTATAGGATTTTCCAAATATCATTTTGAATTGGCTATATAGGGGCTGGAGTTATGTTTTTGTTTATTTCATGATCTTGAATGAAATTAAAAAGAAGAATCACAGTTCATTAAGTATTTGACAGCGTTGTTTCCCATGGCTTGAAGACAAGTCTCGTAGGATAGGCAAATGAGAGTGAAGGGTGTGTTGCCTGAATAGTTTCAATATATATTTATGAGCATAGAATGCAGGTAGAGTGTATCCATTGTTAGCAGAAAGATAAATTTAATTCCAGTTTGTGAGTGGTAATTGTTTGTATGAACTAGGGTTAAGAAGAGTCATCATGTTAGCATAAGATTCTTTATGAGTGATGAGTGCAGTCTTAGATGCAATATAAGACCATTAGGATTGATCAAAATTATTCATCTTGTAGACAGGTTTGAAAGTAGGGTTTAGTATTTACTTGCTTGGTTGTTTGTTTTAAAGAATCAATCAATAACTAGCATAGTTTGAGATTGCAGTAGATTACATTGGATTTGATAAATTTGTAGATTGCAAAACAGATCTCAGCAAGCTGATTTCCTTCCTTAGGTTAGGCTCAACAACTTTTGGTATTGATTCTTCAATAGAGTAGTAGTTCCATAGATTACATTCTATTTCTTTGTCTATGAGCAAATCAAAATTACTTTAGGCATGAGCTTGAAACCATTTTTCCCCACACATATAGTGTAGTGACTCAAAGTTTACGTGTCCTGGTTGACAATTAAATTGAAGGTAAATTAAATAGCAATAATTTTACCCAACATTTTGGCGCCGTTGCCGTGGAGTTGCTCCAAGGTAGGCTGGTATTTTGCTCATTTTCTATGAATTTGTTGGCTGTGAAGTTCAGGTAGATAGGGGTAGATAGGTTTCGTTTACATTACACAACAAGGTGGAGGGGAAACGATAAGACGCAAAGACGAATTCACTACGGGATTCCCATGGTGTAACAGCCTGACGCATCCACTTTAGTGGGTTGCCCCAAATCCTTGTTGTTTCCTTCTCGTAAGTGTCTTTGCTTTTTCACATGTTTGATTTATTTTGCTGCAAAAGTGTGTTTACCTTTCCTGTAAGGCATGTTTACTTTCTTGCAATTTAATTTCATGCAAGTGTGTTTTTCTTTTTGCAATTTTGGGTGTGTTTACTTTCCGCAATTTAATTTCAAGAGTGTTTTATTTTATGCAAGAGCGGTGTGTGTTTGATTGGCGTAAATATGTTTTTACTGGTAGATAGTCCTGATTAGAATCATTTAAAACACATATAAACCAAATAAAAATAAAAACTTGGGTGCTGTAAGAGCCCCAGACACTGATCCTTGTGCGAGACATGAACAAAACAACCGACAGAAATGGATTCAGAAGTAACCATCAATTTGGGAAAACTTTCTCAAATCCTAGCTGCAGTTGGGAATTCTTCTTATCAGGTAGAACACACCCTGACAGCATTTAAGAGTTTATCTACCTCTCCTGACATAACAAATGAACCAAAGTCCTAAGAGCCACAAAAAAATATTCCTTGCCAAATTGCAGAGGAAATTGACAACTTGGGGATTACATCCGATGGAAAGTAGCCTAAAATTGAGGAGGTATTAGCAGATCCTCTATGTACTTCCGAAATCAATCAATTAGAAGAAGGGGATATACATGATATGATGAAGGAAGGTGAGTAGCAGGACCACTTTGAAAATTGGTTCCAAGAGGTAACCAGACTACAACACCATTTCCTCCTTCAACACCTTTTGTTGCAGAAGCAAGTAAGTCGGTTGGTTCTCCATATCCAGGTGATCATTGCAACAAATTTTTCATATGTGGATAAAGGTATATTTTTAATCTTAATTCGCACTTGGTTACATTGGAAGAATTCATATACTTGACTAGAAATGTTTTCTTTCTTCTTAGGTAGAATAGGAAAATATGTATATAAATAAAAAAGTTGCATGTTTAGTTTAGAAATTAATGCAGCTTCATTGTTTTTCTTTTTCTTTCAATAAAATGATAAGATCTTTAACCAGAATTTATACCTTCTCTCCAATCCATACTTTCAGAAAATTTCTTATAACAGCAGCTCATAGCCTGTAAAAAGGAAAAATGGCAGAGGGTAATATGAAATTGTGACTGTTTTTTTAATAATGGTTCTGTAAACATAAGAACAATTGATGATGAACAGGTTGCATTTGTGGTGAATGGACACCGGTTAAAGGTATATCATAAACCCCTTTCTAAGCAAGAATTCATTAATAACACGAGTCAGCAATCTGAACTGGAGCTGGTAGGTGAAGAAATGACTTCTTCGTCCCCTACTTTCTTGCAGTGACATCCAATGAAATTGTTTTTTTTGTTTGTATATATGTACAGGAGTTTTTTTTAATAAATTCTTTTGAATGATGCAGGTACTCTCTTTGGGTAGGTTCAGGAAAAACAAAAAGGGAAGTCTTTCTGTTACTGTTCTTACTTCAGCCCATTGATTCCTTTTACAAAGAATTTTCAAGGACTGTGTTAATTTGAGTTAAATTTCTAAGTTTCACTGGGTAACTGGAATTCTTGTGTCAAGTAAATAAAGTGTGTGCTATTTAGTTTTTAGACTTGTCCTCTTTATTCATACAAGTACCTATTCACCTAGCGCTGCCTCCATTAGTGATTTAAGGGGCTTTTACTTATGAACTCATGGGATACTAGTGCCATTTGACTTGGTTTCACATTGGATTGAATGAGGATATTATTTTTAAGTAGTCACAGCTATGGACATTGAGTTATTATCCAGACAGGCACCATTATAAGAAAAGGTTTCCAGGACTGAGCGGTCTGTTGATTATTATCTATTGGATTTCATTATATTAAAGACATATATATACACATCTTTTGTCCAGCCACTTCATGTCTTTCACTTTATACACTTATAGGGGTTAGTTGTTCATTTGGACAAATCTTTACATGCATGTTTCAAGAACACTCTTCCAATTTTCATACCATCCCACTCCTAGATGGTTTTCAGAGCTGCTCCCCCACTCATCTATGCATAAGCAAATCATAAAATTTATCTTTAAGATGAATTTGGGACAAGGGCCTCTGATAGAAAAAGGGTGCAAGAGGTTAACCCGTCAGGATACTGAACAGGTCTACTGGAAGCGGGTACCGACCTGTGGTATAAATAGGTAAACCCATCAGGGTACTGAACATGCCTGTTGGCAATGGGGCATTCTGCCTGGGGAAGAAGATTCTTAGATATTATAGTTACCCCACCGGAGTACTGAGCAGGGTCGCTGGCAGTGGGTTCTAACTTTGATATCTCTTTTAACAGCCTCATTTATACTTGTCTGTATGAACAATGTACCTATGTAAATGTTAAAGAGAAGTCATGTGCGGGTTAAATGAAAATCTAAGGGAACTATTTGTAATAGCCAGTTGATAATCATCTTCAGATGCTCTAAGTTTTTGTTACCTGATCCTTGCTAGAAGAAAAGGTTTATACCTCTAGAGTGTCCTGGCATTTACTGATTCAATGAACATAGCTGTGAACCTCTTTATTTGTTTTTCTTTTCACCGCTCAAACCGTCTTGTGTGAAGCTGAGTCAAGTTGGTCAGTACACCATTGGATTCATTTAGTACTCCTCTTGTCTTGTGTTTTTAAGGCACATATTCTGGTGGAAAAAGTTCTATATGAATAAAGAGAAAGAAGTCTGTGCTCATGGTTGAAGTTTTGAATACAGGAGTAAGATTGATAGTCTATCATTGTATTTAATTTTGTTTTGTATTGTTAATAAAGATTGATTTTATGACTTAGCTCTGTTTTTGTGTAGCCAGTCGAAGAAGCAACCATGGAATAAGGTTTTTCTCCCTATAGAATTTCAGGTGAAGACCTTTAATACTGCTGCACAATTGAGCCTGAATTTAGATGAAGCCCAGGAGCAGAGGTTGATGCAATTAAATGAGCTTGATGAAATTAGACAAGATGCTGTCCAACGAACTGCTTTAATACAGAATTAGAGGACTAAATGGCATGACAAATTTTTGAAGAAGGTGATTGGGCTCTGTTGTTTGACTCACGGTTCAAACACTTTAGAGATGAGGAAGCAACCACTGAATAATGGTAACTATGCAAGGAGCCTGCTGGATAAAACAAATTTTTCAAGCAGTTATTTGATTTTTCAGGCAATTTTAATTGTCTTTTCAACTCACAAAAGTTGGACATTTTGAAGAAAGACAGTTATTTGCCCTTGCTGATAATATCATCACCCTGTTGGCAATCATTTCCACCCTTGCAAGCTTGAAAATACTTCTGTGTCTGGACCTGAAAATATTAGACTCAGACTGGATCAGGTAATGGAATGAGTTCTACAAAACTGGTAAATTGAATTTTAAAGGTAATGTTCAGAACGCTAGAGTTATATTTACTGTTAAAAGCTAGGCATCTTTCTAATTTAAAAATTGATGAAATTATGAGGATTTACCTTAACACATTATATTCCATAGAGCTGATAAGCCACCTCTCCTTTGTAAGTAATTTAATGACATATACACCTTGGCAAAATTTTATTTTATTTTATTGATTATTTTATCGTTTGCCATTTTTAATTTTTATGTCATTAATTTACTAACATCAAAAGCCTGACTCCATGGTTAAATTGATATTTGATATGTCTTAAGGCTATGAATTTTTTTGGGACGTGTCGATATCATTATAAGGCAAGGCAGTGTGGGCAGTATGTGCCTTGATCTGCTATAATTTCCTTAGCACGTTCGGCATTACCATCATATTTTTATTTTTATTTTCCTTCTCCATTATATTTTTTTTCCTTTGCCATTATATTTTTAAAACAGGGGATCGCTGGTGTAAAAAACTTCAAGCTGTCACGCAAAGACTATGATTAAGTTTTTAAACCTGAACTCTTGGCTATGAAGGGTGAAACATAATTTTCAAAGCTATGGATCATAGAAGAATTTATTAGTCCCTTAGTAATCATCACCAGGCTCATTATGTGTGAAGGTCGATTCTCCACCTTCAAAGCCTATCACTTTCGGCTGCTTGCTCACTTTGAGTTGGGTAAGCTCCTTAAATTTCCATTTTATTTCTGGAAGAGCTTGGGTAAGATGGCCTCGCAAGTTAGGAAAAACACAGAGAATCCTACTCATAGCCTATACCATCATGGGCTTATCAAGATGCTTATTTTAGCTGAGTTAAAAAAGAAGGATCAGGTATGGGAGCAAATTATATTTGAGTTGTCCAATTCCCATCTCAAATCACCCCTAGGTAATGATCTATGTGAGCCTCGTATCCCTGATCTTGTTGACAAAGCGTCCTCTATAAATTTTTCTGAGCATCAAGCTAGTCATATTCAGGAACCAGCAGTCAAGAGCTGTAAGAAGGATGAACCATCCCATACTAAGAAGTCTCGAGGGTCTAAAGGGCATTGTGTAAACTCTCAGTCTGGGGGGGGGGGGAAGGTCAGTCTGATAATGGAAATTTTCTTTCTCCATCAAATCGTAGATTTACCCATAGTATGGTTGTTTAGGAGTCCAAAGGTAAGGCACCTACACATGTCCAATTGTCCTCATCCACTTCTTCTTCTGCCCATGATAATTATGATTCACATGGCTCTCATCATCATTCCTCCATGCCGAGTCCTGTCAATGAGCCTTCATTACCAGCATCACCTTCAAAATATGGTCTGAAGTCTGCTAAATCCCATTGGTCAGATGTTTCAGCTCAGGGATTTGAACACTTTCGACAGAGAAAATTTAAGTTGACTAAAAAAATTACAGGAGTATGTTAGGCTGAACCGATTTATCAAACAGGAAAATGCAATTTTGAAAGCTAAGGTAGCATCTTTACAAACCTTAGTTGATGAAATTACTGGGTCTAATCGTAGTCTCAGGAAGACGTTAAAGAAAAAGGACAAGCAACTTGAAAAATTGATCAATGTACAGCAGAAAACAGCGCCATCTCCTCCTCAAGTACAAGTCTTGTTTAACACTTTAGCTTCGGTTTCTAGAATTTAACCCAAAGTTTGGTCCTCTATTTTGAGTTTCAATTTTGTATGCCTGGGGCAAAACTTTCTTGCATTGGGACATGCAAAGTCTTCAGTCTGGAGGAGATGATGGCCTCCTATTTTTGCTTGTTCAGCACCTTATTTCTAGTTCAAAGTTCTATGAGATCAAGTATATTCAACTTTATCTAGTTGTGTTTTATGCTTGAATATGCCTTTTCAAGGGCAACATTAGAAGGTGCTCTAACATGTGAATTTTTGATATTTTTCCTTATTTTATTTATTATTTTGTTGGGTTTTAATTTATAAAATGAAACCTTATATTTTGATTAAATGCTGATCAATTGACAAATTCTTGTTTCCCACGCAGTGGTTCTTCTGGTTGCTCGATTCGACACTTGTTCCGGCACTCACTGAGCATGTATTGATTGGGTCAGATATTTGGGGTATTCATTTGTCCAAAATTACTCATGGATTTTATGCTTGATCGTTTCAATATGGATTATGAGCTATCAGTCATCATTCAAATGCTCTGTTTCCTCCAGAAGTCGTGGCCCTAATCTCAAACAATCTGGCAATGGTATTTCCGTCATTAATCAGGAACCTGATTTCGGGCTCAATTTCTGAGCAATCGGTTGGGAATTATTCAAAACGGTTCGAAATCCACTTCATAAATAGCCCCGTTTACCCCTATTCATGAGCAATTTTCAGAATTTTTGAACGAATGTGGAGAAATCCTTTTCAGAACAGACGTGGTTTTTCCAAATTTTAGTGTTTGTCGTTTTCTGGGTAGTTGCACGAATTTCTAAATTTTGGGATGGATCTTGTCCATCTATCCATGTATAAATAAATCCTGAGAAGGATGAGACAGAGAAAAAAGACACTGTAAACTATGATTTTCATTAATAGATCAACAGTTGCATTTATCCTTTTAAAGTTTTAATTTTAGATTCGTAAGTGTTGAAGGCAGGGCCCACCTTCAACTCTGATCATCTATGTATATCGTTGTTTTTACTGCTGTAAGTAAATTCGGACTGTATATTTGATGCTGTTTTCATGGATGTATGCTAATGGTTTTTAATAATGTGTAATTCAGGAATGAAATTTATGCTTACAGTAAACTAGTCGATAAAATATGTGTGATGAGCTTGATTGCATTCAGTTTTGGCCTGTAGGTTTGATTTGGTAAAGTAATGAGAGTTGGATTTAGATTTACAGGTTTCTTTTACTTCCATGAGTGATACTGATTATTGAATAGTTAAAGTGCTTACCCAAAATTCTTGTAGGTCACAGAATTTATCAGGTTGTGAAGTGTTTCAAAGGGTTGTATTGCTTTAAAGAATTTGAAAGAACTTGCAGTATTTACTAATTCACAAAGGTTTTAGAGATTTTAGCTTATAGAGTTTATAGGATTTTCCAGATAGCATTTCGAATTGGCTATATAGGGATTGGAGTTATGATTTTGTTTATTTCATGATCTTGAACGAAATTAAAAAGAAGAATCACAGTTCATTAAGTATTTGACAGCGTTGTTTCCCATGGCTTGAAGACAAGTCTCGTAGGATAGGAAAATGAGAGTAAAGGGTGTGTTTCCTGAATAGTTTCAATATATCTTTATGAGCATAGAACGCAAGTAGAGTTTATCCATTGTTAGCAGAAAGATAAATTTAATTCCAGTTTGTGAGTGGTAAGTGTTTGTATGAACTAGGGTTAAGAAGAGTCATCATGTTAGCATAAGATTATTTATGAGTGATGAGTGCAGTCTTAGATGCAATATAAGACCATTAGGATTGATCAAAAGTATTCATCTTGTAGACAGGTTTGAAAGTAGGGTTTCGTATTTACTTGCTTGGTTGTTTGTTTTAAAGAATCAATCAATAACTAGCATAGTTTGAGATTGCAGTAGATTGCATTGGATTTGATAAATTTGTAGATTGTAAAACAGAGCTCAACAAGCTGATTTCCTTCCTTAGGTTAGAATCAACAACTTTTGGTATTGATTGTTCAATAGAGTAGTAGTTCCATAGATTACATTCTGTTTCTTTGTCTATGAGAAAATCAAAATTACTTTAGGCATGAGCTTGAAACCATTTTGCCCCGCACATATAGTGTAGTGTCTCAAAGTTTACATGTCCTGGTTGACAATTAAATTGAAGGTAAATTAAATAGCAATAATTTTACCCAACAGTGCTATGTTATGGTTTTGCTCATTAATTTTCTTTAGCCATAATTTTAGTAGTGGCACTCATGTACTACAATTTTGTGTTCCCAAAAGTAAAAAGATGTGGATTGTGCATATTGATATATCCCATAACATCACCAATAATACAAAAATGATTAATCACATCCATAAAAACCAAATTTCTACAAATAATCTTTACATCCATATTTTGGAAACATTTTCTGAATTTTCACCCCTTTTTGCTTCGGTATAATTATTTGAACTTGGTATTGAGTTACCAAACTTTGAATTTCTTAGGATTCCAATAAAATATCAGAGAGGAACCACCATTCTTGTTTCTGCACTATTTTGATTACAATCATCTTCTCAAGTGGTGAATAAATCTCCAATGCTACTTCCTGCCCCAAAAATTCAAACCAATGAGACCAAAAATGATTCCAGGTTCCCATATGATACTGATACATGGATGGTGTGAAATTTCTATGATGAGATGCCATGAACACCAAGCATGTGAAAATTTAATCCATCTCTAAAAAGGTACTCCACATGGGAAATATGAACACTGCTCTGCAAGGATGAACTCAAACAACTGAAGGTTGGTTTGCTGTCTCAAACCAATAATCGAACTGCTACTCCAAGTGAGATGAAATAAATCAATTTTGGGATTCCATTGCTGGTATTGCACCCTTACAAGCATCATGAGTTAAAAAATATAGATCATGAAAGTACATAACAACATCATACAAATGTACATCAAGAAGGTACCTCATTAAAGAATCATGAAAGTGCTTGTACATCCAAGTGAGTATATCACCATGTGGCCCATACACACAAGCATAAAGTATTATATTAGATATTCCCCAATGACATAGGTGAGGATACCATGTCCTATAATTATTCTCCAAAATTATATAATGTACATCAATATAATTAGCCATGTGTTCTTTCATCCAAGAAGTGAATGAAGAACCTCCACCAAAATCTGAACCAAATAAGGAGCAAAGAAAACATGAAGACTTCAAGTGGCTCAAAGAAGTCTCATCAATATGCCCATGAATATGTTTATCATCATGAAATAACAGAGTATTTTTCTTCCAATAATAATTTTCTTCAATCATATATCTCTTTACCTGAGTGTGGGATGAATTTCCTCCAACATCCAGTGGACTAGACAAGGAGCAAGGAAAAGTATGAGTCTCCAAGGGATTCAAGTGAATACCATAGGTGCATCCATGTAGATGTGCATCATCATAATTTAACAAAGGATGCTACTGCAAATGTGAATAATAATGTGCTCCAACCATGTCATCATAAAAAGTAAATCTAGGAGTTCCATACTCCTCATTTGGCACCATAAAAAAGAACCCTTTCACCCATACTTCATTGAGACTAATGCTGAAAACATAGAATTGTAGGATGTAGGAGAATGGAATAACTCACCCAAATGATCATCAAGTGCAGAAGTGTCATCATGGGAAGGATCCATATGGGTAGTATCATGCAGCTCCTTCAAATGAGTGAAACCTTTGTCGTAGATTGGTTCCAATGTAGAGGATTCATGCTCTTCTTTAAAAATTGCATAACCTTCATCAAGAGACAATTCAAGTTCCTCTTCCACCACATCAAGTGTTTGGATCTCTTCAATTTCATCTTCAAACATATAATTCCACATTTCTTATGATCCACCGTGTCATGGGAATCCTCCCAACAATCTACCATTTGACAATCTGAAACATAGGAGGAAAAAAGTGTCTTGCAACTTTTCAAGAAGTTGCTCATTGTGAATTGTGAGCTTATGAAAATCTTTATTATTCTTCAAGTAGGATTCATGTAACCATTGACTCAACTCAATGATATTTTTTCTATAAAAAATAAAAGACATGAAATTACCTTTGATGTTTCACATTGCTCTTTGAATCTTCTCCATGTCTTCAAGGAAGGATGTTTCCTCCAAGGAAGTAGCTCTCCAACAAGAATTTGACAATAATGCTTGAGTGTCATGGAGTATTCTAAGGGACTCTTGGATCTTCTTTTCATTCATATTTAAGGACCCTTCAAGAAAGTGAGGCTCTTGGAAATGAACCTCCTCATCGTCTTCCTTCTTGCTTGGACCAACTTCTTGAAGCTTAAGTGGTGATGGGGGAGTTGATCTTGTTTCTTCTTCAACTGCTACAAGGTATTCATTTTAATGTTTAATGTAAGTTTTGCTTGTAGAAACACTTTCAAATATGATCTCTATGTCACCAACATATATTTGTGAGTACCCATCAGTAGGTACTCTTTCATAGTTCAATGATCCATCAATAGATTCTCTTTGATTTTCACAACCCCCATTAGTAACGATTGTATGCTGGTGTTCAATTTCCTCTTTATGTTATTCTCTGCAGTCACCTTGAGGTAATTTATTATCCACTTCATGATCCTCTATTTCTTTCTGTAATGGTGTATCTAGGATCTTTTCACAAATATGATGATTTTTTCTCATTTCATGCTCCTCAAAACTTGTGGATTGTTGATTGTCCCTTAATGAATTCACATTTCCCTTCTTATGCCTAAATCCATTATTGACAAGATATTCTGGGAAATAATACCATTCATGAATATCCCCTCTCAAATTTTGATACTCCCTGAGACATTCTCCAATATCTATGGTTGTAATTTTTGTAATTGTTGGTCGCGGAGGAAGGAAAATGGGAATTGTGGTTCTATTGTGAATCCAAGACATGTATAAAAATTTTTATTCAATGTATGGTATGAATGAATAGGTTCCAATACCATTCTCTAATACCACTTGTAATGTCCCCTTTTGAAATTTTATTAAATGACCAATTTTTTCACTTTTTCCCCAATTTCGACCTTAACTAGTTATGATGTCTAGACCTCCAAATTGACCCAAGGGTGATTCCATGAAGATGGGTAACACTTTTTGGCCAAATTTGGCGATGAAAACCTGATTTTTTACTCATGTGCTAGATAGAAGCCCTCAAAACGCA
>LPNX010926945.1:0-20739 GCA_001517045.1 Pseudotsuga menziesii
TTGATTAAATTTGTCCCCGCATAAAGAGAAAAAATTACATTCACTTCCATCTTTTGTTGGTGTTTTTCCAATAAATCCACCCAGAATTCAACATCTCTCTTACTTTGATCAAATATGTTTTTAAAAGTGTGAGAGTGTTTTGGAGCCTCAACCTTTTTTAATTCTATGGTATAGAAATGTATAGTTAAGACTATATCATAACTAAATAAATTTTGTTTGTACCTATAAATGCCCTTAGTGATGTTATACTTGAACTTGGAGTTCTTTATGGCAATTTCCAAAGCTTGGTGGAAATATTTAAATGACCAAAGGTCTTCTAACAGAACTATAGTAAATTCTGTCAACCCATTTTTGTCGATAAAAAATTGAAACAATTCAATATAATAAGCCATGTGGAATGATTCTTCTTTCAAAGAAAGTGCATCTAGAACAACAAGGTCGGTATATAGTACTGGCTCAACCAGAGAAGGGAAAGAGTGCAAAAGTGTTGAGAGAAGACTAGGGCCCCCAAACTGGCACCCAAATTCAAAGTTGTCATCTTGTTGAACATTTGTTGATCCACTTATTAATCTGTTGAGTACTTCACATGCTTGCTGAGAAAAGGACTCTATTTTTGTTTCCCGCGATCCTTTTACATAAGTAGACCCTTCAACAGTTGTACAGAAATTAGCAAATATGATATCATTTATTTCATAATGCTCAAGAATGTTGGATGTGGTTAAAGCCTTATCATTCAATTTTTTATCTTGACTTTGACAGTAATGAACCATTGCATCCAAGATTATTCTTTTTGTTTTCAATTTAGAACAATAATATTTTAACTTTATGGCATCAGTTGGATGGTTCGATGGAATAGAAAACCAAACGGCTCCATCCAATATCTTATCTGCTACAGAGCCAATTTCTTCAATGGTTAATCCCTGAAGGGAGCGAAAAGAAGTAGCTGTCAAAGTAATTAGATGATTTATCTTGTACTTTTGAGAACTAGGTTGGCTCGGAGAACAGTCCAATGTACCTAATTGGTAACAATTAAAAACAATGTCCCATTTATCCCAAACAGGTCGATCAAGATATAACAGAATTTTTTTATCAGCAAAATTTGAAAGTGGACAATCAAAGAAGGAGCACAACATTTCATCGTCAACCTGTTAAAAATAACAAACATAAACTAATAAGAATTCAATGTATATATGAAAATATGAACAATATTTTGAAATTAAATAAGTCAATATATAATAATAAAAATCCATTATTAAAATAGTTTAGGTGCAAAAATAATTAAAATTACATACCTTGTCATCCGATGTCTTAGAATTTCCAATCCTCCTTTTCTTTAATTTGTCATTAGCAATTAAGAACTGTCGTGCAGAGCGCACACAATCAATGAAAGGAGTTTTGAAGAAGACATCATTTGTAGAATTTAATTGGAAACAAATGCGAATCACAACACTGGGATCAACTGATGGATCCAAGAATCGAGCAGAACATTCTTTATACTTTTTTTTTGCCTCCGTAGATACACTATACTTGGGATTTGTTATAATTTATTTGGTGGCTTGAATGGTATGTTGGCCATCAACTATCCAAAAGTTGACATTTATAGCATTTATATCTGTCTCATTTACAATTTTCACATGGTTTACTAGTGGATCATGCTCATTTTTATCAAATGGAATCAAGAGAGCATCGGGCAATGATGTTTGAAATTTTTCTAAAAAAGATTTCACCAACACTTGAACATTTGCATCATCTCGTGATCTCAATTTAAACACTTTTGGTGCTTCTATGAATCTTTGAACATCCACCTTTATGTTGAAGGAGCTTGAAAATAAATAACATTCCTTGAAGGATTCATGAATTTCATCACAATTATCTGCAAGTTTCACTGTCTCAGTTTCCATTTTCTCAGTTTTTTTAAATTCTGTAGTAGGTGTGAAACCACTTGATGCAATGTTTTCTTCCAAATCTTTTAAATATATTCTTTTTAAAGCATGAATATGAGCATCAAGTCTATCTTCTGGTATTTTATGAGGTAATTTACCTCTTTGATGCAAATAAAGAAGCACAGATGATGTTTTCATCTTTTTGACATTACGATATTTTAGAACTTTTATGATATGTTCTAAAATATCTATGCAACTCTTTAACCCCGATTTATTGAAGCTTTCATAACTATTCAACTTAAACATTGACTCTTTCATTGTGTTTGGCGGATCTTTACTTGAAGCTTCAATTAAATCTGGTCTAAATTTTGTGTACTCCATTGGAGAAGAGACTAATTTTACTTCTTGTCCATTGATAGCCTCCACTTGAAAGACAATGTCAGTCTCACCATGAGCATAACAATTAACAAATATCCCTAATATAATTGGATCTTTTTCACCTATGGATCCAAACAGACACATATCAGTGAACATATTTGGAGGACATTCTATCTGAACATACTAATCTCCCACAAACTCATATTCATTGGATGTATTATACTTTCTAATCATTTGAAAAGTAGAAGTAGAAATTGGTGCATTCATAATATTTTGACTTGAATGAAGTCTTTCTCGTTGCATGATTGATGGATGTGGCATTTCACTTGCTTTTGAACTGAGCAATTCTGAAAACGAGAATAAGAAATTATTAACATAAATCAAAATGAAATTATAATTATAAATATCGTCATTTAATATTCTATTAAAATTTGAAAATATCATATAGTCTAACAATACTAAATTAGAATAAATAAGATATAAGACTACCGTACCAACTTGAGTAGGCTTTGATTGTGTACCACTTGCTTTTCGTTTTTTCTTAGATGCTTTAATTGTAGTTTCATTTGCATCAGATTCAATAGTATCTGGAAACAATAGTAGAAAAAATTGTTTGCAATGGTTAAAGAAAACATGAAATATCAAACATTAATAATCTACCATATAATACATCATTTTAATTCACATGCAGAAGAACAAGGAAGTTTATGTGCTATGGAAGTTTACTACCCACATAATGATATATCAAAGTTCATCTAGGGTGAAATTGCATACTAGAATATAGTATAAATATTTGTAAATAGCTAAATTTGAAAATGCCATACCAACTGTTGGAGACTTTTGTCGTGTCATATTTGTATTCTTTCTTTTCCTTGATGATTTCTTTGAAATTTCATTTGCATCATGGTTCTTAGCATCTAAAAACATTTGTAGAAAATATTACGGTAGTTTCGAAAACAATTAAAATCATCAATTAAAGAGTAATATAAAAAAATATTTTATAACATCTCAATTCATACATATGAAGAAGATAAAGAACTCTAACCTTTTGAAGTCGCTTCTTTTGCAATTTTACTCGCATCAAACTCCATTGTTTCTGGAAAAAAAACAAAAAAAACAATTACCACAATTTCTAATTATTGAAAAAAACATGAATTCAAAAATATTATAAATGCACGCATCATTCTATTTGTAAGTATATGTACAAAAACAATTGTGGAGGTCATTATAATAGCTAATCATGATGTTCATTAAATGGCTCATGATAATAGCTAATCATAGTGTTAGCTTACATAAGGTAATTTATCATCCAACATAACCACATTATGATCAAATACATTGCACCATTATGGAAATTTATTTTGAGTTAGTTTACCTTATAAGAAAATTGCATGGCGAATGAAAGTTAATATGTGTTAGCTTTTTTATGATAGTTTTCTATCTAGCACAACCACATTGTCATCAAATAAGAGATTCTATCTGAACATACATGTCAATTTGTTAGAGCGAAAGATAAATCCATGATATTTGTTTTCACTCATCGTGCCAAGTTGTTAGAGTGAAAGCTAACTCCATGACCATGACAAAAATGAAGTTGGAGTTAGCTTTCACTCTAACAACTTGGCATGATGAGTGAAAAAAATATGTGTTATTTTTCATAAGGTAGTTTCTATTTAACAGAACCACAATGTCATCAATCACATTGTATCATGATGGATATCTAGATGGAGTTAGTTTTCATTCTTCAAACAATACACAATGTGTGTTAGGTTTCATAGGGTATTTTTCCATCTAGCACAACCAAATTTTCATCAATCACATTGCACCATGATGGAAATCTAGCTGGAGTTAGCTTTCGTTCTTAAACCATTGCATGATAAGTGAAAGTTAATGTGTGTTATCTTTCATAAGGTAGTTTTCCATATAACACAACCACATTGTCATCAGTCGCATTGCAGCATGATGAAAATCTAGCTGGAGTTAGGTTTCGTTCCTAAAAAATTGCATGGTGGGTGAAAGCTAATGTGTGTTAGTTTTCATAAAGTATTTTTCCATCTAAAACAGACACATTTTCATCAAATACATTACACCATGATGCAAATCTATCTAGACTCAGTTTTCCTTCTAACAACATAGCACAATGAGTAAAAGCCATGTGTGTTAACTCATTACACCATGATGAAAATCTAGATGGAGTTAGTTTTTCTTCTAACTACATGGCACGATAAGTGAAAGTTAATGTGTGTTACCTTCGTAAGGTAGTTTTATATATAAGAAGATGGCACAATGAGTAAAAGCTTATGCGTGTTGGCTCATTTCACCATTATGAAAATCTAGCTGGGTTAGCTTTCCTTTTAACTACATGGCACGATGAGTAAAAGATTATGTGTGTTAGCTCATTGCACCATGATGGAAATCTAGCTAGAGTTAGTTTCCTACTAACATGGCATGATAAGTGAAAGCTAATGTGAGTTAGATTTTGTAAGATAGTTTTCCATCTAAAAAAACCACATCGTCATCAATCACATTGCACCGTGATAGAAATCTAGCTGGAGTTAGCTTTAATATTTAAATCATTGCACTATGAGTGAAATCTAATGTGTGTAAGCCTTCATCGGATATTTTTCCATCTAGCACGACCACATTGTCATCAATCACAATTTACCATGATGGAAATCTAGCTGGAGTTAACTTTTCTTTTAACAACATTGGACAATGAGTGAAATCTAATGTGCGTTAGCTTTCATAAGGTACTTTTCCATCTAACACAACCACATCGTCATCGATCACATTGCACCGTGATAGAAATATAGCTAGAGTTAGATTTTGTCCTTAAATCATTGCATGGTAAGTGACATCTAATGTGTGTTAGTATTCATAATGTAGTTTTACATCTGGCACAACCATATTGTCATCAATCACAATGCACCATGATGAAAATCCAACTTGAGTTAGCTTTCGTTCTTAAAACATTGCACAATGAATAAAACTAATGTATGTTAGCTTTCATAAAGTAGTTTTCCATATAACACGGCCACATTGTTATCAAATACATTACACCGTGATGGAAATATAGCTTGAGTTAGCTTTCCTTCTAACAACATGCCACTATAAGGGAAAGCTTATGTGTGTTAGTTCATTACACCATGATGGAAATCTAGGTGGAGTTAGCTTTTATTTTAACAACATGGCACGATTAGTGAAAACTAATGTGTGTCCACTTTCATAAGGGAGTTTTCTATGTAATAAAATCACATTGTCATCAAGGACATTGCGTCGTTTTGGAAATATAGCTGCAGTTAGATTTCCAAAAAAACCACATCGTCATCAATCACATTGCACCATGACGGAAATCTAGCTGGAGTTAGCTTTAATATTTAAATCATTGCACGATGAGTGAAATCTAATGTGTGTAAGCCTTCATCAGATATTTTTCATCTAACATGACCACATTGTCATCAATCACAATGTACCATGATGGAAATATAGCTGGAGTTAACTTTTCTTCTAACTACATGGGACAATGAGTGAAATCTAATGTGCGTTAGCTTTCATAAGGTAGTTTTTCATCTAACACAACCACATCGTCATCGATCACATTGCACCATGATGGAAATCTAGCTAGAGTTAGATTTCGTCCTTAAATCATTGCACAGTAATTGATATCTAATGTGTGTTAGTATTCATAATGTAGTTTTACATCTGGCACAACCATATTGTCATCAATCACAATGCACCATAATGAAAATCTAGCTTGAGTTAGCTTTCGTTCTTAAAACATTGCACAATGAGTAAAACTAATGTATGCTAGCTTTCATAAGGTAGTTTTCCATCTAACATGGCCACATTGTTATCAAATACATTACACCGTGATGGAAATCTAGCTTGAGTTAGCTTTCCTTCTAACAACATGGCACTATAAGGGAAAGCTTATGTGTGTTAGCTCATTACACCATGATGAAAATCTAGCTGGAGTTAGCTTTTATTTTAACAACATGGCATGATTAATGAAAACTAATGTGGGTCCGCTTTCAGAAGGGAGTTTTCTATGTAATAAAACCACATTCTCATCAAAGACATTGCGTCATTTTGGAAATCTAGCTGGAGTTAGATTTCCAAAAAAACCACATCATCAACAATCACATTGCACCGTGATGGAAATCTAGCTGGAGTTAGCTTTAATATTTAAATCATTGCACGGTGAGTGAAATCTAATGTGTGTAAGTCTTCATTGGGTATTTTTCCATCTAGCATGACCACATTGTCATCAATCACAATGTACCATGATGGAAATCTAGCTGGAGTTAACTTTTCTTCTAACTACATTGGACAATGAGTGAAATCTAATGTGCGTTAGCTTTCATAAGGTACTTTTCCATCTAACACAACCACATCATCATCGATCACATTGCACCATGATGGAAATCTAGCTAGAGTTAGATTTCGTCCTTAAATCATTGCACGGTAAGTGACATCTAATGTATATTAGTATTCATAATGTTGTTTTACATCTGGCACAACTATATTGTCATCAATCACAATGCACCATGATGAAAATCTAGCTTGAGTTAGCTTTCGTTCTTAAAACATTTCACAATGAGTAAAACTAATGTATGCTAGCTTTCATAAGGTAGTTTTCCATCTAACACGGCCACATTGTTATCAAATACATTACACCGTGATGGAAATCTAGCTTGAGTTAGCTTTCCTTCTAAAAACATGGCACTATAAGGGAAAGCTTATGTGTGTTAGCTCATTACACCATGATGAAAATCTAGCTAGAGTTAGTTTTTATTTTAACAACATGGCACGATTAGTGAACCCTAATGTGTGTTCACTTTCATAAGGGAGTTTTCTATGTAATAAAACCACATTGTCATCAAGGACATTGCGTTGTTTTGGAAATCTAGCTGGAGTTAGATTTCATCATTAAATAGTTGCATGGTGAGGGAAATCTAATGTGTAAGCTTTCATAGTGTATTTTTTCATCTAGCACAACCACATTATCATCAATCACAATGAACCATGATGGAAATCTAGCTGGAGTTAGATTTCGTTCTTCAAACATTGCACGCTAAGTAAACCTAATGTCTGTTAGCTTTTATGAGGTAGTTTCCATCTAACACAACCACATTGTCATCAAATACAGTACACCATGATAGAAATCTAGCTAGAGTTAGATTTCCTTATAACAACATGGCACTATAACGGAAAGCTTATGTGTGTTAGCTCATTACACCATGATAGAAATCTAGCTGGAGTTAGCTTTCATTTTAACAACAAGGCACAATGAGTGAAAAATAATGTGTGTTAGCTATCATAAGGTAGTTTTTCATGTAACACAACCACATTGTCATCAATCACATTGCACCGTGTTAGAAATCTAGCTGGAGTTAGATTTCATCCTTAAATCATTGCACGGTGAGTGAAATATAATGTGTGTAAGCTTTCATAGTGTATTTTTTCATCTAGCACAACCACATTATCATCAATCACAATACACCATGATGGAAATCTAGTTGGAGTTAGCTTTCGTTCTTAAAACATTGCACGGTGAGTAAAGCTAATGTCTATTAGCCTTCATAATGTAGTTTTTCATCTAACACAACCACATTGTCATCAAATACATTACACCATGATGAAAATCTAGTTGGAGTTAGATTTCCTTCTAACAACATGGCACTATAAATGAAAGCTTATGTGTGTTAGCTCATTACACCATGATGAAAATCTAGTTGGAGTTAGCTTTATTTTAACAACATGGCACAATAAGTGAAAGCTAATATGTATTAGATTTCATAAGGTAGTTTTTCATCTAACACAACCACATTGTGACATTGCACCATGATGGAAATCTAGCCGGAGTTAGCTTTCAACATTAAATCTTTACACGATGAGTGAAATCTAATGTGTGTTAACTTTCATAATGTAGTTTTTTATATAACACAACCACACTGTCATTAATCAAAATGCACCATTTTGGAAATTTAGCTAGAGTTAGCTTTCATTCTTAAAACATTGCATGGTGAGTAATAACTAATGTGTGTTAGCTTTTGTAAGGTAGTTTTCTATCTAACACAGCCACAATGTCATCAAATACATTACACCATGATGCAAATCTAGCTGGAGTTAGCTTTCCTTCTAACAACATGGCACAATGAGTGAAAGATAATGTGTGTTAGCTTTTATAACGTATTTTTCCATCTAACACAACACATCGTCATTGATCACATTGCACCATGATGGTAAACAAGCTGGAGTTAGCTTTCGTCCTTAAATCATTGCACGATGAGTGAAATCTAATGTGTGTTATATTTTATAATGTAGATTTTCATCTAGCACAACCACATTGTCATCAATCACAATGCACAATGATGGAAATCTAGCTAGAGTTAGTTTTTGTTCTTAAAACATTGTAGGGTCAGTAAAGCTAATGTATGTTAGCTTTCATAAGGTAGTTTTCCATCTAACACAGCCACATTTTTTTTTTTTTACTAAAACATAGGGGTAGATTAGATTGATTTCGGTAAAACAGCTACCGCGGGCTTTAACATAGTTACAGTGCTTCATAGCTGAGCTAAATAAAAAAGGATCTAGGTATCCAAAGCTCCAAACGGCTTGATTACAGAAAAATTAAGGCAGCAAAGAAACTATGGCAGAGATGAAGAGAAGGAAGCAGCATGAAATAAGGGACTACAGACACCCATCATTGTGCTTTTCATTTGCCAATTTTGGCCATCAATTTGGAGACAGCAGTTTCCAGTGCATTGATGCGTTTTCCAAAGTCTCCTTGGATATTTGCAGCATCTTTGAAGCTAGTGCGAGTCTCTTCTTTGAAGTCTTCTAAATTCTCTGTTGAGGCCTCATGATTTGCTCGAAGCTTCCTTAAATCTTCGTTGAGAAGGTCCCACGTTTTCTCTCTTTCTTTGGTTGTTGCTTGTAGGAGCTTGTCCTGATTGTCCAAACGTGCTCTGAGTCTTCCCATAGAGGTCTCCAGCGAATCGATTCACTACTACATTTCAACCAAAAATCCAATGGCCGTATTGTCGGATTTTCGACACTTCCCTGTTGCATGTATGACACTATGATTTTTTTTAAGCATCGGTGGATTTTCGTCGGTTATCCGACATCTTTCCAATCCGTCGGTTAAGCAACCGTTTAGTTTACCATCGGTTAAATGTAAATCGTCGGTTATCCGACACTTACAGGCCGTCGCTTCTACAGCATGGCCGTTGGTTCTACACCTACAGGCGTCGCTTAACCGACAGAGTATGAAAACGTAATTGTCGGTTAAGAGACGGTTATGAAATTTTAAAAAAAATATTTACACCTATAGGCGTCGCTTAACCGACGGAGTATGAAATAAAGGCGTTGCTTAACCGACGGTATTGTATTTAAAAAAAAAAAATCACCTACAGGCCGTCGTTTAACCGACGGCTATAAGTGTTTAAAAAAAAAAAAAATACAAATGCCAGATTAGCCTAAAATAGCATTGTAGAGTTGATAATTCGCTCCAATTGTTGGAATGCTTATCGGAGGGAATGGTCCTTAATCACAGATTTATGTGTGTCAACTATTTTCTTAAAAGATAAAAACAAATGAACTAGTTTACAAAATATGAAATGCCAATAACAATATTGATCTTCTCCTTAATTTTATGATAACATAGAACAACAAAAATGAAGACACGTGATTCTATTCTTGTAAAAGATTAGACAAAAAGAGAAATACAAGAATCAACCTTCTAGTCGAAGGTCTGAGACTACAAATTTACAGAAGGACAAACTTTATTAGTAGATGTACCAGTAAAGAGAACAACTCTATCTCACTAAATTTTGAACTTGAGTCACCATCATTGCAAGCACTCGACTGTGAAAGATTTGATAAGAAATATGACATTTGTCTTGTTGGGAATATAATCTTGTTGTCCATATGATGGGAAATCAAGAATACACTTGGTCAGACTAATAAGTAACGTGTTGGGAATATAATCTTGTTGTCCATATGACAGACAAGCAAACATACACTTGGTCAGACTGGTGAGTAACATGTTAGATATACCCATTATGCAAGCTGTTACTATCTTTAAAAGGTAGCAATGATTTTGTCCTCGTATATATATTATGTAACACTATGCTCGCTAGAGAAAATGCTTTCACTGGACAATATCCCTTTTCCATGTTGTACAATAAAATTAAGTCAAACAATCTTAATAAAGAACAATTTTGATATCATTTTCCTCAACCACTAATCTCATCCATAACAGAGCAATGTACAAAATATTAAGTCTATTTTAGAACTACTTAGTCATTTTATTGGCCAAAGCAATTCATATTTCTTAAGTCAGCATCAAATGCCAGAAACCCAAATTTATATACATCAGAGGAGACTTCGATCAGAAGAACATGTTTTTGAAATTGTAGCCTGTGAAGTAAGAACTTTATAGAGGACCACAAAGCTATGATTATTATATGTGAGGTATGTTACCAGGAAGGAGAAATGGGAAATGGTAATGAAATAAGAAAAGGTGGGGCAGAGGGTTTAGGGGTATAAAAAATGGTCTCTCTCTTGGCATCTTAGCATATTATGCATATAAGAAATAATTTATTGACTGTGCCTCAATACTTGCTTGAGACAATTCAAAGAGGAGTTTAAGCATGCAAATATAGCCTATAGGTGTGACATGGGCATGACAAAGAGTTTGGTTGTCAGTGATGCACATAATAATGTTGGGAGGTCCCATAAGACCAAATGAGCATTCACTCAACCCCATGACCCTTTAGAGTAACTAGTTACTACCTCAACATAGTCCTAAGCCCAATAATTTTATTGTAATGTCCTATGTTTTTTTATTGTCAATTGTGCACAACATGATAGAAGAAGCATTCCACAGGAAAAGTGATTGAATTGATTATAGAAAAGTGAAGAGCAAGTCAAGAGCAAGTTAGTCTAGGAATGGTGGAGACATACCTGGGCACTTCCTGTCATATCGAGATTCAGATCAAAAAATATTTGGATTTGAGCATTACAAGCGGAACTGCAAATTGAAAGTTGCTTGTTGTAACCAAATTTTCACATGTAGATTCTTCCTTTTAGTACCTTGCACCCACTCACTGGCCCTTTCCAAACTTTGTTAATTGTTATCTCTATTAGACCGTATGTAGTTCTATTGCTTTTGTAAATTTACTAAATTGGAAGCAAGATGTGAGCCACTAAAACCAGTGAACACCACAAAGTTTGACTCATACTATTAACAGTGAGATAAAGTTAAGAAAGATATGAGCCACTAAACCAGTGAACACCACAAAGTTTGACTCATACTATTAAGTAGAAGAATGACAGAAAATCCCTACAATCTCGAGATGTATAACATTTCATCTTCAGATTGATGAAATCCTATCAAATTTTCTCAAACCTGATTGTAATGCACCAGCATATCACTCAAGCCAAAAAACTGATACCCATGACATACAGGAAGCATTTTCCATGAAATACTGGAACCACAATCTACCTCAACCCAACTCAAGAAGAGCCAAACAACTTCTTTGAAAGATAATAACAGTTACAAGCAACAAACATTTTAGGGTCTAAAAACAACTTTGCTCCTTGTCCTTTTCACCTAAAACCACTCTTTTACCACCACAAGACTAACCTTGGGACCAAACAAAAGTTTGCCATTGTTAAACATCAAATACTATTATGTGACTTCCTACCCATGTTTGAAAACATCAGCACTCTTTCACCCCATGGAAACAAGTCATCTACACAAAAATCATGATTATTCTCTATGATATAGACTCTAATTGAATCTTCATGCAGTGAGTAAAATAACTCCTGAAAGTGATTAAAAGCTACCCAAATTTGACAGTAATATTTATCTACATAATTCATCTTTCAATCAGATATCAATATGCTATTGGTAACCAAACAATAACCATTTCTACCAACGAATAAAGGTTCATTTGCAATTTTGATTTATAGTCTACTGAATAAAAAGTATATTGCACTGACTCCACGAAGATAACACATTAACCCAACTGTTTCACTGAAAGTACTGGTAAATGCCTCGTAGTCAGCCCTAAGCATCAATTTTACTTTTAGCTTCTGAATCAGCAGGATCCAGTTCTAGTAATACAGAAAAGTTTTAAATTTGTGTGAGATAAGCATACGGAGCAGTTGGTGCTGTTGCTTAATTGGAAAATTTACTTAGATCGATGCTCACCAAAGAAGTCTTTGAAAATTGAACACAATTTTTGAAATACAAAAGGAAACATTATTTTATCCTCCCATGTTTTTCATATATTTTGTTCAGCACCTCTTTCAAGACATCCCATCCAAGATGGAGCTCTTGGATAGCATTATCAAGCCCACAGTTTTGCACAGCTCCAAATTTTGGCAACCAATTTTACTAGAGGATTGGGCCAAGACAGAAGAAGACACAGGCTACTTTGCACTAGAAGTAAAAGAGGACCTAGCACCACCATCATCAACCATGTGAATATATCAACACAGAACCTGAGAATGTCCTCTTTGAATGGCCTGGACTGAACTTAAACAGTTAGAGAACTTCATGGAAGATAATTTTGTAAACCATGAGCAGGGTATTGGCATTCCCATTCTGATATGCATTTATTGCACTCTTCTTTTGCCCAACAAATTTCCTATTATGTGGTTATATGCTAATTATTCAAGGTTTATAAACATCTAATGCAAACAATAGTCTTTTGCATCGATAACTAGCTGGGCCACTAAACTAGCTTTCTTGGTACTAACTGTTTTCAACGACATTATCTACAAATTTGCTGATGCAGTTAATCCAAATTTATGATTCAAGAATTCCAAATGGCTGTCCATATAAAACCCTTGACATCAATGTACATGTTAATGTGGAATGTAGCAACAACTGGTAAAGATGGTCATAATCTACAAATTAAAATCAACTCGTCTCTTTTCTCTTTCAAAATATCAACATCAATCACCTATTTGTCCAATGTCTTCAATGCAGATGACAAAGCATAATGATGTTTCAGTAGTGTAGTCTTATTTGTTGAATTCAAGGAAGGTTGTTGAATGGGATCATACTCCAGCTGGAGGATAGTGTATGTCCTCTGAACTGAGTAACTCGTTGCAATAGAGAAGTGGTGAGAGCATCATGTTTCTTTCAAATCTCTGAAATTGTATCCAAATAAAGTACAATCACCAACTCCAAATCTGCTTTTTTATTCTTAGATGATTGTAGTTCTTGCACACATTTGGCGAGACTAGTTGCTCAAGCCTTGACGCACTGTCACACATTCCTATCTACCACAAGCACATTCTTCATTTCAACTGACCATCTTTCCAAATCCAAACTTTTATATTCAATGTTTCTTGAGCTTCACTTATAAGTTGTTTCCTTTGCAAACATGAAAAGCATTATGGACATCTGCACACTGATTCTTCACACTAACATTTATCTGTTCCAAAATTTGACATGCCTGAACTAATATCAAATTATGTCATATTGCATATCCAACATTTCATATAATCTTCTCAAGGCATCAAAGGATAGCATTATCAAGCCCACAGTTTTGCACAGCTCCAAAGTTTGGCAACCAAGTTTACTAGAGGACTGGGCCAAGACAGAAGAAGACACAGGCTACTTTGCACTAGAAGTAAAAGAGGACCTAGCACCACCATCATCAACCATGTGAATATATCAACACAGAACCTGAGAATGTCCTCTTTGAATGGCCTGTACTGAACTTAAACAGTTAGAGAACTTCATGGAAGATAATTTTGTAAACCATGAGCAGGGTATTGGCACTCCCATTCTGATATGCATTTATTGCACTCTTCTTTTTCCCAACAAATTTCCTATTATGTGTTATATGCTAATTATTCAATATTTATAAACATCTAATGCAAACAGTAGTCTTTTGCATCGATAACTAGCTGGTCCACTAAACTAGCTTTCTTGGTACTAACTATTTTCAACGACACTATCTACAAATTTGCTGATGCAGTTAATCCAACTTTATGATTCAAGAATTCCAAATGGTTGTCCATATAAAACCCTTGACATCAATGTACATGTTAATGTGGAATGTAGCAACAGCTGGTAAAGATGGTCATATCTACAAATTAAAATCAACTCGTCTCTTTTCTCTTTCAAAATATCAACATCAATCGCCTATTTGTCCAATATCTTCAATGCAGATGACAAAGCATAATGATGTTTCAGTAGTGTAGTCTTATTTGGTGAATTCAAGGAAGGTTGTTGAATGGGATCATACTCCAGCTGAAGGATAGTGTATGTCCTCTGAACTGAGTAACTCGTTGCAATAGAGAAGTGGTGAGAGCATCATGTTTCTTTCAAATCTCTGAAATTGTATCAAAATAAAGTACAATCACCAACCCCAAATCTGCCTTTTTATTTTCAGATGATTGTAGTTCTTGCACACATTTGGTGAGACTAGTTGCTCAAGCTTTGACGCACTGTCACACATTCCTATCTACCACAAGCACATTCTTCATTTCAACTGACCATCTTTCCAAATCCAAACTTTTCTATTCAATGTTTCTTGAGCTTCACTTATAAGTTGTTTCCTTTGCAAACATGAAAAGCATTATGGACATCTGCACACTGATTCTTCACACTAACATTTATCTGTTCCAAAATTTGACATGCCTGCTCTAATATCAAATTATGTCATATTGCATATCCAACATTTCATATAATCTTCTCAAAGCATCAACTGAATTGTCCAACACTGTCTTCAAATTCTTCTTGTTTAGAGACTAGAAACTAAGGGACCAATCTGAAACCTACTCTACCATCAATTAAAGCATCAATTCTAAATGGATAGATGAGGAGAATGTGAGGATATTCTAGAGCATTATCTTCTCATGTGCAACTATAGTGAGTTGCAACAACTGTTTCTTTTGGAGCTGCTTTGGAATAGTTGGGAGTTGAGGAGGGTTATCCATGCTTTAGCAAAGGGCAGGACTTGTGGTGTTAGTAAAAGGAGCATGCAGAGAGTGTTATGGAGAAAAATGTCCTGTGGGCTGAAAGATGTGGGGGGCTAGGGAGTCTGCAAGACAATGGACTCATGGAGTGTTGGGGGTCCAGAATTAGGGTTGGGAGTCTAGTTGAGTCATTTGGGATTGGATAGGATGGGAGCGTGGACTTCAACATAGGTATCTCTGTAGTAGGTACAGGTGGAGTGGTGTTCCAAGGGATTTCTTCAACAATGATGGCTAGGGAAAGAGGCTAGGAATCAATGGGTAGTGAGTGCATTGGTTAGACGAGGCTTGTTTGGTGGAATTTTAAAGGGAAATATCAAAGAAATTGAGAGTTGAGAGGAATGATATGCTGGAACTTGCATATGACGGTATGCATGAAGGCTTCATCCATCTCAAAATTTGGTACGCATAGCACATTTTACATGTGGTTGTGCCTGCTTGTCATGAGACCCTCCCACGACTTCCTTTAGAGTGTTTAATCATCATAATAGGCACAATATCAAAGGGATTATCTCTAGTGGAATGAAATTGACCTTTTGGTTTGCTAGGGTGGAGTGGAGTGGGAGCACTGAAACCTGCCATGTCGAACACTTCAAAGAGCCTAAGTTCTATGAATCACAAGCAGAAACACACAAGTGCACAATTTGAAACTCTGAAGCAACAAAGGAGGTAAGGTGTAGAAGGTGGAAGTAGAACACGACTATATAGAAGTAGCATAAGGTATCCCTCCATTTTTACTGTCCATTTCTAACAGTCTTGCATTAACACTGCAAATTTCTTAGAAGCGTGCAATCTTTGCAGAACTAATTGTTATTGGTTAGTGATGGAGGTAAACTCATGGTGGAGTAAATGCAAACACATTGTGCATTTTTGGCCCTACAATACCCTAGACTCTATACAAACTATCAAATACTGATCATTTTGCTAAACTTGCCATTAATATTTATTTAATGATGGGAATGATGGTGAGCGGAAACATTGTCCTTGTCATCACGATGGTGTTGTTTTGGCCATCAATCAACTTTGTGATTGTTTCCACAGTTTTTGGCTCTGTCCAAATCTATTAGGCACACCATGCTTCTCCTATTATTGCACCCATTTAGTCCATTAATGTGAAATGTAGAAATCTGACATACTATCATTATAAAACCCTTGACATCAATGTACATGTTAGCAAATCAATTTAAAATCCATTAGAGCCTTCTATATCCAAGTGGCTAGCATTTCCAAATTACATTGAATAAAAAGAGACCTTAAAAGGATCTGAGGCATCGCAATATGTTGCTAATTCATGTATGCAATTTCAGAAAATTTTCCAATACCGTTCTTTTGGATGCATTTTTTTATTGTTTTCCAAAAGAAACAATCATTTTACTCAATGTTTCTACTACCATCCAATCTTAAGGTCTAGCTCAAAGACACACTGGTTGGAGGGATCTCAGATGTGTGCCACAACATAACTGCACAAAGAATAAGATAGAGCAAGAACCGCCCCTCCTCCTCCCTGATGATGATCTGTCAAACAAAAAAGGGCCATTTCTGACAATAATCCATCCAGCATCTTATTTCATAACCTGCATATTTAACCTGGAGAAGGTGGCAAATCACTTTTCCTATAGGAAATGGGTTTCACACAGAGATTCAAAGAGTACCGATAGTATCAATAAACAACAGTGAGGGTTTTCTCTCTCAGGAATTTCATCAAACATATGGTGTGCAAACTATAAATCCTACAGAGTGTTTTCCAGCCATACCTTAAAGGGAGAATGATCCATCTTGTAGCAGAGGTACCATAGATTGGAAAAGGAGACAATCAAATCGTTGGTGTGTTTAGAGGAGTGTGACAGTAAAGAAAATAAGTGATAAGTTGGAGCACAGTTGGAGGATTGGTTCCACGATTTGAAGAATCCTTGTCCAAAGGATAAATTCCAGAAATTTCTTGTGTACTACGCTCAGATATGAAAGCAAGCATCTATCCTTATCGTTGGACCTGTGATTTTTGGCAGCATTCTTGGGTGATATTGGCCTAATGTCTGTCTCAGATTTTACAGACATAAAAAATCCATTTAAAGCTCAGGAAAGAAGGCATATTCTCAATAAAAATACAGCCTGCGACATATCCTTGAAGTAGAAAAAGGTCCTAGGTATCTCATCTATGTTCATCTCCAATCGAATCTAAGAAATAACAGAAGCTAAGAAATAACATCTTGAATGCTCTGATGTATTTGGGCAGTCTTGGCATATGGTCATATTATACTTCCATCCATGTTTGAAACTTTGAACATCCCACTTCATATTACAGGTCTTAGTCGTGATAGAAAGAATAGGCCAAATCCTTTTTCAGAGGTGATATATGCAATGCTTGAAGAGTTTCCCTTAGTTGTTACTTCACATAGAGAGATCTCTAATGTATGTTTGATGTGCTTTACTGATGAACCCTTCTAATTGGACCATTGGATGGACAGGGTTTTATCACAATGGGAAGAAATTCTGGCTGTGATGAGCTAAGAGAAAATATCACAAAGAGCACAATAGCACAATAATTTGCTTATAGAGCCTGAAATTTGCACGTTTTCTGCTATTTTTGAAGAGAAGCCTCCGAACCCTCACGGATCATAATAATTATGACCATGAAAACATCAAAAGCCGTTATCAACAGCTTCTTAGCTTAATTCATAGCATACAGGTAAAGAATGCCCCCAAGTATTATAAAATGAGTGCACAACACAACATAGAGGCTGAGTGTTTTGCAACCATACTTTGAAGAGAGATTGTTCCAACAAATTTGCAAATTCAGTGCCCTTGACTATGCCCCAAAACCTCGACCTCCACTAGCGATTTTGTGTAGCTGAGCTGCTCTTCTCCTTGCCCGCGTTCTATTTGAACATTGTAACCAAAATAGGGCACACCCACACCCACACCCACACCCAGGATCGTAAGGTTGCAATCCAGAGGAAAAAAGAAACATGCTATGCCAAAAAAAACTGTATCTGGCAGCTGAAAAGTAGCTCAGATCAGTAGTTAACCCATCGATGTGGCAGCTCGAAGGCAACCCATAGATTTTTCCCCGCAATTAATTTGGTATTTTTTTGGCTTTTTCCAAAAAAACATTACCAAGGTAAAAAGTTTATAAAATAGTTGTCACAACACAGTCCTATCAAAAAAATAGGTCCGTCGATGTGGAAGCTCAAAGAGTAGGCATCGTTCCAAGTAGATGAAATATCATTAGCTAGTATGTGAGAATCTTTCATGTGGGTACTTGTTGCACATACCTTGAGGTCGTTTCCTACTTTTAAAGTTTGATGACCTATTAAGAAATGAGCCTTTGATTGAAGGTTTAGCAAATTAGCCCCTTGTTTTATGGATCTAGCCCTTGTACTCGGCTTGAGGAGTTGGTTGATATGTGGGAATCATTTGAACATATGTTGAATCTTGACCCTTGGTGTAGTCAAAGAAGATAGTGCCCTTCTTTGGAGATTGATTTATCATTCATCCATGCCTTGTTTTGAGGAGTGTCCATGTTGGAGGTTTCTTTCATGCTCATGTAGCCCTTGTTTAAGGGGGTGCTCACTATTGGATGGTTTGATTGCCTTCCCATGCCATATTTGATGGATTGATTAGCCTTTTTTGAGCTCATTTTATGGAGGCCGTTCACATTTGAGGCAAAATTTATGCTTTTTTGGAGGTAGTGTCCACCTTTCTAGGGTTTTTTTTCATGCCTTTTTGGGATTTTCTTGGTGTGTGTTCACCATTGGGGTGTGTTTTCCACATCATTTCATGCTATCTTTGATGTAGTGTTCATATTTAGAGGGTTTTCTCTAATTTTGGAGGAGTGTTCCACATATGGAGATTTGTTAAGCGCCATTTGGAGCTAGTGCCCTCATTTCGAAGTCTCCTACACATTATTTGTGGAGTATGTTTCACATTTAGTTGGATGTAGGAGGGTCGAACCCAAGATATAGGGTGGGTTCACCATCATTTATTTTTTATTGGAGCTATCTCATTGGATTGCTACCTTTGTAGAAACCTAAACAGTAAGTTGACCAAGATGCTCTGAGCTATCAAAATGAAAACTTTGCACCCAATGAAGTGAACCTAACCAATCGTACATTTTTTTATTTTGCCTTCCTTTATGAAATGAGGAAGTGAATCCTCTATAAAACCATTGGTGTTCCCATCCATCAGTCAAGTGTCTGTATTCTTATGAACCCAGTCTATAGTGTACCCAGTGCAATGAACCTAACCACTCGGACATTTTCGATTTCGCCTTCCTTTATGAAATGAGGAAGTGAATCCTCTATAAAACCATTGGTGTTCCCATCCATCGGTCAAGTGTTTCATGGAGGATGTTTCACATTTGGAGGTTTCCTACACATTATTCATGGAGGATGTTTCACATTTGGTGGGATGTAGGAGGGTCGAACCCAAGATATAGGGTTAGATCACCATCATTTCTTATTTACTGGAGCTATGTCATTGCAGTGCTACCTTTGTAGAAACCTTTGGAGGCTAGATTTGGACTTCTACTTGCTCTAATTCCTCCATATATGGAGACATCCTCCTTCTTGGGACTTTCTCCTCTTGGATATCATACCTATGGATTTGACCACCTTGTTTCATGGATGTTGTTAGAGTCTCTAGGAGTGTTTTGGTTTGTGTACTTCATCCTACGCTAGGGTTTTACTATTATTCTATCATGGAAGTAAGAGGATCTTAAAGCTATATAAGGATTTGCTCTCTCCTTCGTTTGTCATGGTTATATTTTGAGAGTTCACTTCCTCTTGGAACTTAATGGACATATCATTTTTGTTGCATATTGAAGCATAAGGGTTTCTTCTCCACTCAAAGTGTGGTTTATTTTTCCTATTTCTCAATATTTTTGGTGATTTGTGAAACTATGAGAACTTATCTAATTAGAACCAACTAAAAGTGTTATTTACCAAATTGGAAGGATTTTATTGTGAAGTATTTCCTCTATTTCCATTTGATGTCTTACACATGAATATATTAACTTTATTTTATCATCTTTCTAGAGTCGTTACTAATAATACTTCATTACATAATTAACACCCTAATCAACAATGTTTTGATGTGGTACTTTCTTAGGCCCTCCTAGATAATTTCTACATTCATTTTTCACCATGTTAGGGTTTCATTATGGTATGTGTATGAAACCCTAATTTCCCTAAACATTAACGATCTTGTCCTCTCTTGGACTCGCCCCTTGATTTCATTGCCCTTTGTTGGATTGGCATTAGTCTTTTTGGTCCTCCCATCAACCTTTATTTTACTATAAAACCAAAAAGACAAACCTTTGCTAACCTATCTCTTTACATTACCGTGTCCTTCATTGTCATAGCCTAGCATTCGTATCATAACGAATCCTCCCTTAGTCGGAGAAGAGCCAACATAAAAGTGTAGGGAGGAAGTTTATTTTACTATACAGTAAAAAAGACAAACCTTTGCTAAGCTA
>LPNX010926976.1:0-13060 GCA_001517045.1 Pseudotsuga menziesii
CATGTAGAGAGGAATCCAATCCTCATTCAGGCTCCAACTTGATTACAGACACCAATCTGTTTGTTTATGAACATGATGTCCATATCAATGGTATAATATCCATAAAGATATTAATAATGATCCACCGAGACACAATTTATTCTAATTTAGAATCTTCATTAAACACTTTTGTTCATGCCCTTTTAAGTGTTCATAGCTTTTCAAACTTATACCTCTTCAAATCTTTGTATTCATACCTCTTCGAGTCATCACATCTTTTCTAATGTTTATTTAGGTATTTAAAATAAGTTTTAGTTCTTATAACATTAATATAATTATTTTTATATTATTTATATGCATATTCGAATTCTAATAGTTGTCTCCCTTTTATAAATCAATGTTTTGGTTTCTTCTAAAAATTCTTTAGCACTTAAAAAAGCTTTTGATATTACTGCTCAACCATCTTATTGCCACATTATCCTTTCTATTAACGCCATGTTTGATTTTATTCCATGTTTACCAATGTCTTAGTGCCATGTTCACCATGTTTACATTAGTGCCACAATCATTAATGCCTCAATGCCACATTCACCAAAATGTTAGGGAGTTTGACTCATCCCGGTCTCTAGACTAGTGAGATTTTTGTGGAGTCCAACCACCCAGATCCCCCCCCATAACCTCTACTCTACACATAGATAAGTATAGGGAATTTTGGGGTATATGAACACATATAAATCAGTCTCTATTTCTAATGTGGGATAAAAACCCAAAGGAAAATAAATCACCTCTGTCTATCATCGTGATCAGATGGTCCTTGAGTTTCTACACTTTCACTATTTTCTATGCAAGTTCTTTTGTGAGCAACACGATTAAATCTTGAACGTATTGCATCGAGGTGTTGATTATCTGATAGACAGTGAAGAGAATGATGGAGGTCTTTCTAGTACCAAACTAGGCCTGCACAATAACATATCTTCCATTGATGATGGACATTAAGATTCTCTACTGAATTACCGATGACTTGTCAAATCCATACTATTAAATACATCGAGGGAGATTGTCACAGATGTCCATCTAATAAAAAATGGACACTACTTAGATCCCAGAACTTGTTCCGAAAATCACGTGTTCATCATGCAAACCCTAGGTCCATAAGAAAACATAGATATCTAACAAGCATTGAGAAAAATGACTGATGCTCCTTCCAATTTTGGTTCTATCATTCTTCCACTCTTGGTTGACTTGTATAGGAATAGGTGACATGAATTCAATACTTAAATATCCATTTCTTCCAGGTTTTTTAAGTTCACTTCCATCTTCCTGATCATCAACACAAATCTATTGTTAATGCTAATTCCAATAACACCACTAGTGTGCATATACTTTTCTTGATCCATTGAACACCACATCTAAACTAGGAAACTTGCTCGCATCATTTATTTTCTTAAATTAAATACATAATTGTTTCTTTGATTTTCATGGGAAAAGAAGCAGTGAATTCCTCTTGATAAGATATAGTAGGAACTTTGTTTCCAAGGGAATTCCCTAAGTTCTCACATTGACCTACCAAGTCAATATCTTTCCATGCATGCAATAACTCACCAACTGATTCATCATCACAGTGACTAAGAGGAAAACCAAGAAGTTCTTTGTGAGACTATAAATCCAATTTTTCAATGTCGGGACCCTTTTCAAGAGCAGCACATAAGTTCCAAATTGGCCCATGACCTTTTTTCACCAGAAGTAGACAAAGATCCAAAGCTAACTGCCGATCTCGAGTTGTCCCTGCTTCTTTTCCAATGGCTTCTTCTAGCATTGTGATATGATTTGGGGAATTAATCCTAGAAGTATTGCAACCTCAATGAGCTCTTCTACCTTAAGATAGGCCCCTGGGAATTTAAACATCGATGGTATCAATGACATAACCTTCATCCTTGACTTGTTTACTACATGGGAAAAGGTCCAAGCACTCCTTAGCCTTCCAAATTTTACAAGAATCCAAAGTTGAAGCTAAGAATAAATGTTCTTTGTACTATCCCTACCTCTTTGGTGGGAATACTAAGCCTTGCTAGTATCTCTACGAGTTGGACATCATGTTTTCATCAATTCACGTAGAGGTGATCGGGCATTTCACGGAGATGGTGGATCATAACACTGGAGTAGTGAGTTCCATGATGGGATCAAACTACTATGTCAGGATTCTCAGTATAATCAACAATTTTACACATCATTTACAAGTTTAGCATGTTTACACATTCTTTTCTGGATTCTTCAAATCGACATGGTTCACTGTCTTGTAGACCATATCATTTTGCACTCATATGAAACTTGTTACTCAAACAGAGCATATATTGTAGTAACAGAACATATATTAAGAGTATATAACGTGCTTGAGATTTTTTTCTTCATTATCACTCTTTGTCATATATATTTCTTGCCATTAATCAATATCATTGCGATATGTGTGTCCACAATCATCAGTTCACTATTTATCACCAATTATCCATTCATAAATTGACATCAATGCCAACAAATTCATCTGCCATATTGCCAACAATCTCCCCCTCTCGCATTGATGGAAATAATATTCTTTTCTCCACCTTTGACATCAAGGGAAAAGGGTTGAATGACTCCCCCAAAATTTGATCAATGTCTCTATATATTTTCACATAAGTGGATAAAAATATAATCAGCTCCCCCTGACTATGTACTTTCTTTGAAACCAATTGAAAAATCCTTCTTCATTTATTTCTTGAACTGTTGTATTTCTGCCATATTTCCAATTGTTAAATGTCTCCCACAGAACGGATGCAACTTGATTTTGACCATTTTTGTTTGGACTGATATCCAACAAATGCTGTCTAACAAAGTAAAAGTGCCATTTCCAAGTCCTCTTCATTACTTGGATTTACTTCATCAATGGTATAGTCATCATTTATAGATTGAATGTTTTCTTCTAGGATTTCCTTTCCACAAGTATTTTATGTTTTGACATGAGGATTAAGAACTCCTCCTTTTAATCTCCATACTTTCTTAGATTTTCTCATTTGGGTGCTTGGAGTAGTTTTCATCTCCGAGCCCTTACAATTTTGTCTTGGTTTCTTAGCGGCATCATTTTCATGCTTGGGTTGAATTATTGTCTTCCTACACATTTTATATTTAGGACCAAATGCATCACATTGATGGCACCTTATAGTATGGCATAATTTTGTTGTGTGTCCAACAAAAGTACATCTCCTACTACTTATTTAGTCAATGGAGCCCTTATTTTCATGATTTTTACATCCTACTGCATTGTGTCCATATTTGTGACAACTAGAGCAGTAGCCATTGAATATGTTACCATACCATATCTTATTATGACATGATGAGCTTCCTTCTTGATGTGTTTCATGATCTAGCCTTTGTTTTCCATAATTCCTTCTCATGGCGGAGTTTTGATTTGGTATCTGATTTGTGATTGCACTCTATCTTTTTTAAGAGAAAGAACCTTACTCAAACTTAGACATGGGCGTCCCTTTCTCAAATTCTTTATCCCTTTTGTATCCAAGACCATTTCTTTCATGGGACGGTGTGTGCTTACTCCAAATTTCATCTATAATGGTTGAGCTATTATATAGGTTTCTCTTCTCATTTCCCTTGTATGGAGAAGCATATTTGGATTGAAGATAATCCATCGCTTTCCTTTCTCCACCTTTTCTGAATGTACCTTTAATAGATCCAACATAACTTTTCTAATAATATATTTTCACTTAGTAGCATCCTCTTTTATAGAGGCTAAGGAAACCATCCTTTGATACTTAGCCTCTTTCTCCTTTAAGGTTGCATGATTTTTTTCAATCTTCTTCTTTTCATCCTGCAATTCCTTAAAATGTTTCATGGCCATATTCAAATATTCATCTGTTTCATTTAGTGATCTCTATCCTTCTATAAGCCTTTCTTTTCTTTATTGTAGCTTCTTCTCCCAAACCAGCAAATTCTTCCTCTCTGTAGTCTCCCTTCCTCTCATTTGGTTCTCTTGGTCAGGAATCCCTCTTTAATCAGCTTCAATTTGTCTTCTAAGGTTAAGGACTTCAAAATTTACCTCTTTTATTTCATCAACTTTGTTTTCCAATTGTAAATTTAAACTAGATAAAGAATTATTTAATTATCTTTCCTTGTCATCTAGATGAATCCTTTGCTCATTCAATATCATTTGAATAGCCTCATGTTTCTTGGTTAGTGCAAAGAACTTATATTTTAGAATTTTTAAGTAATTTTTAGTATCTTTTGGAATTTTGTATTTTCTTCTAGAATCCATTGCAGTGATTTATAATGCTCTTTACCTAGATTTTTTATACACCTGACCATAAATCCCATTGCATATGAAATATCTTGTCTTGTGCAACCCATGGCATACATCAAGGTGGAAACTCCTGATGAATATGAAACCTTGGACATATATTCTATCTCTTCCTCTATATTGGGACAAATCTCCTTACTTTGTTTAAAATGACCAACAAAAGCTGTGCTAAGTGGTTTTGATTCTACATTCTAAAGATATCCAACACCTTTTGTATGTGCTCACCTCAAGACAATGTCAATTTGTGAGTTTTCATGTCTCTTGTTATTCCCATACCAAGGATTTGTTTTGCAACACTCAAATCCTTGATCACAAATGATTTAGCTAGTTTCCATTTGAGCACATTTATATATGGGATGTTAAACCTTGCAACAATAAGTTCATATACATATAGTAACAATATAATATATCTTCCATTATCTAGCCTCTCGAAATAAACATAGTGGTGAGAATAGCATCTACTATAACCCTCTTTGGATCAAAACTTATCAAACTTAAAATACCATTTCCTTGGATATTTCTTCAGTCCATACAAGCTCTTCTTCCACCTACAAACCAAATTCCCCTTCACTTTGACCTCATACCCCTATGGCTGGTACATATAAATATCTTCCTCCAAATCCCCAGGGAGAAAGGTTGTTTTTACATCTAACTGTTCAAGATGGAAACCTTCTACCACCACTAGACTTAAAATAATCAGAATCAAAGTCATTTTAAGAACAGGACAAACCATTTCATTGAATTATATAAATTTCTTTTGTGGAAACCCATTTACCACAACTCTAGCCTTGGACCACTTCTTTCCTCCATATTCTTCCTTCAACCTGTAAGATGATTTATTGTGCAATGCTCTTTTTCTTGCATGCACTCAACCAAATCCCAATTCTAGTTAATTACCAATGGCTCCATCTCCTCATTTATGCCTTGCTCTCAATTATTTCTAGTTTCCACTTGCATTGCTTCTTCATAACATTTTGGTTGACCAGAATCAGTCATCAATAAATAATATAGTTAAGGAGAGAATCGTTCAGGGGGGTCTACTTAACCTGGTATATCTTCTTCCATTTGCATGATTTTGAATTATGTGTTGCAGTTCTTGATTTCCTTCTACGTTTGGAACTTATTTTTCTTTGATTTCATCAAGCACTGTGTATTTGTTTTTTGCATTTTCCTCTTTCTTTCCCTATAATGGATCTTTATAGATAAAATTTTCATTCAATACTACATCTCCAATCCTAATGATTTTGTTATTTTCATAATCGCATAAGCAATAACCAAAACCATCAACCTTGTATCCAATAAAGGTACATTTCTTGGAATTAACCTCAAAGTTCTCAATAATTAGTAGTTTACATTTTTACCTCTCCATGCCTCCTTTATAATTCACCCATCCAAAGCGCTTGAAGGCTCTTTGTTTATCAAATAAACATTGGTGTCTACAACATGAGCTCAAAACTGTAACAGAAAACATGCATGCCATCTCATACACCTTGGAAGCTCCATGATCATTTTGTTCAACCTTTATAACACATCATTTTCTTGTGGTGTTCCATGGACTATCTTCCCTATATTACTTGCATTGTATAAATAGTAACTATCAAACTCCTTGCTGCAGTATTCACCTCCATTCTAAAATATGAGAAATTTCAACTTTTTCCATGTCTGATTCTCAACCAAATGTTTCTAGTTCTTAAAAGTAGAAAACACACCAGATTTATGTCTAATGAAATAAACCTATGTTTTTCTAGTTGCATTATCAATTAAAGTAACATAATAATGAGAGTTGTTGAGATATTGTACTTCATCTAGTCCCCATACATCTGTATGACGAAGCTCTAGCTATTCACTCTTATTTGCATTGCCAACCCTAAGAAATCTAACTCTCTTTTTTTTGTAAACAAAAATTTCATAGAATTCCAAACTTATCTGCTTAAGATCTCGAAGCAATTTCCTTGAGTGAAGAATCTACATCCCGATCTCATTCATGTGGCCAAGCCTATGATGCCACAATTCTACAACCTATTTCTATGGAAGCTACAAAGATGGAATAGTTGGTATTATGTGGACATAAATACATTGTACCTATCCTATATCATTTTGCTATTACCAGTGCTCCTTTAGTGATCTTCCACCGTGTTCTTCCAAATGGAGAAAAACAACAACTATCTCCCAAATTTCGTGTTGAGATGAGATTTATTTTCATAGTAGGAATATTCCTTACACATTTTTAGCAACCATTCATTTCCATTATTTCACTTAACTTGTGCCTTACCCATTCCAACAATTTTACATGGTTGATCATCCCCCAATAAAACATGTCCAAAATCACCTAGAACATAATCATGAAAGAATTTCCTATGGGGTGTAGCATAACATGAAGCCCCTAAATTTACTACCATAGTATTCATTAGTATTATCTAATGCAAGAATAAAAGCATCTTGTAACTCATCACCTTCTACATTTTCTTCATGAGTAGTCTCATGATGTCACAACCACCTACTAGCATTGGTGGGGATAAAATATTTACTATCTCAAATGAGAAAGGTCAAGAATTCTTGGATCAATCATATCTATAATAGTCGCATATTGTAGAGAACCTAAAGTAGGAAGTTTGCATGGGCTGTAAACAATGTGTGTCATGTGATTTGGAAAATTTATGCCAAGATGCTCACACTCTAAAGGAGGAAGTCACCAAGTTGTAGAGGGAATGTCTCACATCTCCAATTACTAGCATGATAATAACATCTCCAATGACTAGGATGATAATATTTTGGAACTCCATAAAATAGTGGAAGAAACGAAGGGTTCGATCGATGAGTAGGGAAGGAGAATCATATGTACTGAAGAAGATCTTGAGGCCAACATTAAGGTGTTGGATGTAGACTCAACACATATAATTTTGTATAAATGTCATCAAAGCTTGTTGGAAGCAATTGTGTACATAATGTCAACATAGAAATTGACGGGAGTAGTAACATAATGAAGAACATGTTAATAAAAATAACCTAACAAAAATTATCCTAAAAAACAATGGAAAGCATCACTATCAATGTAAAATATAACAAGTTCAAATAAGTTCACTCAAACTATTAAATTATATGAACATTGATTATCTCTATAGACACTTATGTGAGGATAGACATCTTATTACATAACATCATTGCAAAAACATAGCGGAGATTTTCCCTTTAAATATGATAAGCCTAGATTTTACAAGCTCCCAAGCAACATGAATTAAGAGATATTTAGTAGATATGAATTAGAAGATATTTAAAACATGGAGTAGAAAAATGTTAATCTCAAAACAAACAAAAAAAATTATTATGAACATGTTTGAAAATATAATTTATATATTCTGATTCAATTTTCTTAGTTTTTATTTCTTTTATTTCTTTTACTATAATTAATATTCATTCATTGCTTATATTCAATGCTTTAAGTATGTTAATATATACATATAGAATAAAGGATTTCTGAGTTTTAGTTATGTTACATTTAACATGTAAAAAACGATCATCATTATCTTGCACTAACCTTCTCTCTATAGTTGATTTTTTAACCTAAGCATATAAATTAAATTGTTTAAGCAGAATTTCTGAAAATTCATAAGATTTTGTCTTGTCTCTTAGGCTACGTGTTTGGAGAAATTTATGAAAACTAAAGGAAATATTTCATTAGAATGAATAATTTGTATGAACAATGTGAAAGGGTTTGTAAAGAAGTGACTAAACATAATTAATGTAAATGACTCCACAACATTTTAAAGGTAGTACTCTAGTACAGTAGGTTAGATTAATTAAGATAAATAATCGAATGAAGTATGCATGAATGTGTTTTTTTACCTTCTATAGCTTTAATAAGAGTTATTCATATGTATGATTTCCTTTCTATTGAGATGTTTTACCTAGAAATAGTACTTTGAATAACATAAAGAGATCCAAGTCTTAGAAAAAATATAAAAGTATAAATTTACTTAGTATGTGTATTTTCTTACATAGTCAATAAACTATTTACTATAAGTCTACTAATATAGTAACTAAAAGACTTTATAAAACCAGAAAGTAAATAAGTAGAGTTAACATAAAAGAAAGAGTATATATGGCTAGAAATTTTATGAGATAATTTCTTCATTAATCTAAGTAAAACGAAACTAGAATAACACTATAATTAAATACTAACTAAGTAATAATTTAAAATAAATTAGGCCTCTATACAATAACTGTCAAAATCAAAAATATAATTACCTTCTCTTTTACTAGAAGAAGGATTTTACAATTCCACCATAAACTAATCTAAGCATACATTTGTTCATTATATAACCACAAGAATTGAACAAGTGAATATATAAAATTTATACATTATCCACAAGAAAGAGTGTTAATACTGTGTGATAAATATAAACTGGGAGAAAGTAAGTAAAAGACCTTTCAACATACAATAACCCATAAAAGTATAGTAGAAACTTAGGTTGGATAAACAACCTTTATTTTTATTTACTTACTGAAGGAAAAATTATTGACAGTAAAATCAAATTATATTTTAAGAACTAACTGCTTGAAACATTTTCATTTCACTTTTAAACATAATAAAAATAAATATCAATTTACAGTAATAAAAAAGCTTTGTTTAAGATAATTTAACGGATTTGATGAAAAATCGGAACTGATAAGAATCTTACAGCTGTCATCATCTTCTTAAAACCATAATATATTTATATTATCAAAATATAAGGACAAAAAGTAAGCTTCGAGCTTCTTAAAAATAGAAATAGCATCTCAACCCCAATATCACTAAACCATATCAGTTACGGCCTAATGGCCTTTTTACAACTTAAGTCATGAATTAAAAGACGGTATCAAAATAACATAACTGTAACCAAAACTATGACTGAGAAGGCCCATAATTTCAAAAGTCTTTCCCATGAAATCCCCAACTCTCCAACACAAAACAGTTGCTAGGGCTTCAAATTACTTAACAAGATATCATAATATCGGCCTAATGGCATTCCAAAAACAAACAGAGCATCATATGGCCGTGGTCGAATGGTAACCAAGCAACCACATGGGCAGTATCACCATAAACTCCATAAAACTAGTATAGGAGAACCTTAGGTGAGACTGAGGCTTACCAATTTGAATATGAATCCTAGAATCCCTGCATGGAGAATTTACATCATAATTCTAGCACATAACCTTCACTTGTAAGCCTGCACAAGTTTAATAAACACTAATTTAGAAATTTATACAATGACAGAGTTATTAACTTATGAATAAGTGAAAATTGTTATAAAACCCAAAGAAATACCTCACCTGGAGAACAGACCCAAACCACCAGGGCATTAATGCTGAGAAATGAAGGAGCCACCGTCGATAATCCTATCAAGGAAGTCCAAATCAACATCAAAGTAAACCCAACACTAAAAATACCATACAGAGTTTTGTCACTACACCAGTGCCGAAGGACAGGTCACACAAAGGCTTGGTATGAGTGATAAAGACTACACACTCACAGAGAGAAAAAATGACAGTAAAACTCGTATATGCAGAAAATAGCAAGGAAATGAAAGACTCTTAGAGGTAAAGAATTAGAGGAAATTTGAGGTCTGAAATGGGCCTCTTAAGGAAAATAATAAAATAATAGTTATTAATTTTGGAGGAAGAATGAACAAAAATACTTTTTTGTTCGTATTTTCGACATATCTCCCTATGGTTTTTCTCAAATTCCAAGCGGGAGAGCTCGTTGGATGTGGAATTTAATTCTGCATCCAACGAGTACCCACACTGCATACTTTTGATGGACCCCGCTACAATAAAAAATAAGAATTACCTAAAAAATGTGACGATACCCCAAAAATAAGAAATATCCTAAGAAAGACTTTATAGCATGTATTGACGCATGCAACGATGGTCTAGGGGGACTTTTAACTCATGAAGGACATGCCATTGCACATGAGTCTAGGAATCTTAAGATTCATGAGAAAAACTATGCGACCTATGACATAGAGTTGGTTGTTGTCATATATACCTAGAAGATGTGGCACAATCATTTAATTGGAATAAATTTTACATTAATGACAAGTAATAAAGGATTAAAATATTTTTTGGATCAACGTAACTTAAAAACAAGGAAAGCTAGGTGGCTAGCTTTCCTTAGCGAGTACGATTTTGAAATCCAACATATTAAGGTAAGATAAAATAAGGTTGCTAATGCTCTAAGAAGAAATGCAAAACTAAACTTTGTAGCAGCAATCAACACCTATAAAATAGATTTAGAAGAACAACAAGAGGAAGGAGTGAGATTGGATGAAAACTACCAGAAATTACAAGAAAAAGTAACAAAAAATTTAACTGAAAGTCTAAGTACACGGTATAGTTTAAATGAAAAAGTATTATTACTATATAAAGACCGGCTGTATATACCTAATGTACCCAAGATTAAGTTACATATTTTTAACAAAATTCATAATACTCCTTACTTAGGACATCGTGGTTATCAGAAGACTATAACCATGTTAACGAAGGATTATTTTTGGCCAAATATGAAGAATGAACTCGCATAATACATTGCCAAGTGCTTTGAATGGCAACAAGTTAAGACTGAAGACAAGCATCCATCTAGGTTACTTCAACCATTTCCTATCCCTAACTGGAAGTGGGAAATAATCTGCCTTGATTTTATTATAGGACTACCTAGAAATCAAAATTTGAATGACTCGATAATGGTAGTCGTTGATAAACTTAGCAAATCACCTCATTTTATACCTGTAAAAACTACTTGCAAGGCTGCTAATACTGTTGATATATTCCTTAAACAAAATTTTCATTTACATGGGATGCTAAAAGTAATAATTTCAGATAGAGAACCTAAGTTTACAAGAAATTTCTAGAAGCCTTTGTTTAAAGGACTAAATACTAATTTAAGTTTTAGTACCTCTTTCCATCCCTAGATGGATGGACAAACTAAAAGAGTGAATCACGTATTGGAATATATGCTCAGAATGTATGTTAAGGAACAACTAGGTAAATGGGAAGATTGCTTACACTTGGTGGAGTTTTCTTACAACAATAACTACCAAGCTTTAGCAAGATACAATCCATTTGAAATTTTGTATGACAGGAAGTGCAATACCCCCATCTCATGGAGTAATTCAGTTGATGGGTTAGTATTAGGACCTAAAATATTAAAAGAGATGGAGTTAATTGTAAAATTGGTGCAAGGTAATTTGAAAGTTTCTCAAGACCAACAGGAAAGTAAAGAAGATCTTAAATGAACTCAAAACGAGTTCCAGGTTGGTGAACATGTATTTATTAAGGTAATGCCCAAAAAGAGTTCTCTGAGATTAGGAAGTTATACTAAGTTAGCACCCCGATATTGCGGACCTTTTAAAATATTGTCCATAATAGGATAGGTGGCGTATCAACTGGCTTTACTACCAAATTTGAAGGTTCATAATTTTTTTAATATTTATTTGTTAAAAAAATATGTACATGATGCTACTCATGTTACAAACTAGAATGATGTGCAGGTGGAACTCGAAGGATATTTTCTGGTGGAACTAGATTGTATCATCAAAAGGAGGGAGATCTTACTTAGAGATGACACCATTGGTTAGATGAAGGTGCAATGGAAGCACCTTAGTCTAGAATAATCCACCTAGGAATTGGGGAGTCATATGCGGGTTGCATACCCAATTCTGTTCCAGGGCAATTTTGAGGACGAAGAATAAATAAGATCGAGGATGATGTTATAATTTAAGGAGGTGTGTATGTCACATGCACCAGTTTGCAAAATAATTTATGTTTTAAGAAACATTATGTTATATTTTATTATAAATTTTGTAATTAATGGCCAACTAGGGTCAAGGATAATTGAATGTAATTGCTGAATATTTTATTAATTAATAAATGAAAGATGAAACTACTTCTAGCTGATGCAGGAGGCAACTTCCCTATTTTTGTGGTCATGTTCCCAATGAAAGTGGAACAAGAGCAGGTGGCTCATTAAGTGAAAATTGACCCAAAAGACCTAGGCATGCTAATAAAACTTCCCATTGAAGACAACTGACGCTGCTCATTCTTGACTTGTGAACATTTTGAGTGAATGAAGTGCACAAGAAAATTTGATTGAGGGGACTAGATGAAGTATGTTTTGAGTCAAAAGTGCTAAAGACCTGAACTAGTGCAACTATTCTAAGATGAGTTGAGGCTGCTGTATGCAGAACTGATTTATTGCAGAGCACCGAGTAGAGTTGCAGAGGATTATTAAACTACATCTCTCACTCAATACTTCTACCAGCTAGACAAGGAGACAAGTTCGGGGGTCCTAATATTTACAATCCACCTTTTCTCGAGGAGTTGGTTGGGATCATGTTGGGAGGAACGAGTTCCTTAAGCTGTTGTCACCTCTTCTACATTTCCAGTTTATACATGATTTATCTAGATTTCTAATTGTTTATTTACATCTAGAAGGAGGGAGTTTATGTAATATTATGTTATGCTTATGTTCTGTTGTTGCTAGGTTTAGTTAAAATACATATTTTTACTATCAAAATATAGTTAAATGCTGGATTAGATAGATTAGGGTAACTGATTAGAAGAATTTCGAGTTTTACTCATAGATAAAAAAATACCTAACTGTACTTTTCCATAGCCTTTTAAAGATAGTACTCTAGTATAGTAGGTTAGATTAATTCATATAGACAATCAAATGAAGTATGCATGAATGTGTTTTATTACCTT
>LPNX010926976.1:13402-33423 GCA_001517045.1 Pseudotsuga menziesii
CTTGCAGAAGGATTTTACAATTCCACCCATAAACTGATCTTAGCATACATTTCTTCATTATATAACCACAATAATTTAACAACTAAATATATAAAAGTTATACATTATTCACAAGAAACAGTGTTAATATTGCGTGATAGATATACACTCGGAGAAAGTAAGTAAAAGACCTTTCAACATACAATAACCCAGAAAAATATAGTAGAAACTTAGGTTGGATAAACAACCTTCATGTTTATTTACTTACTGAAGTAAAAATTATTGACAGTAAAATCAAATATATTTTTAGAAATAACTGTCTAAAACATTTTCATTTCACTTTTAAACATAATAAGAATAAATATCAATTTATAGTAATAAAAAAAACTTTGTTTAGGATAATTTAACAGATTTGAAGAAAAACAAAACCAATAAGAATCTTACAGCTACCATCATCTTCTTAAAACCACAATATATTTATATTATCAAAATATAAGGGCAATGAGTAAGATTCGAGCTTATTAAAAATAGAAATAACATCTGAACCCTAATATCACTGAACCATATCAGTTACGGCCTAATGGCCTTTTTACAACTTTAGTCACAGCTTAAAAGCTTGTATCAAAATAACATAACTCTAAAAAAAAATATGACTGAGAAGGCCCATAATTTCTCGAGTCTCGACCATGAAAGCCGCAAGTCTCCAACATGAAACAACCACTAGGGATTCAAATAAACTTAACAACATATCATATTATCAACCTCATGGGCTTCCAAAAACAAACAAAGCGTCATATGACCATGATCGAATAGTATCCAAACAACCACATGGGGAGTATCATCATAAACACCATAAAACCAATGTAGGAGAACCTAAGGCAAGGCCAAGGCTTACCATATTGAATACGAATCCTAGAATCCTTGCCTCGAGACTTTACAACATAATATAGAAATGTATACAACGACAGAGTTATTAACTTATGAATAAGTGAAATTTTTTTATAAAACCCAAAGAAATACCTCACCTAGAGAAACTGACCTCGGCCTCGAACTGGGTAATGAGAACAAAGCCAAACCACCAGAGCATTAATGTCGAGCAATGAAAGAGGCACCGTTGAGAACCCTAGCAAGGAAGTCCAAATCAATGCCAAAGTAAACCCAACACTAAACCTACCATATAGAGTTTCCTCACTACACTAGTGTCGAAGGATAGCTCACACAAAGGCTTGGTATTAGCGACAAAGACCATGCACTTAGAGAGAGAAAGAATGATAGTAAAACTCGTATATGTAGAGAATGGAGAGGAAATGAAATACTGTCATAGGCAAAGGTAAGCTATAGATGCAAGGGTTCTCATTTGCAGCAAGAGAGAAACAATGAGGCCATAGGACCATCAACCTGCGGTCCTTCCTTTTCATAGCTATGTAGAGATAGATAAATGCAATTTTTTAGGGTTTAGAAGAATTTATATGGTAAATCCCCAAAGGTCAAAACCCTATCCAATGATCATTGACCACGTGGCTCAAAAATTATTTGTAAAAGGTGGGTTAATGATATAGTTTGAGACGAGTTAAAGCAGCTTGCACACAATAGTGAATGATAAATAGAACTATGTTATAACCTTGTCATAATTTTCATTATCCTTCATCATGGTTTTTATGCTTGTTATAACCCTAATGAATAACATAGGGAGGTAGTAGTTATACTAGGGTTTGTAGTTTGATCTATAATTTTTGAAATGATTTAAGAAAAAAAATTGTGCAAGAAATTATTCAATGATAATTGCATAATATATAATACCTTTTAACATACTTAGGAATATACAACAATTAAAAATCATTTATATGTATACTTGCAATCATAGAAACATGCATAGCTAGAACATTAGCCTAAGTATTAAAAATTAGTATCATTTTAAGATACTAGTGTTTTTGTTTTTCATTAACATCTTATGAGATGAAGATTATACTAAGGTTAAAGGGAGAGATTTTTTATAGAAAATAACCCTTTCATCCTTACACAAAAAGCATTATAACTATAGTTTAAAAACATAAATTATTGCTTCTCTTGTTGGTAAATACCTCATTAGTTAGTAAACTATCTATGCTAGGTTTTGTTTCTAGGTGCGAATGAAAACCATCTTACTTATGACTATATCTAGATTTAGGTTATCTAAGTTTACCTAATTTGAATATTGATGAAAATTAAATGAACAAGTTATAGTTATAGCGAAATGGAGGAGTATCTAAACTATGATCAGTTTATTAACACTTATGTTTACCAGAACTATTTAGAACATAAATATACAGATCAACGATACCTCATTTATTGCTCAAAGCTGTAAAATAAATAAATTTACTAGCATTATGTTTTATGCTAGTTGAGATAATAATCTCAATCTAGGAACTCGTGTCAAAACGTCTTACCTGTAAAGGACCTATAAAAGAAGCATCATTTCACTGCATTAGCTAAAAAGCTAAGTAAGCCTCAATCTGAACTGAAATTCCTTCCTACTTTCATAAAATAGTAAAACAAACTTAACACAAACGCTTTGTTCTATTTTCTTTATGAATATGGACAAACGCTTCACAAGCAAAAGTTCTCAATAATTAGTAGTTTACCTTTTTCCTTGTCCATGCCTCCTCTACAATTCCACCATCCAAAGCGCTTGAAGGCTGTTTGTTTATGAAATAAACATTAGTATCTACAACATCAGGCCAAAACTATAACGGAAACCATGCATGCAATCTCATACACCTTTGCAAACTCCGTGATCGTTGTGTTCATCCTTTCTAACACACCATTTTCTTGTGGGGCTCTAGGGATTATCTTCTCTCTGTGACTTGCATTGTATAAATAGTAACTATCCAACTCCTTGTTGCACTATTGACCTCCATTATAAAATATGAGACATTTCAACTTTTTTCGTGTCTTGTTCTCAACCAAATGTTTCTAGTTTTTAAAAGTAGAAAACACGCGAGTCTAATACAATAAATCCATGTTTTTTCTAGTTGCATCATCAGTAAAACTAACATAATAACGGGATTCGCTGAGAGATTATACTTCATCCAGTCCCCATACACATGTATGCACAAGCTCTAACTATTCACTCTTATTTTCATTGCCAACCCTAAGAAATATAACTCTCTCTTTTTTTCCGTAAACAAATATTTCACAGAATTCCAAACTTACCTCCTTCAAAACATGGAGCAATTTTTTTGAGTGAAGAATCTACATTCCTTTCTCACTCATGTGGCCAACCCTATGATGGCACAATGCTACAAATTATTTCTATGGAAGCTACAAAGATAGAATAATTGGTATTATGTGGACACAAATACATTGTACCTATCATATCTCATTTTCCTATTACGAGTGCTCGTTTAGTGATCTTCCACCATGTTTTTCCAAACGTAGACAAACAACATCTATCTCTCAAATTACCTGTTGAGATGAGATTTCTTTTCATAGTAGGAATATGCCTTACACGTTTTTAGCAACCATTCATTTCCATTATTTAACTTAATCTCTACCTTACCCATTCCAACAATTTTACATCGTTCATCATCCCCCAATAAAACATGTCCAAAATCATGTGGAACATAATCATGAAAGAATTTCCTATGGGGTGTAGCATAACATGAAGCACCTAAATGTACTACGAGAGTATTCACTAGTGTTATCTAATGCAAGAATAAAAACATCTTGTAACACATCACCTTTTGCACTTTCTTCATGAGTATTCTTATGATGTCACAAGCACCTACTAGCATTGGTGGGTACATGTTGGTGGGGTCAAAAATCTTTACTAGCTCGAAGGACAAAAGTCAAGAATGCTTGGCTCAATCGTATCTATAATAGTTTCATATTGTAGAGAACCTAGAGTGGGAAGTTTACATGGGCTCTAAACGATGCTAGTAATGTGATTTGGAACATTTATGCCAAGAGGCTCACACTCCGAAGGAGGAAGTCACCGATTTGCTGAGCGAATGTCTCACATCTCCAACGATTTGCATGATAAGATTTTGGAACTGCATGAAATAGTGGAAGAAATGAAGGGTTTGATCGATGAGTAGGGCACGAGAATCATATGTAGTGAAGAAGATCTTAACGCCAACATTTAGGCTTTGGATGCATACTCGACCCATATAATTTTGTATAAATGTCATCGAAGCTTGCTGGAAGCAATATTGTACATAATGTCAACATAGAAATGGACGGGAGGATTAACATAATGAAGAACATGTTAATCAAAATAGGCTAACAAAAATTATCCTAAACAACAATGGAAAGCATCGCTATCAATGTAAAATATAATGAGTTCAAATGAATTCACTCAAACTATTAAATTATATGAACATTGATTATCGCTATAGACACTTATGTGAGGATAGACATCTTATTACATAACATCATTGCAAAAACATAGCGGAGATTTTCCCTTTAAAGATGATAAGCCTAGATTTTACAAGCTCCCAAGCAACATGGATTAACACATATTTAGTAGATATAAATTAGAAGATATTTAAAACATGGAGTAAAAAAATGTTAATGTGAGAAAAAAATAAAAATTAGTTATGAACATGTTTAAAAATATAATTTATATATTCAGATTCAATTTTCTAAAATTTTTTATAATTAATATTTATTCATTGCTTATATTCAATGCTTTAAGTATGTTAAAATATTCATTGTCTTGCACTAGCCTTCTCACTATAGTTGATTGTTTTACCTAGGCATGTAAATTGAATTGTGTGAGCAGAATTTTAGAAAATATTTCATTAGAATGAATAATCTGTATGAACAATGTGAAGGGTTTGTACAGAAGCGACTGAACATAATTAACGTAAATGAACGTAAATAAACGAATCAACATAGTTAATTCACTGGATTAATTATGAGCTCATGAAGCGAATCAACATAATTAATTCATTTATATTAGCTCATGATTAAGTGACCCAGTGGGTATTTCGTATCGGCAGAGTGGACATTTTTTTTGTTGAAGAAGCCATTTGAAAAGGCAGGGGCGAGACTCTTCTTGAGCCACTTTTATTTTATTTTATCAATAACCATTGCGGTGCTTTGGTCCAAATGTTTTTTCTGACTCATTGTTTCTTCATGTCCTGTTCCGAGTGACACCTCTCTATATAAATGCATAAATTGACCTCTGCATAATTTTTGATCCTATATGCATTCCATTATTTGTATTTGCATGATATTGAGTGTTGTTTATATATTTTCCGTGAGTCCTATGAAGGTTTGAGACAAATCAGGTCTCTTGGAACTACGAAACTTTTATTAAACAATTTCACCACTTTATGAAACTTTATATCAACCACATAAGAAACTTTATAAGAGCCACATAATCAACTTTATATCAGCCATCTATGAATATTTAAATTAGCGAGATATGAATCTTTATATTGGCAATATATTCAAATCTCATCAATAAATCAGCCACATAAAATAATAAACCATAAAAGACAAGATATACCCTCGAGAAACCATCCAAACACAGAGGATGAAAAACCTAGAAATTCTTTGAGTATGATAGATATATTTATAGAGAATGGTTCACAACACATTGACATATTTCCCAGTAAGATATACAAGCACAACTTTAGAGAAGAGAGATCAAAACAACACTACAAAGACAACTAAATCTAACTGTATTGAAATTTCTATATGCCTCGCATATAAATCACAAGCCAAAACACATGGCATTTAGGGAACGGATTGGATGCTTAGTAAACGCATTTATTTAATGTATGGAACATTCACTAGGAGTAACACGCAGTAGAAATCCTATCATGCAATCATTAGCTCCCACCTAATCTCCACTGTCAACCTAACACTCTAATTAATCTTTCATGCACAAGATATGCACACTCCTTATTTAATTATCTTGAGCTCGATCCTAACAAACTTGAATTGAATGTGATCTTCTTGAACAGAATGTGATCTAAATGAAACTGATTGTGAACTAACATAAGTGAGCTCAAACTTCAACTCAATGTATGACCATAAATTTCGAAGGCTGATTGAATGTCCTTGGTGCTCCATGATTACTGATATTCATGGTCATTTACTATTATTTTATTCTTATTTAATTGATGCATAATTATTACAACCGATACTTCAACATAAGTATCATTAATTCAAGTTCACTTGGAGGCACACATAGGAAATTCGAAATCTCTCTCTCTCTCTCTCTCTCTCTCTCTCTCTCTCTCTCTCTCTCTCTCTATGCTTTATATCATTATGATTAATTAAATACTACCTCGTAGATATGTGTATTATTTATCCATCTTATCATATCATACGTAGAATAATTATTCCACACTCATGGTTATATGTATTATTACCATGAGACATAGAGTCATATGCTTAAGTATATCACTCCAGGGGTAGCTAATACCTAATGGAGACTTATAGCACTTAGTGACCATGACTAGTAATACATTGCATAGTATAACCACTTTACCAAGGAAAGGATGCCACCTCAAAACAATGAGGATATTTGTAGGACTTGATATTACTCACAACTATATTGTCTTGATATTACTCACACAACAAACTTGATGTTACAAACAAGTTCACAAACTTGATATTAGTCTCAATTCTAGTCTTGATATTACTCACAAGATTTAGATTGGTATTACTCACAATATTTTCAATACGACATCACCACCTCAATCAGATTAGGACACATACACTACAACAAAAACCTCGAATTAGAGCCTATTTTAGCTCCATTTTTAGCATCCACAAACAGTTTTAGTATATTTTTCATCATATTTTGGACAACGTTGACTCTTTTCCATGAGATGGATCTTTTAATGGCGTTATTTTCGTCCTTTTTGGAAAGTAGGAACTATTTTGGATGTTAATTAGTGTCCCAATTAGCAACCCAATTAACGTCTCGATTAACGTATTAATTAGCATACCGATTAACATCCCAATTAGCTTCCTAATTAGCATCCCGACTATTGTTCCTATGATCATCCCAATTATGGTCCCAATTAGCTTCCATAATAGCATCCGAGATAACACCCATAATAGCCTCCAAAATAACATATAGAATAGCACCAAGCATAGCATTATCTATATAGCTGTGGATTGTGTCATGAATTAAGCCAGTAAAAAGAACCGACATAGCAGCATGTATAGAACAAGGTATAAATATGGGAATTGCATCGCGAAACATCCAACATAGTGGCAAGTACAATTCCATAAATTTTTAAAGGAACTACGCTAGGAATTGTTAGCCATTTGGGAAGGTATATAACACCATGAATGATTTTTTTATATTTAGGCCATGATTTGGGATTTACACCTAGAACCTAAGTTCATATAGTTTCCTCTAGGTATCACGGGTCATGTGTACTACCCCAAACAATCGCACATTCCCTACATAGAAAATATTTAGCATATTAGCGATATATGTCCATGATTTTGGGAATTAACATACCAAGGATGGCTCTTAATGCCCATGTCATGATCTAGGGATAAAATTAAAGGAACTAGGAGATAACATATATTATTATGTGGCTCACATGCCATGTTTCATTGCTCGCGGCATCACACATGCCCACAATACATAATATTTGGCCTCCAAGTTTTATATGGTGACGATTTCAAAGTTTGAAATAGTTGATATGTTTCTTGGCGATAAGAGCACAGTTTGGTGCAAAAAACTAAGTCATATATCTCTAATTCCCACATGTCATGAATGGGGCATTAATCGAAAGGATAGATCATGCATAAGCAATCTTTCGCATGTGAGTAATATGTGGTGTCACATTTGAAAGTTTAGTACAACAAATATGGTTCTCACGACTCAAGTCATGTTCCAAGGTGAATATTTATAGTTTTATTGCATAACATGTGGCTTTTAGGTTCTACATATGCCATCCATGACTCCCTATACCATGTTTTCCCTGTGATAGGGATATCGTGGCCATTTTTTTAGTTTTTCAGATCATGGATACTTCTTGGTCACTAGTCCATAGTTTAAGAACAAAACCCATGCTATTGAGATAGATATAACATTTGTCTATGTGTCTTATGTTCTTTTCCTAATAACCCACTTTATTGTAGATGACTTACGTAGATAATCCTTAGCCTACAGACAAGATATGGTCACTACATTGAGGAGGGGCACACTAGGGATGGATCTTGAGGACCATTCCATCGTATACAAAAATAAAGTTAGGACCTTACATTGTAGCATTTTACTATGGAGCTCATGGTCCATGTATGTTGTCCCAAACCACCATATTGGCCCTCCATAGGGAATCTTTGGCCTATAAGTGGGATATGTTGCTCATTTTGAAGTTTAGAACACTAGGCATGGTACTTGGTGCCCATGATAGTGTTTCAGATATAGGGTAAATGTCTTCATATGTGATTATTTTATAGGTTACTAAGTCCATCACAATGTTTATTTTACCCTTTTATCGCTTATTTATCTTGATTTGATGTTAGTATTTCTCTTGGTTCATATCCTACATCTAGTTCTCTTAGCTCCCTCACAATTGTTTCCACTCAACTGCTTCCTATTATAAGGACATGGTGTGCAACGAGTTAACATAGGTTGTTTCGGTAGATACCAAAAAGTAGTGGTCACATATCTACGTTTCTGATTCAATGGGTCATCCGTGGAAATCCAATTCATCACACATTCCATAATAGTAAATATTGAAAGTATCATTAATCTCTTACACTTTAAACCAAATTATGATTTAATGATAGCATTGATGCAAAAATAATTTTACAAAGATACACCAAAAACTATATTCATTGTTAATTTTTTTTTAAATATATTGCAAATTTAATGTTTATAGTGATGGCGTTTGTGATCTATGAGAAAATATGTGGTTATGTTGCAGTCACTTACCCAACATGCACACTTATTTGGTCAATTTTGGCCTATTTACCAACTATCCTAAGTTTAATTGACTTACTTGGCATTAGATGAGCACAATATGACATTAGCATGAGCACACCCATGCCCTCCTTCAGTTAAGGAGGCTAACTAAGCCTTCTCTTTCATTCGGGGAGGCTAACTAGGCTTCCTCCTTCAAACATGGAGCATTTTGTGGGTGATCAGAGTTTAATAAATGCACCTAATTTCTAACTAATTGTTACAATTAGTTAAGTTGAGTTGTGAAGGTGCCTCCATTCATTATTTGATTACTTTTGGCCTTTATTTATGAACTGGAGCTAACACATGTGCCTACAACCACTTCTAATGACATGTGTCACTTCAGTAACTCCATCAGATCTACTTGGAGTTATCGATGTGCTACCTCCTTTAGTTGGACATGCAGTTACATGTGATGAGTCACTTTCAGTTAGAATCAGTCATCTATTGAACTCTGCTTCAGTTAGGACTTAGTTTGATAGTCATTTGTTGATTAGTTATGTGGTTAACTATGTGTGCTGATTGTGGCTGACATTCAGTTCAGCTACACCCATTCATTCAATTCAAATGACCTCTTTGGGAATTTGAATTGCCTTGGAATTGATGCAATCTGCATGACAATTGTAATTGTATTGTACTATCATTATTTTATTGATTATACAGAGCTGCAACATTCTATTGCAACACCATTATGCCATTTTCATGCTTAATTGTCTGAAATCTCTTATGAGACTATGTTTTAGTCCCTAGATTGTTGTGACAGATTAATAATGTGATTGCAACACTCATTTACAAAATTCCATAACAACTACATTTCATACAAATCGCAAAACCCTAGGTCTTCACTAATATGGTAGTATCAAGAAGAGTGTTCACTTCTCACATGAGGGCCCTTCAAAGGGATAGTCATAAGAAATAGACATACCACAATTTATTATTTCATTGTATGTCAATGGATGTTGATATTTGAGAATCGTGTAGGAGTTCAGCAAACTGGGTAATGGAGAGAGGGTATAATGGTAGAGAGGAGGAAAATGAGTGTAGATAAAATATAAAGGTGTGAAATCCCAAATAGACCCACAGTGTTAAATCATGTGATAATTCAAAATGGATCGAAAGTGGCCCTTAATGGATCTTTACTAAGGGTTGGATTTCTTCCATGTGGGATAATTACGAAAGGAAATTTGGAGTAAATGCATGTTTTTCATAGGTGCTTGAAGAATGTGGATTAAATGCAATGGATTGGATTAATAGGTTCCTTCTATCACTTTTAATTAACACCTTTACTAGTTTTGAATAGTAAATTTACCTCTTTCGTGTTGAGCTTTGAAAATATAGTAGGAGTTAAGGAAACTGGATAATGAAGGCATGGTGCAAATATAAAGAAGAGGAAAATGAGTGCAAAAATATAATAAGGTGTGCAATCCACACTAGACCAACAATGTTAAATCATGTCATAACTCATTATTGGAAGAGCTATTAGATTACTGAGTAAATCAACAATCATGAAATCGATAGTCAGGAATTGTAGCGAGGGAAAATAGGGCCAAAATGATTTTGTATTATATTACATCATAATATGAACTATTTTAGTATTATAAAATAAATATGTTAGCATGAAACAAAATGGTAGTACCTAAAACTAATGGTCCACATATGGTACATGTGGAAGGAGACACTATCAAGGCCACAACTATCACACTCAAGAAGTATTGGTCCTATCATTTCCAAATTTCAGTCGGATACACCCTTTGGTTCCATCAAAGATCAAATCCATTTTGTGGAGTTCATTTACAACAGTATATGGGTATATTGACACATTACTTGGAATATTTACATAGCAATGCAATGATAGTTCATGGGTTATTTGGAATATGTACACATAAAATACTTCATTAAAATAATGCAATGAAATCTTTTTACAAGTACTAGTCCCAAGTGTGACACACATAAGTTCAAGTTTGTTAGTTCTATGCATCCAAGTAACACCTTTCCAAGTTCTCAAGGGTCATATTACATGTTCGGTAGTGAAATTTAGTACAGTGACAACATGGGTTTAATCTCTCAACACAAATGAGCCCAATAAAGAGAAATACACCATTGGTCCATTATGGTTATGATATATAAGTAATGTACATTATTTTAGTTTCCTTATCCATGGTACACAACCATTGGTTTCATTCACATCCTCCAGTTCATCTAATGGAAACAAAAAATAGAACAAAGAGGGCAGGGGGAAACATTCCTAATTTTGTTGAAGAATAACTAGGCTTAGGGAAGCTTGTCAAAGTCAGCTTGATTGGATTCAAACCCTGTGGCTGGTCAAGTCACTCTAGATTGGTATAACTTCTGAACCATGTCATGCTTGTACTCATAGGAGTAGGACCCAATGTTTATTAGTCAAATTTCTTTTCATCGAATCCTTTGGGGCTCTACAAGGTCTCAAGTTCAAGTCCAAGTGCTAGAAAATGGGAATATATGCGCTATCTTGGGTTAATTTCAACAAGGTGGTTATCCCCAAACGCAGCATGAGGGCCCAATTATACCATTCATTGACACATTTCCCACTACAGAAGGATATTGATGGATTTGGCATTGTAGGAGTCATGATGGTAATGTTGATTTTATTTTGCAGGCTTTGCACAATAGAATGAAGATAGAATGTCAGATTACCTCTTCCATGGTGATCATGGTTAACCTAATGTAATTGTCTTAATGACCACTCCTTGAGCAACAACAAATATTACTTCCAATCAAGTACTATTAGATTTGGCACTTTCCAACCTGATATATAATACAATGTGCGTGTTATATGCTTCAAATCTTGCAGATAGTAGACTCACGAATCTATTTTGAAATGAATGTGTAATGTTTTATTGTAATTGACCTAATTTATGATGGGATTTGTTGTTCTATAGAGTAATACATTATGATGTGAAAAGTGAATCTAACTTTCTTTATATTGCTTAGTGTATTTTTTTTCTCTTTTAATGGAAATAGATTTTGAATCTTCGATTGATTCAGAGAAACCCTCTGTAGGATTTTATCTATCAATTTATAGGGTTTCATTTGTCAATTTCCATGGTTTTTCTTACTTTGCAATAATTTTTCTCAATCCACTTTTATGAGTCCATTTTTTTTTTATTATCATAACTATGCCTTATTTTTTATAACCGATTATTATATTTAAGTTAATATGCAAAGAAATGTAATCTATGCCATGTTATTATTAATCTATATTAGATTTTTGTAATGTCCCTTTCCAGTTGAGGGCTCGGAGAACAACGAGTTGGTCCAATTAATTCCCATGGACCATAGTTGGCTAGAAAATGGAAATTAAAATATTATTATATGCCACCATGGAGAAAGAACACTTCATAAAGTGACCTGAGGTAATAAAATAAAAAGGGGGAAAGACAGTCTCAATTTATAAAAATAATAATAATAAAAAGTAACTTGGTCATGGAACTCGAGAGGTCACAATTGAGAAAAAGAGGGAATAATAAAATAAATGAGAAAGATCACTCTAATTTGTCAATTTAACTTGGATATCTCTAAAGTTTCTAGGAATTTTTGGAACCCTAGATGGTATTATCTTCAATGGTGAAACAAATCCATTTTAGCTAATAAAATAAGGAGATATCACCTTCAGGTTCTCTCATTGTGCTTCAGTAAACAATAAGGGATTCATTTGAAAGGATTTTAATGGGATATTTGTTGAGATACCAGTCTTCATTTCGGAAGGGTGCAACAATGTTATAGGGAATTCATATTCTTAAGAAAAACATTGGTAAAATAGCTTTGTTTGTGTGGAGGGTATGCCAGTTAGTATTCATCATTCTCAGCTATCTCCAAATACGAGAAGAAAGGGGGCACACCAGTTCATGAGATTTTTGTCGAGATCCCAATCTTCATTTGGGAAGGGAAGAACAATGTTACAAGAGATTCATATTCTTGTGAAGTGTACTAGTGATCTAACTCTTCTTCTCAGGAGGGAGCATCACTGAGTACCGATCATTCTTCGCTATCTCCGAATATAAGGAAAAAGGGGGCACACCACTTGACCCTTGTTCAAATATCACCCAATTAAATATCTGCAAGTTTTGGTGAATGGTGAAATCATTGGGTTTGAAGGTGAAGAGTGTGATTCTGATTTCCATATTATTTTATTGTTCTCGTCCTGTATTTTTATCCAAAACGTGGACTCTTCCATGAGTCATTTTCTATTAATTTAAATGAAATTGTGTGGGCCATTCTACTTGGAAAATCATTGCTTAATTTCAACATTATGTTGTTGGGTTTGATCTTGAGCACTTGTAATTTCATGGATAATATCAAGCGGAGGTTTATGTTGATTTATTTTTAACTTCGTAATATATCCTGATGTATACTATCATTGTATGTTGTTCTACCCCCATTGAGGATGTGTATTACCCCTTTACATGATGTCTAAATTGCATCTAGATCTTGAGGTACGACCTCCATTGTAAGTCATGGCAATAGTCCCTAGTGTAAAATCATGTAATATGTAATTATGGTCTCTCTAGGAGAAGTGTTCCCCATGTGAGATGACATGTAGGCTCGAGTCTTATATTTGGCTAGTGAATTAAAAGCATATAAATAGGGAGGCACTCTCCCTCATTTATACACACCACACAATCTCTCTAAGGCATTGGTGAGAGAGAGACAGTCATAGTAGGAGAGAATGATAGCTGCTGAACATTTCTTATTACTGTTTTTTATCATCTTACTATTTTTAAGAATTTTGTGGGGTTTTCTCCTTTATGGTTTCCCTAATGAAAATCATTGTGTCTTGTGCATCTTTTAAATTTTATGCATTTTTCTGTACTTATTCTTTTAGATAAATATCCTAGATAATATAACCATATATTAAGAAAATATAACATGGTATCAGAGCCTCTCTGAACTAGGGCTTCCTAGTTGATGGTGTTCTCTCCGCAGATTATCAAGCAAGGAGGGATAGGATAACTTGCATCAATAGGGAACATCTATTGGTTGTATTAGTTTCTGAATAAGAGAAGTTTCACTATACATCCAAAATACAGCTGCAATGGTAGCTAATGGAAATTAGGGTTTCATGCTTGAAAACCCTAAAAGACTAAAACTAGTCATTTTCGTGCATTCACCATATTGAGATATTGAGATATTGGAACGAAGATGGACACCTCAAATCGGTAAGATCTAATATTTTTCTATTTACATTTATGGTTCTCATTTCAAAATGACTAATCACACCAGCTTGATGACAAGCTTGGTGAAGCTAACAAATTCCGAGTATGGAAGTATCTAATCTCCATAATCCTTTAAGAAATTGACTTAGATCAGGATTCCAGTAAAAAAGTTCTAAGAGCCATAGGGAGATGAGATAAGGATATATCCAAGAGGATCATTATATATTATATTAAAGATCATCTCATCCCTCATGTGTGATCCTTGAAGACACCAAAAGGAAGTGTTCAATGCTATGACAAAGAAATCAAAGAAGAATAAGATATTGGTATAACCACCTTGAATGGCCCTCATGATCATGTGATTCATTCATTCGAGGAATGTGTTCCAAAAAGAAGTGATTACCTTCAACAGACTCTGGGAAGAGCGAACAACAGAAGAAGATCAACTCATGATAAGAGAAGAGAATATAGGAGCAACTGAAGATCAAGCTCTCACGATTCAGAGAATGGATTAATTCTTCAAGAACCTATTATCCATATTAGAATTTGGATAAGAAATTATCATGTTATGAATGAAGAATACGATGAAGTTGAAGGCTCAAGAAGGAGTCTACACATGAAACAAATAAAGATGAGTATTCGATTTTCATTTCATGATATTGTTTGGTTATGCATTTGTTTATATTTAGTTGATGTATTATGTATGTTTGAGTATTTACATTTATACTACTGAATTCTACATTGTGGGTATGAAGTCAATGTTGTTGTACTACATTCTATTACTACTTATCTATATTGAAATCTATTTGTTGGAATATTAGGAGTATTACACACTCTTAATAACATTAGGGTAAAATGCATCTAGAAGTTATTGTATGTATGCATGATATGGATGAATGTTGTAGCATTGGTTAAAATGGTCACATGGATATGTGACATATATTTGTCACTAATAATATGTTTTGGAAATTATGACATGTTTCTAATCATGTGAATGAACTTGACTTGTAGATCATGCCAAAGAACAAGTAACGACAATTCATAAGAGGAACCTAAAGCTTCCCGGGTCAAATACACCATGGAAAAAGAAAGAGATTCAGAAGAATATAAAGAAAATGGTAGATCCGCCTCGAGAGATGAAGAACAGCTTGGGCATGAGAATTAATCCAAGATGAATAATATTATGATGATACTTTCAAAGAAAGAAAGAAGCCTCATACAAACTCCAATTATGTAACATTGTTGATCAACATAATTGATGCAAAGGATTCCAACTATGAAGAAGTAGCCAAGAAGAAAGGGAAGGAAAGCACCAGTTCAAGAAGAATGATGTCTAAGATGCGGTATCGAGACCTTAAGGGAAGTTTGTAGTGTATTCCAAAGGGATCTACAAGATCTAGCATGGAGTAGATGGAAACATCGTGGGATACAAGGAAATATTGGTAACACATGGTTTCTCACCAAAATAAGGCATAGACTACGAAGAGACATTTGCAATCACTAGGAATTGAGACACATGACAGGCAGACTCATGTGTGAAAATTAAAGAAGGCCTTGTACAAGCTCATAAGGCACCCATGGGATAACACATACATGAGGAGCTTGAATATCAACTAGAGTGATGAAGATGTTAACCTTTTATACAAGGTTGAAGATGAAAGACTATAGAGGATGACAAGCTCACATATGGGTGCAAGAAAAACTTTTCAAAAGGTTCAAGACAAAGGATCTTGGTATCTAGTGACCCTAGATGGATACAAAGAGTATTAGTAGCAGAGGAAGCTACTTGTCACTCTATTACATAATTTTTGAATACATAGAGTATGAAAGGCAGAGGGACAATGATGATTTGCTTCACAGGGAGTGACTACAAAAGATCCTGAGGTTCGATATGGTATGACAAGATGGACAAATTACTGATGGATCTAGGATTTACTGAGAGTAAAGAAGATTCCAAACTTTGATTCAAGGTTTAAGGAAGAAGACCAGTGCTGCTCCTATTATATGTCAATGACTTGTTCCTGATAGTAAAAGAGGAACTCATTAAAGATGCAAGAAGGAGACTTGCTTCCGAATTAGAGATAAAGGAATTGAGTATAATGCACTACTCTGTAGGAATGGAGGTGTGCAAGAGTGTTTATGGAATATCCCTTGGACAAGGGAAGTATGCAGTGGAGATCCTGAAGAGGTTCCAAATGATGGACTACAAGGCCATGGACACACCTATGTAATTGGACCTAAAGCCATTGACTGATGCTTCATCAGATACAATTGATTCCACGATGTATCATTAGATGATTTTTCCATTAATGTGTTTGATGAATACAATACCAAACACATGATTTGCTGTGAACAACCTAAGCCAGTTCCTAAAGGATGTGAGACATGATCACCTGTTTGCAAAGAATGCAATGAGGTACTTGAAGGGTACAATTGACTATGGGCTCATGTATGATACGAATCAAAAGACTATCTTGCATGGTTATGTTGATTTGGATTGGTAGTACCACTGAGAACAAGAGCACCTTGGGTTTCTTATTTAGTTTGAGATCCAGTATGGGCTACTGGTTTGGTAGGATGCAGTCCTACATGTCACTGAGTAAAGCCAAGGAAAATTATTTTTCCAGGTGCTCGAGTATTTGTGAGGTAGTATGTTTCATTTGAAAGCTACTATTTGATTTGATTGATTTGACTTTAATTTTTTGTATGATTCAGAGAGGAGCAGTGAAGCTCTAGTGTGTGATCCAAATCAAGATCTCTTGAAAGAGGGAGTGATGAGTTATAACATAGCCGGTGAGACAAGTTTTTTGAGCATAAAATCTTGGTGAAGCTCATAGTTTGATCAGACATAATCAGACCTATAGGTTGTCCTCAGATGTAATTATTCCTAGTTAAGGTCGTAATTATCCCTGGACTTTATCATCCTTGATGTGATTCTATGCTAGAAATGACCAGAGTGAAGTTTGAGTACTTCATAGAGAAGCTTGGTGTTCTTCAAATTGAGGTTCCCTCCAACAGGAAGTGATACACATGAGCCCTTCCTGGATGGTAGTATGTTTTTTATACCATGTCAGTGGATGTAAGTGATGAGGCCTTTCCAGCATGGTGGCAGGCTGGGCCTCTCATGATCGTTGATGTAAGTGTTGTGTTATGTGCATTTGGGTTGTGCTCCATGTGACGATGAGATGATCTGAATATGATGAGGTAATAATAGGGTACACAGTTTTTACAAGAGGCATATAATAAGTCATGAAATGTACCTACTTGATGGCTTGAGTGCAGAGATGATAAATCCCTGGCAGAGGTCTAGGCCTACATCCAGCATGAAAAAGAGCTGGCTTTGTAGACAAAGACCTTGTAGAGGGAAAGGACTACATATAGCATGAAAAAGGGTTGGCTCTATATAGAAATACCTTGTAGAGAGCAAGGTATACATCTAGCATGAAAAAGAACTGGCTCTGTAGAGAAAAAACTTGTAAATGGAAAGGTCTACATCCAGCATGAAAAATGGATATCTTTATAGAGATAGGCCTCGCGGAGGGAAATTCCTACATCCAACATGAAAAAGGGTTTCCTCTATAGAGAAATACCATTCATATGGAAATGCCTACATCCAACATGAAGAAGGGCTCACACCGTATACCTACATCGAGCATGAAAAAGGGATGGTTCTGTAGATGGAGACCTACATCCAACATCAAAAAAGTATGGCACTATAGACCTACATCTATCATGAAAAAGTATTGGCTCTTTAGATGGATACCTACATCCAACATGAAAAAGGGATGGAACTGTAGAATGAAATCCATCATGAAAAAGGGTTGGCTCTATTGATAAAGACCTACATGGAGGCTAGGCCTACATACAACATGAAAAAGGGTTGGAAGTGTAGAAACTTCTGATTAGAGATAGTATGGGATGATGATCAAATTATAATAAGATGATGGCAGCAACTATGATGAAGAATCTATGACTCTGTAATGATGATGATGTGATGAGGACCTGACCATATGTGTTGATGACTATGTAGATAAAGAATACCTTCCTAGTTAAGAGGGAGTGTTGATGTATTTGTAACTTTGGAAGATATTATGATGTATATTCTCATTGTATGTTGTTTTATCCCCATTGGGGATGTGTGTTACCCCTTTAAGGGATGTATAAATTGTGTCTAGATCTTGAGGTACAACCTCCATTGTAAGTCGGGGAAATAGTCCCCAATGTAACATCATGTAATATGTAATTGTGGTCTCTGTAGAAGAAATGGGCCCCATGTGAGACGACATGTAGCATTGAGTCTAATATTTGGTCAGTGAATTGAAAGGGTATAAATAAGGAGGTGCTCTCCATCATTTATACACACCACACACACTCTCTAAGATGTTGGTGAGAGAGAGACAATTATAGGAGGAGAGAATGATAGTTGTTGAACATTTTTTATTTATTCTTTTGATCATCTTACTAGTCTGAAGAATTTTGTGGGGTTTCTCCAATGAAAATATTTGTGTCTTGTGCATATTTTACATTTTTTGCATTTCTTTGTACTTTTTATTCTTTCAGATAAATATCCTAGATAATCTAATCAGATCTTAAGAAAATCTAACATTTTCCTTGCTTTGAATGGTGCAATTTTTCACAAATTCATGATACCTTCTAAGGCATATTTGCAATAATAAAAAAATTCTCTTACGGGATGGATTATGAGTTCCAACAAAAACGAAAAAAGTAGGAAAGGGATTCGTATAGAATTATCAACTTCTCTTGGATCGTGTTGAAAAATTGCTTGTTATTGTGGGAAAATATTTTGAAGGGAGGTATGATCACTCCAAACCATTATGTCATGTGTGGATTGGATGAAGAAACAATATTTCATTTATTTGTTTCTTGCCATTTTTCTATATCTATTTTCCATTTTCTTGTGCCCATTTTAAAATGATCCAATTGTTGGATAGGGTGTTCCCTATTAAAATGCTTACTTTCATTGAAAGAAATTCTCCTACTTAGAAGTCATTTCTTTGTTTGATTACTTTGGAATTATGGAAAGGAAAGAATATCTTTTTTTTTTGAAAATTATTATGGATATTCTCTCACCATCTACTACAAGGGGTTGAATTCATTTAAAGAATTATGTGCTCATAAAGTTATCGGATCATAAATTAAAAAACTATAGTATTTGAGGTTCTTTTTCCATCCAACTGTTTCATGGGTCATCCCAACAAGAATGCATGTTGTGTCGGGATGACTAAATTATCTATTTATATAAGGAAATATATTATAAGATTTATATGTGATGCAGTTCTGACTCCCATACCAAGGGTGATCTCATCTCTCTGTGTCTCCTTCTGCAGTTATCTTATAGTCTTGACATGGACAATATCAAATGTTTTGGTGATTCAGAGGTTATCATTGATTGGGACAAGAATATTAATGGGATCAAAATTCTCCTCCTATCATCTTGGAATAATCAACCAAGGATGATGATAAACCATTTTGAAAACATCTCCTTCTCTCAAGTCCTCAGGGAGCATAATGTGTTGTATGATTTGTTGTCAATAAAGGATCTTTTAGTGCTTGAAGATCTTTATTTATTTTAATTTTAGTCTAATGGCTCTCTTTCTTCGGAAGGTCGTGTTCACACTATTATGACTTGATTTCAAGGGGATTTTATTTTTGTGTATGCTTAGTGGACTATGGCTTTGTTATGGGTTGTTGAGCCCTGCACTGTGGACTGGCTTCCTCCTTTTTGGGTCTTTTTTCTTTTCTTCTTGGCCTAGTTTTTTGTTTTCATTGGTTTCTCTAGGAGCCTATAATTTGTGGGCCTTTTGTGTCTATATAGTACTTTTACATATACTTCAATAAAGTACAATTTTTATTTATTTATTTTTTTTTATTTTTTTTTGCGGGGGGGGGGGGGGGGGGGTCCC
>LPNX010926977.1:6051-33498 GCA_001517045.1 Pseudotsuga menziesii
GAAAAGGTGTAGGCAAAGAGAGTCCCGATTCCTCCAGCCTAACAATGCATAAATTCCAAGTCCCCTTTCATGGACCTCCCTACCTCTATTTATATGATGAAGAAGAGTTAGGGGCGAAGCCAAAGTGGTTACAACTGAAGGAGTCAGTTGTATAACTACCCAAACTAACTCAAAAGGCGTGTTTTTATGTTTTAATGTTGAGAAACAGATGTGCGACTATGAAGGAGAGAAACCCGCGCATGATACGCAAGTTTACACAAGAGCAACCCACGAATATATGCATGCGCGACTTGCAAAACACAAGAGTCGCGCATGATGCACGGGTTGCACATAAGGAGAGTCGCGCATACACAAAAAACGAATTTTTAAGGTATTTCTGGGCATTTTCAGACTTTGGTGTCTTCTGGAAAGTTTTAGCTAACTGAAATACCTTTCCAACGGCATAGAAATGAGGTCAAACGGAGTTACAGAACTCAAGATATGGGTCCTCCAAGATAGGTGTTTTTTCAGTGACTTTCAGGAAGTGTCGACATGCGACGAAATCATGGGAAAGTGGTCACAGGTAGAGATGTGTCATTTTGGGCTATAACATCGTCTGTTATTTCCCTTCTCATGTGCATGTCTTTCTTGTTAAACTTAACATTATTTGTTCTTTGAAATTTGGAATGAGTGTGTAATAGTTTCAGAATTCATTCATATTTATGCTCTGGCTATTGTTTCAGATATCCTTGAAACCTTTCAACTAAAGTTAATGCAAAATTCATCTCTTTGGTGCTCTATGTTAATGGACTGTCATTCTTTCTTCTTTATCACCAAACCAACAACATTTTGACTATGACCGAAGTATTATCTTTCCTTTGCAGAATATTTCCAAGCAAACTGTTATGTGATTCAAAAAAATATTTGTGACTCCATCGCCCAATGTATGCTTGCATTGTTTCAACCACAAACACAATCTAAATATTTTTATTTTATTTATTCCTCTGGCCTCATTAAAACAAATTAGTGAGAGATCCCTTTCTAGGAAGAAAGAAGCCATCTTCCTTTCTTAAAGTGGTTATGTTGTTACATTAGGATTTTACCTTATACAACCTGGGTACATTCTGAGTGATAACAATTGTCACATGTTACTATGTAATAATACATTTCTCTCCATTCACATAATTTTTTTAATTCTTAATAGCTATGGCTCGTCCCTGCATTCAAAATGTTATTAACATATATTTTTCTAGATATGTATGTATATTTGTCTTACATTTTCATTTTGTTAATCTTGTAAATGAATCTAATTTCAAAATGCATGTATTTCATATTTCTTAAGGATTATGGTACATGCATGCATCTTAAATAATAGCATTATAAATTCAATAATGCGTACTTGTCTTGTTTTTGTATTAATTCATTGGTTAAACACTTTTTCAGTGAATACGACTATAAAGAATATAAGCACGAGTGGGCCTAATGGTTAAGAGCATGTGTTTCCTCTTAGGAGGTCACAGGTTCAAATCCAGAGGGGGGTAGTGTATGTACACCTCTGTAGACTTTAGCAGTTAAATCGCTGTGCAGAGGGGGGTCCCTTGTCCCACAAACAAGGGGGTCTCATACACCAATTTGGTGTCTCGTTTGGCGGTGACGTTAAAAATAGATTATTATTATTATTATTAATTTCAAAAGCATATACTTTTGAGATTATACGTACTTGTCTTGTTGTTGTCTTATAGTCGTATATTTGTATAGTCGTTTACTTTTTCCATCATCCAAACTTGCATTATTATTATCATTTATACATATAAGATATCAGAATATACTTGTGTACATGTGACAATGTCCATTTCCATCACATGTTACTATGTAATAATATATTTCTCTCTATTCGCATAATTTTTTAATACTTAAGAGCTATGGCTCATTCATGCGTTGAAAATGTTATCAACATATATTTTTCTACAAATGTATGTCTATTTGTCTTAGAATTACATTTTTTTAATCTTGTAAATGAATCTAATTTCAAAATGCATGTATTTCATATTGCTTAAGGATTATGGTACATGCATGCATCTTAAATAATATAATTATAAATTCAATAATGCATACTTGTCTTGTTGTTGTCTTAATTAGTTAGTTAAACATTTTTTTCCAGCAAAGAATGTAATCTCAAAAGTATATACTTTTGAGATTATGTTTACTTGTCTTGTTGTTGTCTTAATTCGTTGGTTAATTATGACTATATGATTATATTTTTATCCGTTTTACAAGAAGTACTAATATCCGTTTTACAAGAAGTACTAATTTAAAGAATGGAATCTCAAAAGTATAAATTATAATATCATTATTCTATATATATCTTTCCACATATACTAATTATTATAACATAGTATCATGTAAACTCTTCTGAACACTATCATTATTTTTAATTATAACATGATCTCCTTAAATTTCTTTGTAGACCGTGAAGGTAATGGAAGTGACAAATATTTACTTATGATTTAAATAAGGTTATTTAGAAGACCATACTCTATCTCAAACTTACTCATTTCTTAAAGATTACATTTATGTATTATTATACATGAACACATAATTATAAGTTTCAAGGTAACATTTTATCATGACATTCCAAAATAAATATTACCACCAAATCAATTATTCCACATTTTAATAAATCATCTATTCTATTAGAAAGACATAATTGCATATAAATACAATAAAGCACTTCAAACAACATTCATAGATAAAACATATAAGAAATAGATACAAGAAAGACATCAAACACATTAGAAACAGATAAAAGAAAGACACCAATATGTGTGGTTCACCCAAAAATGGGCTACGTCCACAAATAATTCCCCAGACTCTTTAATGTTTTGTCTAAAATAGGATAGGTTACAATCTGTAGCACATCCACTATGATTTATTTTGCATTCCCTCACAATTTCTTGTAATACAATCAGAAATATATTTCCATGATATTAGCTTGGGCTTGACAAGTAACCATAAATTTAGAGCTAAAATAGAAGAGACTTCATAATTCTCTAAATTCTAACCCGTTAAATCCCCAAAAAAACACATGTTTATGTGTATACGTGAATTTTAAAGCAATATACGTGTGTACATGCAACTTTTGATCCAATACCCATGTACATCAAGAAATGTACATGAAGACAAAACAATTTGGATTTTTCCTCATAGAGTCCTGAGTAACTTGACTCTTGGCCTTCCATATTCCTTGAGAACGCTCGGACTCGACCCTCAATTTCTTATTTGGAGTGCTATATATTGAGCCTCTTGGATACATTGAAGGAGGAGAATTTGGAGAGAAAGGAAACTACAGTTCATTTTTTCCTCACTTCTTTATGCTTGAGTCTGCATCCCTTTATCCCTTTAGAGCACACAGTGTTTCTCTTCCCAATATTTCCTTTTCTTCGTAAGATTGTCATGTGATGGAGGATTGAAGTGGTGGAGGCCCAGGTGGAGGACTCGGTTTCTTCGGTTTGAAGAAGTTCCGACAGAGTTTGTCATTGTTCTATCTCTATTTTATTAATAGAAATATCCATTTCCTATCCAATACATGTGCATAACTATGAATATTGTATCCATGTATGTAGTTATTTTTCTTATAAATGATGGTTTGTATATCCTATAGTAGGACTCACACTTTTTTGTATAGCATGCTTCTCTTGTTTGTTGTTGTCGAGAGCGAATTGTGAATGCAAGCATGTTGGAAAATCTCAACCGGGATCTATAGAAACCATCCGAAATAAGGTACGCTTCACATCCCTTAGGATTAGATGTCTTGATTTCTCTTGCATATTTGAATGGATTGATTTCTGGTGTCATTCATTCTATTGTGGTATACCCCAAGTCATAAGCAGTTTCTCTCCTTAACAGAATTGGCGACTCTAAGTGGGAGCATCCTTGTTTTTTCTTTGGGGATTGAGTGCACAATGTTCTTGAATTACTCTATGTTCTCTGATTTTTTGTGTCAGGTCCAGAAGTATTTTTTCCCTTTAGTGTCCTGCTGAAGTAATTGTGATCTATGCTTATCATTTTCCCCTCTTTCTTCATGCACACAATTTTTTTCTTCATAACTGTGTATACACATGGGTTTCTCCTAAATAGCCGTGTATACACGCAGGTTTTCAGAGAAAAGCCATATATGCCTCTGTTTTGAGTTTGATTTTGATGATTAAGAGTTGTTGGGTGAATTTTGAATGCTATTGAGTCTTCCTGGGCACTATTGGTGTCTGTATGCTACCTCTGTTTCTGACCAGAGACCCTTTTTTATTTGTTTTTAATTAGATGTTGTTGTTGTCATCTTATTTCATTTTTTTCTTTGGTATTAGTGCATTAGATTCCTTTTATATTGGTTCCTTGCTAGCTTCTATCTATGAGTTGTTGCAGGGTATGAGAGTTGTAGAGTCTTTTTTCTTCTTTTACATATCATTTATTTCAAAATTACAAAAATATTTTATTTTTGGCATATAAATATCCAAATATCTGAGAGTTGTAGAGTTTTTTCCCTTCTTTTATTTTAGTTTATTTTTTGGCATACAAAAATACAAAATATCCACACACGCATCACTTTAAACCCATGCATCCTAGGATTGAATCTTGTGGGCTCATGGATTAAAACCCCAGGTTACATAAAAAACCACGACAGGCATCGAATCCCGTAGGGTTCGCTTGCAACATTTATCAATGTTGTAAATAAATTACAATTATTCCACATAATCTACACTAAACAACATTAAATTAAAAGAAGGATTAACCATGAAACGAAATCATTTCCATGTCAACATTTCCACATAGTAATATAAACAAAATATATAAATTGTAATCATATTCGAGGCTCACGGCAAAGAGGCAAAGGAGAATCCATTAACATAAAAATAACCACTGTCTACGCTATCATAACTATGACATCCACATCACAACGTTAAACCAAAGCTCATGGCCATCCCCGAATTTAAATCATAGTTATACAAAATACATCGTATTCACCATTACATTACACAGTCGCGAATGGGAAAAAGTGCCATTTCCAGCAATGGCACGGCTATAAGATAAACCAACTATTTTAAATGCCAAAACAAGATTTTAATTACATACAACAAAATACATAGAATCACATATTTTCCAAGCTAGTGACAATAACCATGAATAAGCCCTGGTTGTGAATGCCCATTGTTATATCCACTATAACTTATAAACAAAAACCATACATTCATGATTTCAAATAAAGGCACCATTGTAAGCAATGGTATTGCCACATTTGCAAGACCCATCATTAAAACCAAACGTAGAGTTTTTTATTAACCAACAAAATCATAGATAGAAGATACCAACCCAAAAATACATTATAGAGTAGAGTCACGACAGTAATGGACCGAAGGCACCAAACTCAAACATCTTAAACTCCAATACATCATACGCATATCTGAATGATTTAAATACAAACAAAACTTTACACAGTTGAAACCCTTAAACATTCATTCACTCATCATTACAAACGACGAGCTCAAGGCTCTGTTAACAACAACTACACGCAGAGGTACAAGTTCAAACTTGTTGGTACAGGGATTACCTGTGAAGGGTATCTCATTGATATCCTGGTAATCACTAGCGACCTCACATAGGGACCTCTGTCACCTCGAAACAGAGAACTAGAACAGATTAGAAGTATACCAATCCTCCGGCTGAAACAACAAGTAAACAATGTTGCAAACCCAGGTGAAGAGTATACCTTCCCAAGGAACAAATACGAACCAGACCTCTATTAATTTGTCACAGTGGGCTAGGAACTGAAAACACAGTCTCACAAAGAATATAGACAAATATGCATAAAATTGGCAAAATGGTGATGCAATGGAAGTAGCAGCTCTATATAATAAAATGAAAGAATGATGATATAATAGAATGATCATGTCAGATGCATGAATTCCAAGACAATTTGAATTCCCAAGGAGGTCATTCGAATTGAATGAGTGAGTCTATCTTAACTGAATGTAAGCCACAGTGGACACTCAAGTTAACCACTGATCAAAACCCTAATTGACTCAACTGAGTCCTAACTGAAGTCGAAGTGCAATAAATGACTGAGTCTAACTGAAATTAGCTTAGACACATGTCAGTGCAAGCCAACCAACAAGTGGCAGTGCATCAATAACTCCAATTAACCCCAATGAGGTTAACTGAAGTCTGACTGACCATCAGAAGTGGTTGGAGGCGCCCCTGTTGACTCTATTTTATTCAATATTAATTAAATAATCAATTTAATGAAAGTAGGCACCTTCACTACTCTGTTTAACTGACTGTAACCATCCGTTATCAATTAAATGCATTTATGACACTCAGATCACCCCCGGAGTGCTCCAGTTAGCCTCTCAGAATGAAGGAGAAGGCTTAGTTGGCCTTCTTGACTTAAGGTAGGCATGGATGTGTTCATGTTGATGTCATACATTGCTCCTTTGATGTCAATTAAGTTAATGAAACTTAGGATAGTGGTTTAACTAGGCCAAATTGACCAAAATGAGTGTGTATGGTGGTAAATGTCTCCAACACCCCCCCTTGAGCTATACTCAGGAGAAGTAGAAAACATAAAGTGCATAAGAATGCTAGGGCCCTGGAAACAAAGGTCATTGGTCACCATGTACAATACTAAAACTCAAACAATTCTTAGAACAAACTAAGTGAGGGAAAGAGGGAAAACCCAGTGGGGAAAAACCCCCCCTCAAGCTGAACACTGAAAGTAGTTGGATCACCCTAATGAACTCACCCCCAATAGTGAACAGAGGTAAGTGAAATTATTTTTTGAAAATATCTTGGTGAATATGTCTACAATCTGCTCATCAGTCGGGAAGTATTACAGAATGATGGTTATGTCATGCACTAGCTCCCTGAGATAGTGCATGTGTATCTCTACATGCTTAGTCCTCTTCTTGGTAACTGGATCTATGGATATCTTAATAGCACTTTGATTGTCACAAAAGAGGATAGTGGACAAAGTACTACCAATATCAAACTCTGAAAGAATTCCTTGCAACCAAATAGCTTGGATGCAAGCATTCATTCCTCCTCAATACTCGGCCTCTGTTGAAGACAATGCTATGGCGACCTGCTTTTTGCTAGACCAGAAAATGGGGCCACCACCAAACATGAAGACATAATCAGAAGAAGACTTCCAATCAATAGAATCACCCACCCAACTGGAATCTATGTATCCAACCATCTCTAGCTCGGAGTCTGTAGCATAGTGAATGCCATAGGTCCCGGTTCCCTAAATGTACTGGAGGATCCTTTTGGATTCCTTCCAATGAATATCATGGGGCTGATGCATGTATCTTTATATAGTATTCATGGCATAACAGATATTAGGCCGAGAATGAGTCAAGTACAACAAGTTACCAATCAGCTGTCGATAAATAGTGCAGTCCATGGGAGGTGTACTTTTTCCTTTTTCAAGGTTGACCCCTGAAAGGAAATGGAATGGAGCAACTCTACATTCAGCCACGTTAAAATTGACTAATAGGTCTGATATGTATTTGTACTGAGTGACCATTATCTGATTAGAATTTTTCTCAATTTTGAGCCCCAAAAATTATTTTAAGAGCCCCAAATCGCTCATTTCAAATGGATGCCTTCCTTCTCTCTCAAAAATTCCAAAGGTGTAAATTAGATCCAAATGTGTATATACAATAGTATGATGGTCATTTGATTATTATTTTTTTGTATGTTGATGACTTACTGATCACAGGTAGCACAGTTTCTTCTATTTCAGTCATCAAAACTGCTCTCTTGGGGCCTGTTTTAACCGGTATAATGACTTCTTTAGCTTGCAAACCAAAGATGGATTAGAAATGTAGCTGTCAATATGCTTCATGTATATATCCTCATGAATATATCCATGCATAAAGGCTGACTTAACGTCCATATGATGCAATTCCTAGTGCTTAGATGCTGAAATTGCCAAAACTAGGCTGATGGAGTCCATTTTTGCAACCGGTGCAAAAGTCTCATGGTAGTCCACACCTTGGACCTGGGAGAAATATTCTACCACCAGCCTTTCCTTATATTTTTAGGTGCTTCCATCTACAGCAAACTTAGTCCAAAACACCCACTTGCATTGAACCAATTTCCTTCCCGGAGGAAGAGAAACTAGCTCCCAAGTAGTGTTTTTCTGAAGAGAATTCATCTCTTCATNTCAAGCATGGTAGTAATAATTAGAGTATGAAATTATCATCAAATAACAATATTAGGATATAAAATAATCAAAACAAGAGAGCACAATACCTTCTCTTTGGAAATCAGACCGAGTTCTCCTTGGATCATCCGTATTTCCAATGTTATGTCCTGCGAATGAGAGTGTCTATCGAGCCCGAGTTGGGAGATGATTTTGTACTTCAGGTTCTGATTCAGCATTTGATGTTTTCTATACACTGATATCATATATCATAGGATCCAAATCATGTTCATCACCCCCAATTTGATCATCCAAATATTCAGTAGAATAGGAAGGAAATTTAGCAGTTTTCTCCTTCACTAGTTCCACCTCCTGAAGAGGCTCATCGAACTTGACACTCCTTTCGATAATGATCTATTTTTTATTTATATCCATTAGCTTGAAACCTTTTTATTCATTAGTATACCCAATAAATAGACATTCTATGCTTTGTGGATGCACAACCCTCCTTGTATCAAGTGGAATTCAGGCCCATGCAGTGGACCCAAACACCCCCAGATTCGACACATCCGACTTGTGTCCAAAGTATGCTTCAAAAGGGGTCTTCCATTTCAAACATGAGTGTGGAACTCTGTTCTAAATATATTCTACAGCATGCATGGCTTCATCCCACAAATTTTCAGCCAACTTCTTTGATTCCAACATACAGGTGGTCATCTCCTTGAAGGACCAATTCTACCTCTCTGCTACACCATTCTACTGGGGAGTATAGGGAATTGAATGATGGATCTGAATACCACTTTGGGAATATATGTGCAGCAACTCATTAATAAAATACTCCCCACCATTTTCATATCTCAATATATTGATCTTTTGGCTAGATGCATTCTTAATCGAGGCCTTCAATTTAGTGAATTTTTCATAGACTTTCGACTTCTTTTTGATAAAGAATACCCATGTGTACCTTGAAAAATCATCAATGAAAGTTAGAATGTACCTTGATCCACTCATGGATGTGATAGGAATGGGATCATTGATATCAAAATGTATCATTTCCAAGATGCATGATGCTCGGTTTGCCTTCCCTCGATCGAACTTATGCCTAGGGTGCTTTCCAACAACACAAGCCTTGCAAATTCCAGTGGTTTCCTTGATGACTGGGAGGCCTTCAACAATAGAATTATTCTGTAATTGCTGCAAGTATTTGAAATTTAGATGGTCGAACCTCTCATGCCACAGTCTACTAACTTAATTTCCATGATTCAGTGATGCGGTGGGCTTTGCATCCGCCACAAAATGGGAGAAATCATAGGCTTTTGCATGATGGTTTGCAAGGCCTTTTGCAACAAGTTTCCTGGATGCAAGTTCTGTGATCTCTACATCATCTAGGCTAAAGGATACTCTCTTGGGAACTCCCGTATGTGTCATTTGATAAACACTAAGAAGGTTTTATGCTAGATATGGTATGTACAGAACATTTGAGAAATAGCCATGCTCAAGATCAACAGTACCTTGTCCTTTAGAAATGATGGTGGAGTCATATCCCATGTGGATGGGAATGGATTTGTTGGTCTCCAAATATGAGAAGGATTCTCTTTCATCCATCATGTGGTTTGAAGATCCAAAATATATCAAGAGTGCTTTGGACTTTGAAATGCTTGCCATGAGGGCATGACCTCTTTCATGTTGTGGTTCCCGATCTTGTTGATCTCTCCTCCGAAAGCTTTCTAGAATATTGATGTGATTTCTCTCAAGGAGAGAGGTAGCTTCATCAAGTTTCTTTTTCATGCTGGCATGTTCAGGGTGGAAGCCCTTCCTGCAGTATGAACACTTGACTTTTTCCTTTCCATGATGCCCTTTTCCTTTTTTCTTCTTTGAGCCGAAAGACTCTTCATGCTGCTGGTTTTCAACTTTAGGATTAGGATCTTCGAATTTCATTTTTGGATTCTTCTGTTGCTTTCCTTTATCCTTCAAATCTTTGGGCCCCAAGACATGGAGGGCTTGATCACGGGAGAATCTAAGGATCCCCATCTGGACAAGATTATCATGTTTACTTGTTAGGGACTCAATGAAGGCATTGAGTGAAGGAATATTCCATTCAGGGGTTGTGAGATTCTTCGCACGGAATGTAGAGACAAACACTGAATAATCAGCTCCAAGTTTGGAGAGTATGGTGAGGATGACCTGATCATCCTCCTTCTCCACCTTACATTGCTTCAACAGTAAGACAATGTGCTTGAACTTTATGAAAAAATCATTCAAGGTCTCGAAATTGGAAGGCTGGAGAGACATCAACTCATTCTCAAGCTGGTATACTCTCAAATCATCCTATTTTCCATGCAGGGTTTCCAATTTGTCCCATATTTCCTTTGGAGTATTCAATCCTGAGAGATGGAAAAGAAGATCCCAGGAAACAGAGAGGCACAAGAATCCAAATGCTTCATCTTTCTTGTTCAAGAATCTAGCTTTGTTTATCACAGAAGTAGGCTCTTATTCAGTTTCCATAGTGACCCTATAGAGTCCTCTAGCATGTAGCTAGATCTCCATGTCTCCTTTCCATGAGTGGAAATTGAACGGAGTCAAGACTCTCTACGGAAGAAGCCATCTGAAATAGTTGGAGTGAATGCTTCCACCTGTTAAAAACCTACAACTCACAAGAAAAGGGGCACCATAAGGCCATACATCCTGCACATTTTAGGCTTTCATCACACCCAACATATTTGATCAAGCAAGCTTTATCAACAATTTCCTTACTTGGGGTATTAAGTGGTAAGCTTTGGCTTCTGGTGCAGTGCTGGAATTTTGAGATTTTGCTCAATTTTTCATGCAAGATCTGTCAAAAACCTTGTTTTTGAGAGATTTGAGCTTTGTCTCGCCATGAGCTCTAATACCATATTCATTTTTCACAGTGGTCTTGGAACTGAAAACACAGTCTCACATAGAATATAGACAAATATGCATAAAATTGGCAAAATGTTGCTGCAATGGAAGTAGCAGCTTTGTATAATCAAATGAAATAATGATGATACAATACAATGATCATGCCAGATGCATGAATTCCAAGACAATTTGAATTCCCAAGGAGGTCATTCAAATTGAATGAGTGAGTCTAGCTTAACTGAATGTAAGCCACAGTGAACACTCAAGTTAACCACTGATCAAAACCCTAATTGACTCAACTGAGTCCTAACTGAAGTTGGAGTGCAATAAATGACTGATTTCAACTTAAATTAGCTTAGACACATGTCACTGCAATCCAACCAACAAGTGGTAGTGCATTAATAAGTCCAATGAACCCTGATGAGGTTAACTGAAGTCTAACTGACCATCAGAAGTGGTTGGAGGCGCCCCTGTTGACTCCATTTCATTCAATATTAATTAAATAATCAATTTAATGAAAGGAGGTGCCTTCACTACTCTATTTAACTCATTGTAACCATCAGTTATCAATTAAGTGCATTTATGACACTCATATCACCCCTAGAGTGCTCCAGTTAGCCTCCTCGAATGAAGGAGAAAGCTTAGTTGGCATCCTTGACTGAAGGTATGCGTGGGTGTGCTCATGCTGATGTCATACAGTGCTCCTCTGATGTCAATTAAGTCAATAAAAATTAGGATAGTGGTTTAACTAGGACAAATTGACCAAAATGAGTGTGTATGGTGGTAAATGTCTCCAACAACCTCACGCAGGGACAAAAACCAAAGATTTGAATAGAGAATAACCACCATAGATCCAAATGAATCATGCAACCACGATAGACCAAGCTTAGGGATTGAGTTTATCCCATCCCAAGGATCATTTACTCTGCCACCCTTTCCACCACCAACATTGAAATATCTCCCCATGCCTATAGTTCCAAAACCCAAACGCAAATTGGTGTTGACAATACCTTTTACATTGAGACCCCCATCATTATATGTGTTGACCTTGCTAAGAAAATATTAATGGAATATGAAATATGCCATGAATGGATCCATATCCATACCTTATGACCTATAAAATTTAAGCACCATATTGAAATTCTTAGGACTCAAGCCTTTGAACCCTTTGGGCATAAAAACATTCCAAGAATATATTTTCAAATATTAAGCATAGGAAATAAGTATGAAGTCTTAGAACCACAACAATAATGTTAAGCAGTTATATGTAGGTATAAATAAACCCATCCATGCATAAACATTAACTCCAACAATAGCAGTAATAAATGCTAGGATAGGACTTTGGTCCTTTTGTTTTCAAAGGAAATGAAGTAGTTTAGCATAGGTAACATGTCAATGTTTAGTTGTTGTAACAATTTCTTCATCACCTAATGAACCTGCACAAGATGAAGAAGAGTTGCATTTGTTCAACATGAACTAAGTAAACCCTATAATGTCAAGTAAAACCAGTTACCTCTCCAAGTGGCCCTATAACGGATACAAGTCCCACCACTCCACCCCTTGACAATTACAAGTTGAGTCAGGACTTTTCATAAAAAGGTAAACAAAAGTTATAACCAGTAAGTAAGCTATAAACTGAACACACATACATGCACATGCATGATAAGAAGTAACCCATAAATAGTATAGTCATATAAATCAGACCAAGTAACATAAACATGTTCTATAGGATCACATTAACAACCACATCGGGAAAACATCTATAAAGGGTATGAGCAGCTTACGACATTTCTATTTCACAAACAAAGTTAGACACATTCCGCAGAAGTTAAGTTAATGTCTAGTACAGGTAGTAACTAACTAGCCTAATATTTTTTTTTTAATTTTCAAATTTTGGGGACATTACATTTTCACTAATTTAAATGTTCCGGTGCAATACTTAAACTCTCTTATGACTGAGAAAGCAGATGATAGCATCATGGATGGTGCGATGACACCCGTAATTGTATAGGAATGTAAGGACATTTGGGAAATCCCAGAAAAGGTCTTAAGAGAGGTGGCACCTCCACGAAAGTAGAAAAGGGACCACCCATCATGGATAAAACATAAAATATAAAACAAAAGTTTGAAATTATTATCATAGAAAGAGTAAGTGTCGACGCGTGGACTGGAATAAGACAAGGTGCCTAAAGTAACTTTAGGAACGAATTCGCTATTCTAGAAAGCTAAAAACCAAGCAGAGTTAGAAGTAAAAAATGGGAAAAAAGATAAAATTAATAGGGCCCTTAGAGTAGGGATGACCTAGGAAATGGCTCCCTAATGTTAGTTTTCTCTTTCAACATGAGTGGGTTAGGAAGCTCCTAAAAACTAAAATGTATCAAAAGGATGGTTGTAATACTCAAACCCACGATCATTCTCTTGTAAGAAGCTATGATGGAAGGTACTAAAGCCATAGAAGCCCTCAAACCCTGGCTCAAAGATTGGTCCTTTGTTCATATTATCTCTTAGGGACGTTCAGGGGCACTGGTATTATCATGGCGCCCTTACTTTGTTGAAATCAAGATAGATAAGCACAATATAGTGTTGAAAACAACGCTGAAAGAAAAGAGTTATGGGGAAATATATGTGATTTACAATGTATACGGTCCTTACCATAATAGGAAGGTATTTTTGGAATATTTCTTCTCTTCAGGGTTATTGGAACCTAAAAATATGATAATGGGAGGATATTTGAACCTCACCTTATCAGAAAAAGAAAATTGGGGATCATTAGCAAGACAGGATTGTCTAAGTGTGTTCTTTGCAACGTTGTTTGACTCTAAGGAATCGACTGATTTTCGACCACTAAAACTAAAACAGACTTGGAAGAATAATATATGTGGGGAACAAGAAATATCCAAAATGTTAGACAGTTTTTTGATACAATAGAATTTTGTTTTGGGTCCTCTTATCGCAAAAACCTAGGTATAGGTTGGAGGGTTATCTAATCATCTACCAATTCTCTTACGGCTGCAAGGGAATGAACAAAAACCAACTGATCCTTCTAAATTCCACCCATCATGGCTCCAAGAAAGGGAATATCATAATATTGTAGAAGAACCTTGGTTAATTCAGTATACAACCCCAATGTCTCCTTAATGAAGCAATTTTTGGATAATGTAATAAGAACAAAGAAGGAGACAAAGAAATGGGAAAATATTTTCATAAACAATCAGCAGAGTTAGCTAAAAGAAGTGGAAACTAAATTAAGGAAGATCTACAATATTAACAAATCCAAAACATTCTTAGAGGAATAATTAAAGGTGGTATGGGAGTGTGAGTTACAGTGAGAAAAGTTAATAGCAAAGGAGGAGGAGCTTTCGAGGTTAAAAAGTGGGGCCATTTGGATCAAAGAAGGAGATAACAATACTAAATTTTTCCACAAGCATGCAAATCATAGGAAAAATGTAAATACAATTTTGGAAATAAAATACATCAATTGGGAGTTGGTACACTCCTTTAAGGAAAATGCATAGGCTGGGGAGAGTAACCTCAAACACCTCTTCATAGAACCAGAAGGATGCCATGTCCAGGATATTTTGAAAGTTTGAATCATGTTTCTGAAATTGATAAGAGAATAAATGAAAAAAGCAATGGCATATGCAATAGAAGAGGAATTGTAGAAAATGGTTTACTCCTTCCCAAAAGGTAAGAATATGGGCCCTGATGGATTCACCATTGAATTTTATCAAGGATTTTTTTAAACTATTAAAATCATATTTTTTAAGGTTGTAAAAAATATCAAAGAGAAGGGAAGGTGTTAGGTGCACTAAATTCAACCTTTTTATCCCTTATTCCCCCAAAAACAAAACTCTACTTCTTTCGAGGAATTTTGACCAATTTCATGTTGTAATGTTCTTTATACAATTATCTCCAAAACAAAGGCGCGGCATCTGAAGACAATCCTCAGCAAAATTATCTCGAAGGAACAGTTCATATTCCTCTTCAATTGTAAGATTAATGGTGCGGTTTCATTAACGCACGAGGCTATCCACACCCTCAACAATAAAAGGAGAAAATATTTTGTATTAAAGTTAGACCCGTCGAAATCATATGATAGGGTCAGCTGGACATTCCTTAGGCTGATCTTGATCCAGATTGGACTATCCTTATAAATAGTCAATTTTATAATGGGTTGTATAAAGTCGGCATCCTTTGGAGTTGTTATCAACTGCTCATCATCAAGCTTCTTCAATATCGAAGAGAATTAATATAGGGGTTCCCTCTTTCCCCCTTTCATTTCCTTCTCATAGAATATTCTCTAAGTAGACTAATTTATCATGCCAAGAGGGTTAGGTCCTAGAAAGGAATAAAGGTCATGAGCTCTAAAGAACTTTCCCACATATTGTTCATGGATGATGTGGTGATGATGGGAGAAGGAACGTGGGAAAAATTTAAGGAGGATGAACAGATCCTGGATCTATAAAAAATGGCAATAGGGATGCACATAAACATGGAAAAGTCCATTCTCTCATAAAAATCTATCCTTGAAATGGTAAAAAATAGGTTAATAACAGAAGTCCCTTATATTTTAAAACCACTTTCGTAAGGTTTTAAATATTTAGGGTTTCTTTTTAAACCTAATGTGTATTCATTCAAGGATTAAATATGGTTATATAAAAAGATCGAACGAAGAATTGGATGTTGGGAAAATAATTTTCTATCAAGAGGAGGAAGACTAGTGTTGGTCAAGGCAATTTTATAGAGCATACATGTATATTGGGATTCAATAGCATATATTCATAAAGGTATTCTTCCAAAATATGAAAAAAAATCTCCTTTTATGGATTGCAAGCAAACAAATGAAAGATATTTCGCTAGCCAAATGGAAAGCGTTGGCCAACCTCAAGGATCTTGGTGATTGGGGTATAAAAAATACCTTCCTTTTCTATCAATCCATGGCAGTAAAATGTTTCTGGAGAGTAATTCATAACCCTAGCTCTGTAACGTCCCTGACCCTCTGACCGATGAAGAGGACGCCACCATGGCATTAACCATCTGGGCAACTGCCCCATGAACATGTATGTACAAAAAATGCTGAAACAAAATGCTTTGAACTAGAACATGCATACATGATTATTTATCATACAGCAGAAGCAAACATATGTTCATAAAAGAATTCAACATGTTCATCATAATCATTAATAGTAAATATGATTTCAGAAGTAAAATAGACAAGGTTAATTATCTCATAAAGAACTCGTCCCGCAACCAGCTACATCGCTGCAACGTTCCACCCAACCATAGGCCAGTGTGCTCCTTAATATCTCAACAATGCTGCAACCCGCGAGTTGGGCATGATTCTCCAAGGAATAAGGAACAAGAAGGCTTACACATAGCTAAGGATACACAAAACACAGCCAAGCCAACACAGTTGGGTTTATCAAGCCATCAACAAGACAGCTAAGCCAACATGGTCAGGTTTATCAGGCCATCAAGGAGCTAGGAAAGGCTAAATGCTAACCTGGTGAGCCCATTACAGAGCTAGGAACACATACACAAGAACTATCCTGACTTCTAAGACACCCACACACACCCAACATAAGGAAGTATTCCCTTCTCTGCTACACAATCCCTCAGGACCTAACTTTCCTTCCAGTGCTATTTAGGGGTTGTGGAGAAGAAAGCCAGCTCTCTAGCTTTGTCTGTGTGGTTTCCAAACACACCAGGTTTATCAAGCAAACCAAGCCCACATCCCTGCTCCTAACACAGTCCGAAGACCAACCACTGCATACACGCAGTCACACAAGCGATTCACAGCTTGGGCATGGAAAATAACTCCTGATTCGTTCTTGGCCCTATCATGGCCAAAACGCCTCCCAAGAAACCTACAGCAGCTCCCAAAACATAACAGCAACATAGCCAACAAACGTGGGAAAACAACAGCCCGTTCTCAACAATGAAGCCATCGAGAAGACTTACACAGATCGCAATGGGGAAGGAAAATACTGGTTCTCAGCTAGTGAGGGGAAAAACATATGCACAAGCCACAAATTGGTAAGGAAAACTTACACATAGTCCCTGAGCGTAAAAGTGGCTCTCCACAGGGAAAATCATGGGTGATAGTGACCGAATGGCCCCCAGCTTGCTGTGTGAGTAACAACAATGCAAAACTCAGTGCATGAGAGAATATTTACACCAGATCCCAAATACAGCTGGAAAACACACCATATTCCTCTCTGTGGAAAATGTGAATGACAATGGAAAAACAGCTCCTTCTCTAGGCTGCGTGAGACTAAAATAGGAAAGAATTCCCCTGCGTGAGACATAGGGGTTTTTCCTTGCGTGAGAATGAGAAACCATGGAGGATGGCGAGTTGGATGTGCGGGAGTGTTTCAGTACTGTTGTGGAGAGAGTGGAATGATGGGGAGTCCACTTCCTCTGCCCAACATGAGGTTCGATTCACTGGTGGAGTGTCCGTGTGGGCAAGGACTGACAATCCTGCCACACTCCACTCCCCAGCAATAACTGCCTCAACTACTTCGCAGAACATTAAAGTGGTATTTGGATAAGACAAGGAAAGATGGGCAAATCATACAGGGTGGTGACACATGGATTTTCCCCCCCTTATCCTTAGGAAAATCATGCCCTTTTCATTATGGTTGCAGTGAGCATAGCTAGTTGGGTCCATTTAATTAAAAGTGCATATTTACATGATGACAAAACTAATATGTGCCATATATCATGATATACCATCGGTAACAATTCCATTGGCCAAAACATAACACAACTAAATCGATGGTGGGGATTTTTGCCTTTAGCACCACACCATGATTCATCACAATATATACATCATGTACATTTAATGAAATGGGGTAAAATATGGGGTGTTACATTCCCCTCCCCCTTCAATAGCACCGTCCTCAGTGCTTTACAAAATTTGAACAAAATGCTACACTGGTATCGCATCAGTGATCCACAGAATTGAACAAAAATGGATGTGCCAACCGCATGGCATCCTCTAGCTCCCATGTAGCCTCTTCAGGTCCGTAGTGCTCCCATTGCACCTTTACCTATCCTATGGCCTGGTTCCAGAGCATTGTGACCTTCCTGTCGAGGATGCACATTGGCTCAGTTCGGAACTCTCCCTCGGGTTCCACTTGAATCACATCCCAATTTATCACATGGTTAGGATCATGTACATATCTCTGAAGCAAAGAAACATGAAAAACATTATGAGCTCTAGTGCTAGCAGGCAATGAAAATCTATATGCAACTGGTCTGATCCTTTCAAGCACTTCAAATGGCCCACAATATCTAAGTGACAGCTTGGCACAACTTCCAAGCTTCAAGGAACTCTTCTTTTCCCTCACTCTGAGGTAAACATGATCCCCAACACTGAACTCCCTGTTCACCCTATGCTTATCTGCATAGCTTTTTTGCCTATCCTGTGCTACTTTCAGATTCTACCTGATCTTTACAACCTCTTGCTCCATTTCCTTGAGAAATTCTGGTCCAAGTACAATCTTGTTCACTGGATTATCCCAAGTCACAGGTGTCCTACACCTTCTCCCATACAAAGCTTCATATGGGCTCATCCCCAAGGATGCCTATTGTCCATTGTTATAAGCAAACTCTACCAAGTGCAAGTAATCGTCCCACTTGGTTGGTTTGTCCATCATGTACATGTGAAGCATATCTTCAAGAACCTGATCAACTCTCTCTGTCTGCCCATCTGTCTGAGGATGGTATGCAATGCTGAAGTTTAGCTTTGTACCCAAATCTGCAAACAACCCCTTCCAAAAGTTGGAAGTGAACTTGACATCTTTATCAAAGACTATTGCCTTAAGCAATCCATGCAATTTGAAAATCTCCTTCATGAAGATCTTTGCAATGTCATCAGCCTTATGCATAGACTTAACCGGTATAAAATGCATTTCCTTTGTCAACTTGTCCACCACAACCATGATGGAATCATGTTGTCTCCAGGTCATCGGCAATCCTGTAATAAAATCCATGGAAATAACTTCCCATTTCCATTCCCGAACTGGCAAAGGCTGCAACAAACTTGCAGGGTGTTGGTGCTCAACCTTTACCTGTTGACATTTCATGCACCTTGAAATGTATTCAGCCATGTCCTTTTTCATTCCTGGCCAAAAGTACTGCTTTCTAGCTGTAGCAATTGTCTTATGATATCCTAGGTGACCAAAATACGGAGCTTGATGGATTTCATCCATAACAAATCCCCTCAAACCTGCTACATTCGGAATATAAATTCTACCTTTATAAGTGAGAAGTCCATCTTCTTCCAATTTATATCCCTCATACCTCTTCTCAAAACTTTGTTTCTGCAATTTGTCTTTTACCTGCTCATACAATTCATCTCTAGTAGCATGACTAACAATCTGCTTCCTCAAATCTGATTGGCAAATACTAAGAGATGCCCCATGCATTTCTTGCACCCTCCTACTGAATGCATCAGCTACCTTATTCTCTTTCCCTTTTATGTGCTTGATTTCAAAATCAAATTCACATAAAAATTCCATCCATCTCGCTTGTCTAGCATTCAGAGTAGGATGATCAAACAAATACTTCAGTCCAAAGTGATATGTTCTAAGCTCAAATATCTTGCCCATCAAGTAATGTCTCCACATCTTGAGAGCATGTACTATTGCTACAAGCTCTAGATCATGAGTGGCATAGTTTTTCTCATGCTCCTTCAGCTTTCTTGACTCATAACATATCACGTGGTTGTCCTGCATAAGGACTCCTCCAATCCCTTGTCCTCATGCATTGGTACACACCACAAAATATTTCTCTGAATCTGCAACTTTCAATACAGGTGCACTGGTGAGAAGATTCTTCAGCCGCTGGAAACTTTCTTCACACCTCGATGTCCATTCGAACTTCATCCCCTTCTTTTGCAAAGAAGTGATGGCATATGAAACTTTGGAGAATACCTCAATGAACCTTCGGTAGTATCCTGCAAGTCCCATAAAAGATCTTACATCTGTCACATTTCTTGGAGTAGGCCAATCCATAATGGCTTCAATCTTTTCAGGGTCCACAGATATACCCTCCTCTAAGATAATGTGACCCAAATACTGAATTCTATCTCTATAGAAGTCACACTTGCTTAGTTTTGCATACAGCTGATTCTCCCTGATCAATTTCAATGTCAATCTTAAATGTTCTTCATGCTCTTTCTCATTCTTATAATAAACAAGAATGTCATCAAGGAAAACAAGAACAAACTTGTCCAAATATCTGCTGAAGACACTATTCATAAGGCATATAAATGTAGCTGGTGCATTTGTGATACCAAATGGTACCACTACAAACTCATAATGTCCATACCTTGTTCTGAAGGCTATCTTATGAATGTCTTCATCCTTGATTCTCACCTGATGATAACCAGACCTCAAGTCAATCTTGGAAAATACCTGTGCTCCTCTCATTTGATCAAAGAGGTCGTCAATCCTAGGCAAAGGGTATTTATTCTTCCCAGTAACCTTGTTCAACTGTCTGTAATCAATACACAACTTGAGTGTACCATCTTTCTTCTTTACAAATAGAACTGGTGCTCCCCACAGAGACACACTCAGTTGGATGTACTTCTTTTCCAACAATTCTAGCATATCCAGTGTACTCATCCTGTAGGGTGCCTTGGACATTGGTGCTGCTCCTGGCACAACTTCAATAGTGAAATCAATGTCCCGCTTTGGAGGAAGCCCTGGAATCTCATCGGGAAACACATCCTTGAATTCCTGTAACACCTGATAATCCTCCAACCTCGGAATTTCATCACCTATTGCCTCCAAGATTTGAGTTGCATACAATTGGCAACCCTTCCTATAGAACTTATTCAATTGCATTGCTGAAATCTGCCGTACTAAATCACATTTGGAATGCCTTTCACAACTACTGGGTTTCCTTCTTCATTCATGCATTCGAAAGTCTTATTGTAACAGTCAAGCTTCTCTCCGTGAGCTTCCAACCAATCGATTCCAATGAGAACATCAGAGGAACCAAGTGGTAGAACATTCAGATCTACACACGTGGCCAACCCATTCATGACCAATGGACATTTCTCTACCATGTCACTAACCTTTCTCTTAGTTCCAGTGGCTAGCTAGACTAACCAAGACTTCTTATGCTTTACTTTCTTAAAAGCACAAATATCCACTACTCTAGGAGTAATGTAACTATGCGTAGAACCAGGGTCAATCAAAATAGAAACATATTGCTCAACAATCTTACCTGCAACTTCAACCACAACTGACTGGTGATCTGCCTGGTGGTCTTCCAGTGCTGCATAAATCCTAGGGACTGCCCTTACTACTTGACCCACTATTTCTGCTTCTTGAATGTTATAAGCTGGTCTTGCACTCTCATTCTTGAGTGGACAATTCCTGCGCATGTGGGGTCCTCCACATTTCCAACATTGAAGTGGTCCTCTATTCTGTTGTGGATCCTTAGGTTTTTCTCCTATCGCTCCAACTGGCTTACTCGCATCTTGGGATGGCTGCTTCTGTTGATTCTTGAAGTTAGAAGGTTTGAAACCTTTCTTTCTTTGGTCAAACTTCTCATTCTTCTTGTCCTTCCATGCCTTATGGTAATTTGGCTTACCCTTGCTTTTCTTATAGCAATACTTATCCTTCCTTATTGCTTCTTCAAGAGTTCTAGGTTCATAAAACTCAATTCTATATTTTTAAGACTGAGGTAATCCACTCAGAAAATACTGGACCTTCACTTTTTCATCTCTGATGTACCGGACATACCTCAACAGCTCCAAAAACTTATTTGCATATTCTTCCATGGTCTGTTGTCCCAATCTCAACTCATGGAACTCCTTAATCGTGTCATCATAATACCTGTCAGAGAGGTATTTCTGCTTGAAATACTTCTTGAACTGTTTCCACTTAAGTCTCCTTTCACTAATCCTCTTTACTTGCTTGAAGTGTTCCCACCAAATCGATTCCCTTCCATTCAGATTGAATATGGCAACTCTTGCCTTCATGTTTCATGAATAATCATGCACTTGAAAGTACTTCTTTATCCCAAGAAACCACGCTTCAGCCTATTGTTCAGTCTTTACCTCACCATCAAATGTAGGAGGTTTAGCTTTCTTAAATTCATCCCGACAGCAATCCCTATGGTGTCTCTTTCTTTTTCTTTTATGAGAAGAAGAACTTGAATCCCCCTGGATTCTTTAGAGTCAGATGACCCACTAGAAGTCCTTCTCCGTCTCCTAGTACTGCTCTTACTTCCTTCTGGTCTTGCTGTACCTCGTCCAGAGTCTATGTTTCTCTACAAGTCTGTTAAACTCTGTAACATTGCAGCATTCAGCTCGTGTTTCTCTTCTTGGGCTTTAATCAAGCTTCCCATGCTGCCTGCAACATCTGAGAGTGTCTCTTGGAATCTCCTTCCATTAGACTCTATGTCATCATTTCCATTACGGACATTTTCTCCCATGGCATCTCGCGCACGCTCGTAAGAATCCCAAGCATCATATCCATCATGGGTTCTCATAATTGAACCACCACTTACTTACCAAACTGCACTACCTAGAATACTGCCCTTGAAGGTGACTATGATTATGTAAACGTGGTAGTAACACAACTGTTAGATGCATAACATTGATATAAATCAGAATTACTTACCTTCTCCAGGAAAAATCATAAAATAACAATTTTTTCCCAACCACAATATTTTCTTCATCAAAGAACGTCTATCTCAAGGGGATGATGGGGGCCAAGGGGGCTTGCCCCCTTGTGGGCGGGTCGAGGGTAGTGCCCTCGTTTTTTTTTTTTTTCATAAATCTTTGATTTTCACGCAATCTAATGCATAAGATCGCTGCCACTTTCTCCTTTTTAGCCCTGAAAATCCACTGAAAACTGCTGAAAATCCCATTGAAAAATAGCCGAAATTGCGAAGAAATCCCACTTGAAAAACTCAAAATTCTCTTGTACATGATTGGGTCTCATCCGAACTAACATTACGACATTTTGGTGGTGGGCACAACTAACTTCCTCCGCTATTCATCGGCGGTTGGATCCACTAATAACTACCGCGTCGGTGATCGAATCCTCTACTCATCGGGAGGCTAGTTCCATGGGCAGCCGCAATGGCGGCCAGCGAACTACCTATAGTTTCCACGGCCACAAACCTATCAACAGTTAGAACCCCTAGTCACTGCGACATCGGCGGTCAGAACAACTATCCGTCGGGAGGATAGTCCATTAAATAGCCACAACAGCGGCTGCACGAACAACTAAACCTTTCCGACTTCATCGTTGTTCCATTCAACTAATCTTCTTCCAATGCATCGGCGATGCAAACCACTAACTTTCGCCGATCACCGATGGTCTTCAACACTTCGACAAATTTTTCAAAAATATTTCCCCTTCTTCCTTCCATGGAACATAACATCTGTCGGTGGTCGGAACCACTAAGTGCTATGTGTCAGTGAACCCAACAACTATTTTTCATCGACGACCTCGGCAGTCCGAACAACTAAATTTTGTTGACGTCGAAAGTCAATATCGGGTGTTTCCTCAATTACATCAAGCTGACGTTTCGGCAGCCTTCGGCTGATCTTCACCAAAACTACGGCTCCCACATCCACTAAGTTCCGCCGATGGCTGACGAAAACTTAGAAAATTTTCCCACAATTTTTCTTCCAACTATCCTCCATCGAGTGTGCTTCCACCTAGCTCTCTGCTGCATCGGAAGTCCTTCCCACTAAGTTTTTTGATGAACCAACAGTTTAGACACTTAGACAAATTTTGTGAATTTTCCAGTCATTCACTGATTTATTCTAGGTAGAAGGCAACATGCCTCTACTAACTGGTTCTTCATGGCCCATAGAGGCCAATGCTGCAACCTGCAAGCTCTGATACCACAATGTAATGTCCCTAACCCTCCGACCGATGAAGAGGATGCCACCATGGCATTAACCATCCAGGAAACCGCCCCATGAACATGTATGTACATAAAATGCTGAAACAAAATGCTTTGAACTAGAACATGCATACATGATTATTTATCATACAACGGAAGCAAACATATGTTCATGCAAGAATTCAACATGTTCATCATAATCATTAACAGTAAATATGATTGCAGAAGTAAAATAGACAAGGTTACTTATCTCATAAAGAACTCGTCCCGCAACCAGCTACGTCACTGCAACGTTCCACCCAACCATAGGCCAGCGTGCTCCTTAATCTCTCAACAACACTGCCACCCCCGAGCTAGGCATGATTCTCCAAGGAATTAGGAACAAGCAGGCTTACACATAGCCAAAGATACACAAAACATAGCCAAGCCAACACAGTTGGGTTTTTTAGGCCATTAAGAAGACAACCAAGCCAACATGGTCAGGTTTATCAGGCCATCAAGGAGTTGGGAAAGGTGAAATGCTAAGCTGGTGAGCCCATTACAGAGCTAGGAACACCTACACCAGAACTAGCCTGACTTCTAAGACACCCACACACACCCAACACGAGGAATCAGTCCCTTCTCTACTACACAGTCCCTCAGGTCCTGACTTCCCTTCCAGTGCTATTCAGGGGTTGTGGAGAAGAAAGCTAGCTCTCTAGCTCTATCTGTGTGGTTTCCAAACATGCCAGGTTTATCAAGCAAACCAAGCCCACATCGCTGCTCCCAACACAGTCCGAAGACCAACCACTGCATACATGCAGTCACACAAGCGATTCACAGCTTGGGCAAGGAAAACAACTCCTCAATCGTTCTTGGCCCTATCATGGCCAAAACGAATCCCAAGCAACCTACAATAGCTCCCAAAATGTAACAGTAACACAACCAACAAATGTGGGAAAACAATGGCTCATTCTCAACAATGAAGCCACCGGGAAGACTTACACAAATTGCAATGGGGAAGGAAAATCCCAGTTCTCGGTTGGGCAGGGGAAAAACATATGCACAAGCCACAGATTGGTAAGGAAAACTTACACACAGTCCCTGAGCGTAAAAATGGCTCTCCATAGGAAAAATCATTGGTGATAGTGACCGAACGGCCCCCAGCTTGCTGTGTGAGTAACAACAATGCAGAACCCAGTGTGTGAGAGAATATTTACACCAGATCCCAAATACGGATGGAAAACACACCAGATTCCTCTCTGTGGAAAATGTGAATGACAATGGAAAAACGGCTCCTTCTCCTGGCTGTGTGAGACTAAAATAGGATAGAATTCCCCTGCGTGAGACACAAGCATTTTTTCTTGCGCGAGAATGAGCAACCATGGAGGATGGAGAGTCATATGTGTGGGAGTGTTTCAACACCATCATGGAGAGAGTGGAATGATGGGGAGTCCGCTTCCTCTACCCAGCATGAGGTTCGATTCACTGGTGGAGTGTGCGTGTGGGAAAGGACTGACAATCCTACCACACTCCACTCCCCAGCAATAACTGCCTCAAATACTCAGCAGAACATTAAAGTGGTAGTTGGATAAGACAAGGAAAGATGGGAAAATCAAATAGGGTGGTGACACATGGATTTCCCCCCCTTATCCTTAGGAAAATCATGCCCTTTTCATTATGGTTGCAGTGAGCATAGCTAGTTGGGTCCATTTAATTAAAGATGCATATTTACATGATGACAAAACTAATATGTTCCGTATATCAGGATATACCATCGGCAACGATTTCGTTCGCTGAAACATAACACAACTAAATCGATGGTGGGGCTTTTGCCTTTAGCACCACACCACGATTCATCACAATATATACATCATGTACATTTAATGCAACGGGGTCAAAACCAGGGTGTTACAAGATCCTTTTAGGAGAAGGTTTTGGTTACTAAGTACTGTCCAAATCCCTCCATCATAGAATGGATCATAAAACTTGATAAATCATATAAGAATGGATCTATTGGATAGAAGGCCTTTGTACTCTCTTTCCCTCAAATTGGAAATTGGCCTTCTTGGTCCATAGGGAGCAGGAGCGAAGTCTAGTTAGGGGACAATCCATGGATAGGAGTAGGGGAAATTTATAAGCTTTTCGATGCATTAATTGAAAAACTTAGAAGCCATGGTATCTTCAGTATCATCTAGGATTGCATACACACTCTACAAAGAGGAACGATTTGGAAAATTATGAAGATATAGGTTTTGAAGGAGGTTTCAAGGAGGAATGAAATGAGCTTGTTAGGTTGTTACAGGATTATTATATCCATTTAGAATAAGGTGTGGAAGATAAACTGGTGTGGACCAAAAAATAGCAATAAGGTAGTTCACAACCAATCTAGGCTATAAGAATTGTTACTAAGGGAAAACTTGTGGAAACAAGTATGGTAATACAAACTTTCTCTCAAGCAAAAAATTACCTTATGGTTATCCTTGAGCAATAAACTTCTATCCTAGGATAATCTCAAAAAATGGGGGTGGCATGGACCGAGCTGGTGTTTTTTATGCCATTCTGAAGAGGAAACAAGATCTCATATTTTTTCTTTATGTTCTTATGCATAAACAATTTTGGACTCAACCAACAAAGAGATAAAATCACAAGGGCCTCATGCAAGAACATCAATAGAGAAAAAGTGTTATACATGTTGGCCAAATAGTTCAATATGTCTCTTCAGTGCATTCCCATCCTCTTTCACTTATGGAATCTATTAGGCACGAAATACAATGATTTTTAATAATAAATTTATCCCTCATGAAGTGAGGATGACCTTTGTGGTGCAGTGGACTAGAGAACACAAATCTAAGGAAAAGTACTGAATATAATAAAATTGGTACTCGTCGTCATCAACAAGGAAATTCCTTGGGCTTACTTTGATCGAGAAATTCAAGGAGACCCTCCATATGGAGGTTTGAGAGGAGTTTTATATCTCTCGTAAAAACATAAGGTACAAATGAAATATTCTGCAAGACATTGCACAAAGAGTAAAGCAGAGCTAGCTTCCATGCATGTTATTATTGAGTTGTCTATAAACAGAAATATCACTAGTTTGCAGGACTTTGGAGACTCTAAATTGGTAGTGGACTGGGTCAACAACAAAATCCAGATCATAGCACATCATTTACAACAACTCTTAAAATCTATCAGAAGGATTCTAAATTTCTTCTCAGTCCTAACCATAGCACATGCATACAGAGAATGAAACATAGAGGTAGATAACTTGTTAAAACTTGCTTTATTTTTAGCACCAGGCTAGATGGAGACTGAAGTGGTGCAAAAAGAATAGCATGATACTAATTTTTCTAGCAGGATGAAAGTCTTACAGTTTTGGCAGAAAATTTTATGCAACATAGCATAAATTTCTTAAGAAGAGAAAATAAACCAACTATGGCATCAAAACTGTATGTAAGTCCCTTCTTGGAATAGTCTATTATCATCCCTTTTTGGCATGATTTATATTTTCCATTTTGAAGATATATATA
>LPNX010926977.1:33589-52824 GCA_001517045.1 Pseudotsuga menziesii
ATTCTCAAATGTACATTGAGATTTCAATAGTCTATTAGATGTTTCATGCACCAAGAAGACACCCATTCTCTTTGCAAGGATTCCTAGCCAATCAACTCCTTCCCCCTAGTGGATTTGGTGTGGCTTCTCATTTTAGTTGTATCATAGCCTTCAGTCTCATAAGTCTAGAATTTAGAATTACAACTTAGGAAATAGACAATAATACTTACACAGAATTTTTCCAGGCCTTGGACTTGAGATATTGGTTGAGGAAGGTACTTACATTTGTATTTCATTACATAAGAATATGATTAAGGAGGGATGTTACATCATGTCTTTATATATTTGAAGCTTTTGTATTTAATTTTGTAAAGGAATCTACGTAGCAGAGGGTATGCTACATTTTACTCCTCTTAAGAATAACAACGTCCTCGGAGGTCATGCCATCCCATCTTGATTTTATATTGAACTATATTTTATGATACCCTTCTTCCACTATATTTCTTGCCTCCTTGGATTTCATAACCTATGATTTAGAAATGCAATATCAGAACTTTCCAAATCTTTTAGCATAACATTATGAAAAATCTAGGATCTGATTATATGTCGGGAAGTATATAAATAATACTTTTCTTTTGCAACATGTCATATTTTCTTTCATGGAATATTTTTTATCATTCCTTTACTTCCTAATGATCAAAATTATTTTCCTATGCATATGTCAATTATTCATAGTAAGTCATAATATAAGACAAATTATCCTTAATCTTTATAAAATATCCATTGCATACTAATTTTAAAATTTTGCACATAATAATTAGTAATATGATCTTTCTCTTCAAAATAAAACAATCATATTAAGATTTTATGACATGGTTTTAAACAAAATGTAAAATATATATAAGTTCAACATAGTTCAAATACACATATCAATATCTCTTTGTTCACATTTATCATAAGAGGATTCACCTCACCTATAAATTCTGCTTTAAAATTGATATTACAGAGTTTTCACTCAACATAAAATTGATTATCCATATTCCTTTCAACTCATCATCAATTATATTATGATGATCCCAAGTCCTCCTAACTCAACATCTAATTACCGATGATGTTCCTAGAGTTTTCCAACTAAACATCACTTTTCACATAAATCTCATCAAGTTGATTTAAGAAGTTAGAGTACATTAACTTATGGAAAATGTTTAAACCTTTATTAAGTAAACTTTCCAATAGTATCCCTTTTTGAAGCACTCCATATTCCTCTAATGTTGGTCTTTTCCTTTAGCCCATAAACTCTAGTCTAAGATATTTAAGATCCACTTCCCAAAAACTCTATGTAGTATCTGATCTCTAAGGAAATCCAGGCCCGACTTATACCACTGAAAATGATATACTTTCCTTTGCAATCTCAGTTATTTACTGTTCATTTGAATTACAATTTGGCTCCATTTTTTTACAAGTCTATTTTTCTTTATTGGGGATATTTTTTTGAATTCTTTCATTTCTTTTTATTATTTACTTGTTCCAATTTAGAATTTTTGTATTTCTTTGATATTTTTAGGTTACTCTCAAACCAAATGGTCATGTGCTAAATTAATTCACCCTAGAGGTGGTTAGTCTCTAAAGGACACTTAATAGTTGTATCCATCTCAAAAGTCCCTTGTTAGTATTACATCACACAAAAATATTGTTCTAAACATGTAAAGCATTATATCTACATTGTTTAAACCTTTTCTTTCTAAATATTTTATTTCCTTTTGGGTAAGGCTTCTTCCTACCAACATGCTTGACCCCCTCTTATCATGGAATATCATTTCCATTAATCAACCATTATGTCATTATAGTCTTCTCATAGTTTTCACTTTTCCAAATGCACATTAGTATGTGCATCATAAAAGGACTACTCAGACCTAAAATTTCTATAATATGGCATACATATGCATTTCAATACAAAAGTTTTTGAACTATACAAATCAATGATTCTGATAATCAATATTTTTTCTCTTGTAGCATATCATGCATACTTGCAAGTTAGTCAATCTAAATTTTTGAACTTGTTAAATATATACAATTCCAATCAATCAAAATTTTGATCTATCATACATTCCAAATCATATAATTGATCATAGCCAGTTCACATTTCCAACAATTTTCTAACTACTGGTTTTAAAAACAAGCATGATGTAATCATGAAATTTGAAATCTACTCTTTCTTTGGTTTTCCTAAGGCACGAATTTTGATTCTTCCCAAAGCATAGATAAGTAACTTATATAATTCAATCCCAATACACTACTGTAATTGTTAGTAGCATCATTATTAAAGAAAGGGTTACCCCATTCATTGTTTTACATTACATTCACCTTAGCTTGTCGAAGCTTCTGATATTCATTGTACCTACATAGTATACTTGCATATTCTTGCACTATATCTTAACTACTTCAACAAAACACTTGAATTGGAAAACAAATGTAATTTTCTACATTAATGCACCCAAACATTAATTGCTAAGATTAAAATATTTTTTTTGCATTACTTATATCATATATGCATAATTCATTAAATATTTCAACTACATATTCTCAATGCCACTAATCATAACAATATGCATTATCTTTTCAAAACCAAGCCCATCTATCAATCACTCATTCTTGGATAAAATTTGTCAATTAAGACATATCTTTTCTCTTGATTTACTGTTACCATGATATACACATAGTGACAACCTCACTAGAATTTCACTTAGGAGTACTTTGATACCCTGTAAAAACCCTCTTGAGGCAATGAAAGAAGGCGGATAGGTGAATAACCCTACAAATACTACTCCATAATCTAATATAGTTGGAAGAGTACAATATAGGAGTTAACACTTTGTCCATAGAATGGACATGCCATATTGTAAATAGAATTAAATACTATTCTCTATACATATCAGTAATTAAACATTGGATGGTGCAACCTATGGTTATGCCAAAAGGAATCACACCTTAAATTCATAGATATTATAGTTAGAAAGCTTAGGAGATAGGTTAAATACCTATTTTTTATATATAGTTTGTAATATCCCGAATTTCGGACCTAACATTTATAGGCATGAACCTATTGATTATGATGTTATCTTGATAATTTATTTTGATATATTCGGTTGAGGAACCACTGCATATGAACATGATGATTTTTTTTTATATTGGGCATAAACCAATTATTGATGATATATATATATATATATATATATATATATATATATATATATGCTTTTTTTGTGTTGGGCGTGAACCCTGAAGCACATGATTGATGACATGTTTTGTTTTGTGTTAACCATGGAGCTTTGGAGGACATGGGTAATTAATATTTTGTGTTGAGTAAGAATCTCTGGAGCACATGAGTAATTACATTTGTGTTGAGCGAGAAGCTCTGGAACACATGAAAAGATAATTGGAAGTGTTTGGCATAAGCCCTGGAGCCTTCCATGTTGATGTTGATAATAAGCTCCAGAGCATCGGATCATTGGCCATTGTATCCCTAGGTGTATCGTACAAGTACATCCTAGCTTTAGTGTTGAGCAAAGAGCTATGGAATTTCACTAAGATTGTAACTCCCTATTTAAGTGTTGAGTATGGGCTCTGGTAAGTGCTAAGGGTTACTGAAAAGAATTTAATAATTCTCGAGTGAAAAGAACTCGAGAAAAAAATATTGATCTCATTAGACTTATTTATAAGTGACTAAATGAATTTTCAAATTTCTATATTCTCATCAAGTACTAAATAACTACCATGTTATTCGAGGGAATCCAATATGCAAGGATGTTTAGAGTTTCTTAACCTAGTAGACCTAACCATCCACCTATTTGACCTTAATGAAGAAGTATCATTAAGTATAAGGATCATGGTATATGATTCCCAAAGACAAATGTTAACAAATGTTATATTATTATGTATTTTATACATGGTATGTATAAAGAATAAATATAGTAATAATATTAATGATGAAAGGAAGAAAGAAAAGATCCATTCATTATTATTTATTATTTAAATATAATAAATACTCCAATACCTACAAAAATATAATTAGGAACTAGTTGAAAGTTCTTAAGTTAAAGTATTAAAAATTACCCAAATTAATTAAAAATGGTTAAATCAAGAAACCATGGTTTCTTGATTTAATTGTCCATTTGACAGAAAAGTCTGGCTATAAAGTCTCAAGCCACGGAAAGGCTTGGGGTTTTGATCTATCATTTTGGAAGGAGTCATATTTATGCCTGTTGTGCTCTCAAGTGATTTATGGGAGAACATTTTCCTAGAAGGAAAAAGGAGAACTGATACAGACCTGATATACCAGCTAGGAAACCCTACCTAAGGAGCTCTAACCTACTTACATGGTGGAGTCTAGCTCGGGGGGATCCGGATTTAAACCAGGTTCGGTTCCAGGTCATGGTTGGGTGGAGTGTGGTAGTTCCCAAGTAATTCGGTCATCTAATACGGAGGTTAGATCTGCCTATGAATGGTTATTGCTAGTTATTTGAGTTTGCAGTTTTAGCCATTAAAAGAGCTTCAAGTTATAGGTATGAAGCCCAAGACTTCCTCTTCCATTTTTCTATAATAAATTCTAGATATGTTAGGAAAATGATTACATTGCATTTCCTAACACTATGTGTTGTTCTCTGTTTAAAATATGCTAGGGTTTTCATTTTAAAATTATAACCCTAGGTTGTAAGTTATTTTCTATACCAAGATTTACCCCAGGTTTATTCATCAGTTCACTTCTATAATTTTAATTCATTATAAATGTTTATCAAGGGTTTTTCACCCTAGTTTTAATGTGTGTAGTATTTTTACTGTTGAACATGTGTTAATTACAAAATAGGTCTTATTTTAAATCTATTACCTATCTGTTCTTTTGGCCTTTATACTCTACTCACATATTCCATTTCTCAGCAAAGTTTTAAACTTAAATAGACTAGTGCAAAAGTAAGATTTTATATATATCAGTATAATCTTACAACCTAGTTAACCTAATCTATTATCTATAGCTAAACTAATATATATAAAATGGAAATACAAATCTAAACTACCAATACAATAATTATATCTAATGCACAATTTATAAATATTCCATATTAATTCCAAGATCAAAACAAGAAACCTTTCAAGGTCTGCATACTTAAATACATGCTAACTACTAAATCAGTTCCATTAAAATAACCTCATCATAAGCAAATAAACAGGGTAAGCATCGTGACCACTCATTGGTATAAAATAAAGTTCCTTTTTCTAATTAAAATCCACAATCTTAATTTTATAAATCTACATAATAAAATTGTATGCCATAAAATCGAATAAGTCCCATCTAATATCAACTCACACCCACGTATAATAATTAACAAAGAACATCACAATATAAACAATTAAAACCATGTAATTATGTTAAAGTGACATGAATGATTTCTGTAGACAACCATTACCATTTTTGTTTACATAAATTACGATGCCCCTTTATAATAAAATCTACAACAAACAATAATACCAGGAATCAAAATATAAACCTCAACAAAGCCTTACACAGAGCTCGTAGTATCGAATCTGGTGGGAACCCAATCCAAATCGTATGCTGTAACAAACCCCAACATTAATACATATATAGTATTCGTTTAATATAGCACAAGCCCTCATAACCATATTTAAAATAACATCATCATAATCTCATATATAGTCCAAGTAAGTATTCAAACAATGACCACGATTCAAACCTTGTAGTGTCGTTTTACATCCGTCACGACCATGATATACACAGAGGATGTGTGGGCTATAATAGCAAGTTAAATGCGCTAAAGCAAGTTCATGAGACCCTCGTTCTTCCCCTATGTTGTAAGAATGACCTTGGCCACATTTAGTAAATACATAGTCCCCTAAATCAAACCCTGCATTATTATGCCCTGTTAACAAAATCAATCTACAACAACGATAGCAATTATGGGTTTACACCCACGGCTCTTATATTCTACATAACATATTAATAATTAAACACAGTAATTTGTGTAATCATTCGAGCTATCACAGTTGCCATGGAGAGAGATCGTGCCATTCACGGCATGGCCTCAACCCTACATTGTCGCAAATCAACGCTTAAGTTTATAAATTGAAGCATTTATACATAGGAAAACTAGAGACGTGAATGACACATAAAATCCTAGTCCAAATAACGACAACCCAATATAAATAGCGCAGTATAACTTAATTTACACAGTAACCATTAAAGTATTAAATCGATTTTACACAGTCGTCCAATGGCCATGGCACCAGCAATGGTGTCGCCTTGGTTTTAAACCCACAAACTAAACACGAATTACCATTTCACATAGAGCCAATCGAATTGCACCAAATCCCCCTTTGTATTTTCATGCATCATCATTTTAGTTACAGACCCAAACTTTGTAAACCTGGGCCTATGGGAAAAACGAAAACCCCATAGTAAAAACCCCAACCAAGCGACAATTTAAAACACAGTCCTATCCATAAGGCCAAGAGGTGACAAGTGCAGGTTTGATTAACAGGATTATCGTGCACCTTATGGAATCACCATGAACCAGATGCAAAGCTTGAGCCATGAATCTCCACACCAACCCTCTCACCTGCAACCACCAAGCAAACGAAGGATGAGAAGTATGAATCCAAGATAACCAAACCAAAAAACACCATAATACTATAAAACCACAACGACAGCCATACCTTTGTTACCTTCAAAGTCACCTTCACCCACAGTGCAGAGCCGAGAGTAAGCAAAACCAAACAAAATGACCACATCCATCATGAGCTAAGCCCGAAGCTTAGGTTGTCACAAACACCAAGTCACATTAATGGTGCCATCCTATCAACCATATTAACAATGAAAACCCACTTCTCTAAAGTTTGTATTCGATCCATTATCATTTTCCATGCAAGCCTTAAACCCCAAGGTATAATGTTTAAACCATATGTTATATTCGCTACCCCTAAGTCATATGCAAGGGTATAAGTATTATATTATTCACATGATCTAGGCTCTAATCCTTTAAACCTTAGCTTAACAATTTCCCTAGGATCTAAGCCAAGGACAATGGCATATGAAATATCCCATAGTAAGATCATTACGTAGAGAGAGAAAATTTGGCCTTTAGTCAAAAATTGTAAAACCTGCCAAGAACAATACAAATACATATTAGTACTTTTAAATACAATAGACATGAATTACAAATATATTAAGATAGGAATAATGGATATGTAATTGCATAATGAAAAGTATGCATCACGTAGATAATCTATCTAGGTATATAAATGATAAAATAGTAATTACCTCGATATCAAGCTGAGTCATAAGAAAACATAAAAGAAACTAGTAGGTGGTTTTAATGGTCAAAATGTTCAGCACACTTTAACAAGTCTCCATCGCTGAGTATAATTTGCATAGGAAATGAAACATGTGCCTTAGTTCAAACAAAACTAAGTAAGCCTTCTAAACAAGTGAACACTTTACCTCTTAGTAATGCCACATGGGAGAACGAGTCCTGCCACTTCACCCACTTTGTTTCCAAAAACAAAGTTAAGTTAGGACTTCGTAAATAACAAGTAAACATATGCGAAAATGAATGAAGTATGTAATCAAGTAATGACACAAAAACAACAATGTACAACCATAATAACAATGTAGTAATGAACATTATGACATCTTAATTAACACACAACAATAAGCATAACTGAAAGTAAGATGATCGAATGTAAGAACAACTTATGACCAAACAGTGGTACAGTTAGTGTACGTTATATTCTGCAAGTTAAATAATGTTCAATTTAGGTAGTTTTTACTAGCCTAATAAATTATTTTTTTATTTTCAATTTTTGGGGACATTACATAGTTACAAGGTTTTTCCAAGTCTCGATATAATATCGTTTCATTGTTCTTGTTTCATAAATTGAAAATCCCCCCCATGTGTGACTCAAACCAAATGACAAGGAAATTATCAAGTGGTTTCTATACTACTTGCTACAAGGTTAGATAGTAAAGTACCATAAGAACATTTTAAGTTCACTATTTGAGAAGAATGAACTCATAATTAATGGTATAATGAGTAAAAAACATATATTTTGGATAATGAATTTACCTCTTTAAGAAATTTATAACTATTAAGAGTAGCTCCTTCTTTATCCTACTTTCCTCGTGAAGAAATTAACCTTTAGAGAGAAACCAATATATTTAGGTACTCAACTAAGTCAGTAATAAACCTAGGCCTTGTATGAGACCTTACCTAATTATTGGAATGAGTAATCTCCTTAAATACAAAATATAGGTGGAACATTAATGTTCAATCAATTTCCCATTCAATTTTATAATTTTATTATAATATAAGAATGATTGCATGTGTACTTAATTAGCAATTTTTTCAGTTCATTTGAAAAAAAAGTGAGCAATTTGGGGACATTATAGTTGGTATCAGAGATGTGTTACAACAATTAGAGGCCTGTGGGATTGCTGTAAAAAACATAAAAACTAATAAATCATTTGTTTCTATGCATCAGGAAGAAGAAGAATTTGAAATGGACACATGACACTTCCTCAACGTAGACATCCAAATATGCGAAATAGCATGGAAAATGAACATCATCTCAAGTGTTTAATTTGACTATCAACACAACTATAAATAGAGTTAAACTTGTCTACATAGTGAGTGAAAGCAAGGGAAAATAACTAGTTATGATGGTTGTCCAAAGAGGACCAAAGATATTCTTTGTATGTTAATCCATATCTACCTCATATCCAATAAATTATGACTATTAAACATGAAATGTACCTCCGTCCAACCCAAATTGTTACACAAGAGAAAAAGTTAACATTTTACTAAATTTTAACCAATTCATTGAGTAAATTGAGTCACACATATAAACCCCAATAGAAAGAACAACTAAATAAGAATAAGAGTATTTAATAAGGGTTGGAGGTGGGAGAAAGGATATGTTATTTTATTTAAATAGTATCCTATATAATACTTGATGTTGTTTTTAGCACCTATTGTTTCCATCATATGGGTTCTTCCAATCTTAGGTCACTTAGGAATCCTCCATGACTCCAACACCACATGCATAAATAAATGAGGATAATTTGAGGGTTTTATATCTAAAATCCCATATAGATTTTTTTATGGAGAAGGTAAGAATTTCTAATATCAAAGACTCATAGGTAACCCTTGTGATTTCTTGAAACTAAGGATACACATATGGTGTCTCTTTCCTTGTCACATATATGTCTCAATTTATATCCTTTGGAAGGTGAATCATATAGTTGGTAATGTGTATTTTAGCAGGGTAGGTGTATAGATCTCATGAACCAACTCAAGATTGTGATAATTTTCACAAACTTTATATTTTTGCAATATTTCCAAGGGATATGCTCCCATTGTAGAAGGAAGCATATAATACACTCCTATATTGTAGAAAATGTGTTTTTCTATTGAAAATATCCTAATTCAATCCATTTTGAGTAAGAAATCACTATAACTTATTTCTATGTAGGTCATATGAGCATTAATGACTCACTAGTGTCAAACGATTCTATAACAATTATTGTAAGAGAAATTTCAAGGAATCCATTGAATTTATTGAACGTAGTCATAGTATTAATAGAGAGAGTGGTTGGTAGGTAGGAAATCACTAGATCCCCTTGCTTCATAATAAGATCAACTTAGAAAGAGAGGATGATTAGAATAATTCCAATTTCGTTCAATTTCTATCCTTTTATATGTCTCATAATTTCATGTGACCCCCTCTCCCTTCCTCTTCTTCCATTATTTCATTTCTTTGCACCCCTTAGGTTGGTGTTCTTCATAATATAATTTTTTTCCTATATTGCATATTTTGATTTCATTTGTTTGTTGTTTATTTTTTTATTTTTTTCAATTTAGTTTCAATTGATTTTTTACTTAGCTATTTTCTTTTTCTTTTTCTTCTTTATGAATTGTGCACTTTCTTAATCTATTTATTTTATTTTATTGGTTATATTTAATAAACTAGCTTAAGTATTTTTACCTCTACCTTTTATTTCGGTATTTTATTTGTTCTTAGTTTTATTATCACATTCTATTATTGTTTTCCTATATTTTAGCTCATAGGTTTTTTTAATGTTTCTACTTTCTTTGTTATTTATAACCCTCTTTTATAAATTACTTTCTCTTTTGATTATTTTTAATCTTCTTTAGCTATACATATAGGGTTTTAGTCCTTAGAAGTTAATTTTTAGGGTTTATATTTGTTTTCCCTTGTTTTTTATGCTAATTTCAATATCTTTTGTGTTGAACTTTCATTTGAATTTATGTGGTTTAATACCATTTTATACAAGGTTAGTGGGACTTCACTTAGTGAACCTATCACATAGCACGTGCGATCGTGGGATATTAAAAAATACCCTTAATTTCAAGAGATATTGACCCAAACTCTTTTTGTTGAAACCCCCTCCCAATACTTAAAACCTCTTCCCCACCCATTTTTATACCTCAATCCTTATAAACCACCCTATCCACCCCCACCTTAAACCCCTCATCCCCCCAATACCTACAATATATTGGTTCAATTTTTTATAATTTTAAAACCCACAATATGAACTAACGTGATAGGGTATTGGTCAACAATTGAAACCCCCATGGTTAGTATTTAGTGTCCAAAGGAATAATTTTATTACTTGGCTTTTTTATGTCTTCATGATGAACCTGGTTAAAGTTTCTAAATGAAAAAACTCAATGTAAATTTCCTTGATGCTTGAATGGATCATAAATTAGTAAACTACATAAGTCAAGCCAATTTTATCTAACCTATATGGTAGAGAAAACCTTCATGTTATTCATTACGCTTCAAGGAATGCACATAAAAATAAAGAATAAGAAGGTTGAGCTCATTTTTTTGAAACTTTGTAGACAAAATAACCTAATTCAAATATTAAGGAATGCATATAAAAATAAAAAATAAGAAGGTTGAACTCATTGTTTTGAAACATTGTAGACAAAATAACCTAATTCCAATATTCACCATGATATTTAAACTCCACAACCTTTTATTTAACCAACAAGCATTTAATTGTAAATTGTTCTTGATTGCTAAGTTCAATAAGGCATAAACAATAAGCTTATAGAAAACAATACAAACAAAATTATAAGGATAAACAGATACTAGAATTATGAAAATGAATACTGTAACTTGATAATGTAGTTCGACTTAGAATTCCTACGTCCCTAATTCCAATTCTAGTGCGACCTTTTGAATTAATTATTCAAATAAAAAGGTTACATCGATTCAAGAGAATGACATAAATATGCCTATGTACAAAGAGAACATGCACAACCAATGTGATACCTCAACCATACAAATGGAGACTCTTTGTCTTCCACACAGTATACCCATGCACTAGAGAACACATTGTCTACTTATACAGTATGAAAATCGTCTATCTAATTAAATCCACAAAACTCTTACTATTTCAACTGTGAAAATATTCCCCTAATTCCTTTGATTTTGAATCTCTTTCTATCTAACACTTACTAACTCCATGTCCATGTTGAAACAATGTGCTAAATATAAGAATTTGGTTAGTGAATATGCATTGATAACATCTAAAATTTGGGACAAAATCCATCTTGATGCCCAAAATACTTATAGGATAAGAATTCATTCCTAAATTAGGAGAAAAATGGCATGAAATGAGGATCAAATTCAAATATATGCATCCAAAGATCTTTGTACAAATAGAAAAACCAATTCCATAGACATAATATTTTGCATTCAAACCAGGGTTTTTGATCTAATATGCAATCGAATAAGCTATACCATCGATCTGCAATCTGTCATTGCAACCCCTCCTATCCAATTCCATATGTCTGATGTTGAGTTGTCCAATGTCGACATGTTCAGTGTTGACTTATTCTGATTATTGTGACCCAACGTTAGAAGTCATAATTCAAAATAGTTAACACCACTTCCCCAAGTTTCCTCCCGACTCCCTGTGCCCAACTATTATAATTCTGATGTTATAAGTCAGAATCCCATAGTTGGCTTGGAATAAGTAAAATCGCCATTTTCCTCTCTCGGCATCAAATTCAAACTTTGAAAAATTGAGATAGACCCTGCTTCCACATGTCACATGTCAAAAGGCTATTGCTCCAATGTCAAATATTCAAATTGTGATAACTTTCACATCTAAAGTCCATATTTGACAAAATGGGTATCACCGGAAATTTTTTGGAAAGACCTATACAATTGTAACCTTTTTCTTCAGAATTTGAAGAGTTTGAACATAATTCATTTGGGAGATCCACTTAGATAACACCAATATCAATCACCATATTCATGAGATAGAATGACAAACTATTTATCAAATGCACCATGGATTTGTTCCGAGGTGATATTAAAATAATAAAAATGAATTTGGTTTGTTTATTAATTGCTGCAATTGAATTGCATTTATAGTTTTGTAACAATATTAGGAATAATATGTGGTTGGAATTGGATGCCTGCATAGCCCAAAAGGAATCCAAGTATGGGTAGGCCACTAAATAGAAGCACAAGAAGAAATTTAGTTATTTTCTCTAATCAATTAAATAATTTTGGATAACATTGATTAGTGACAAGCACATTGTTAATATTTATGGATGTAGAATTGATGAGACTAAAATGAGTGTTCTAAGGAAGTTGTTGGGGTTTGTTGTAACAACTAGGTTCAATCATATGAATATTTTTTTTAGTAGAACAAAACATTAAGTGTGTTGCAGAAGAGAGTAATGATTAGATAAGGAAATACATATCCATAATCCTAACATAAGAAAATAATAAAGAGAAAAGTTCGAACCCCTAAAAATGAGAACATTATTTTTCTTAAGGTAGACATAGGTGCAATGATTTTGATCTTGGATAGGAAGTATTTCCATAGATATATGTTCGAGCATCTTTTATCAAGTAGTAGCTATAAAAATTTAGCTAACAACCTTCTGAAAAAAATTACGAATGAAGTCAAACAAGACATAAAAAATATGCATATTGATATTTGCACCAAGAAACATCTTATTCAGAGCTACCCCTTAGTACCTAGGATCTATGGATTACCCAAGATTCACAAGAATAATTCCATTAAGGAAAAATGTCAATAATATTGTATCCCCCGCCTATCAATTGCCTAAATACTTTATCGATGCCCTAAAACCCCTTATACATCAAACTAGATCCTCTATGAAGTATTTTAGTACCTTCATATAAATTATCAAAGTATCTTGATCCTAAAGATGCGTTTATTAACTTTGATGTGGTATTTGTGTTTACAAAGACCCCATAGACGGAGCCATGGATTCCATTAAGAAATTTAGTAACCTTGAGACTGTCAAATTAATATATGTTTTCTTCATATCCACTTTCTTTAGTTTCTTGGGTGAACTATATGTCCAAACCAATGGAATTTCCATGGGTTCCCTTATTGTGACCAATATAACTACGACATATTTTGAAAACAATGCTATACATTATTATCCTATCAATCACAAGCCAAGGAATATATATGTTGAAAACACTAATATCATCTAGCCCCATGGTAAGGATAAATTATATAGTTTTGTGAACTACACATGAACAACCAATCCAAGCTTACCCAATTCACCATGGAAAATGCGAAGAGTGGTAACATATGATTTATTAATGTAAGGATAACAAAATACAAGGATTATCCTATCCCATCAAGTGTTTAGAAAATAAACCCAAGCTAAATAATATCTCTATTCCAAATCCCATCATCACCAATCTAAAAACATTAGTGTCATTACTACCCTCTCTACAATATTCCCAAGAATCTCAAAAAATGATCAGCTTCATCAAGAATGTGATTAATTCATTCAATTACAGATGAAGAACGGGTATAAGGAAGATCAAATTAGGAATATCATTTATAAAGCAAGTTCTAGATATAGAATTGGATATAGATTCATTAGTTTGAGGATAGTCCTTTGATTCATCCAAGGTGCTATTTCGAAAATAGCTAGGATTCTTAATAATAAGAATGTTATTACTTATTTCAAACCTCCTAACATCATTGGGTTATGATGATCCATGTTAAATACCCTATTGATCCTAGTGAATACAAGGGCTTTTATGAGATATTATGTTCATGTGGGAAATTTTATATTGGTGAAACCAAACACTCCTTTTAAACAAGAGAATGAAGTAGACATAAGGCATAATGATTTGTAGTTCTCCGTTATAACTAGCACTCCCTCATTACTAGGCACTAATTATGTGCACCAATATGCCTTAAACACAAAAAATTTCTTGCTAAGAAGGATAGTTGGTATAAGCAAAAGCTCAAGAAAGCAATTGAAATTAATGATTCAGATTATGATATTTCTCTCCTTTTATCTTTCTAATATTTTTGCGTGACCTCCTCTCCCTTATTTTTTCCTCATTGATTCCCCTTAGGCTGGTGTTGTTTGTCTTCTGTCTCTTTTTTTTCTTTCTTTGTATTACCATTATTATTATTATTTTTGTCAAATGGTCCCTTCTTTCCAATTTGTTTTTAACAAAAAAATTATTTTCCTATTTTTCATTATTTTTTATAACCTTATCTTTTCATTCTTGATCTTTTTCTTTTTATTTTTTATAACTTTTAACTTGTCCTCTTTTCTTTATTTATATGTTTGAATTTTTATTTTTACTTAGAAATTTCATTTTTCACCTTTAATTTCCTCTATTTAAATTTTTATTTATTATTATCTTTATTTTCCTATTTAGTCATATTTATATTTATCCCTTTATTTTTTATATTTTGTTGACGTGATAAGTTTGTTTATATTTCTACTAAAATTCATTATTTTTTTAATAATTTTTAATATATTGCTTCGTCTTTTGATATATCGAGTAATCCTTCCCCATATATATCAAACCCAAATGATGTGAATTTCTAAAAGATAATCGTTGTGGATTACTATCAACTAACAAGGATTTGTTGTTGAATAAGTAAACAGAGAAACAAGAAAACATCCTCCACTTGGATCATTACAATTGAATTATAATCTTAGAGCAATCTAATAGTAAAATAATGTTTTTAGCTTTACACAGGTGGAGAGCCTAGATTTATGTATTTACGTACCACAAGCATGTCTACAGATTTCTCCATAAGCTTTACACCAACCTAAGAGGCTTAACATTTTATGATATTCCCGACAACAACGTTGAATGGATAAACTTATAGCCAATGATGAAGAATAACTTCAAGTTCCTCCTCACCGAATCATTTCCCACGGCATCTCCCTGGGTTTCACAACATTTCGCAAAAAGGTTTTAAAGGTTTGAAAGCATTGGGACTATTTTTAAATGGCTTATCATATTTCACTCCATGATAACGTTTGAAACCTTTCTTCAAATTTCCAGGATGAATGATAATGTCTAAATCTGTGGTAGATATATTTTGTAAAAAGCATTAAAAAAATTAGAAAGAATAAGTGAAAAAAGCATGAATGGAAATGGAAAGAAAACGCATAAATCACAATGGAAGAAAATATTTAATCACAATCAAAGCATCGCTAACGGTTCAATCTGCTTACTCATGTGATTTTTGGGTTTCTCATTCTGTTACATATGTCTAGCTTTATTGTAGAAAGAGAGAACACATTTTCTTTCGTATGTATCGCTCAAAATCATCTATATGTTGTTGGAAAGAAGAATATATAAATCTCAACTTTCACTCAATTTCAACATTTACTTCCTCCTCTATCCACGCTCTGGTGCGTTTGTGCGATTGGGTTTCTGGGTTTCAAGGCCATAGATAGCCACAGTACAGCCTATCAGTAAAGGCGTTGACCCAACCCCTCTGGTGTGTTTGTGTGATTGGGATTCTGGGTCTGAAGACCCCAATATAGCAACAGTACCGCCCATCAGTAGCAGAACTGAATCAACCCGAGCTGTTTTAATATAAGACACATCTAGTAAATTTTAATCATTTGAATTTTCCTTCTAGCTTTAAAAAAGTCGGAAGTAGTTGGATACTTGATTTCAATATCGCATGTCGGGAGGAAATGCAGCATGCTTATTAATCTTTCCGCTTATCGAGCTCTAGTCGCTAGTTGAAGATGGAGCTCGCCCCAGATCCTATCGACGGCTAGGTGGAAGAACCACCAGCATCTAGAAGCGTGTTTATGTGATTGGGTTTCTTGGTTCTAGTGGAATATGAATCTGTGTGGTCTGTATGTTGTTGGGTATCTGAATCTGAGTGTCATAGTTTCAGAAGCAGAACTTGATGGGTGGATGGACTAGAAGCAGAACTTGAAAACTGAAAGATCCTTCTACCATGCTTCAAGACCCTCGTCTGTTTATCTAAATATGCATTTTGTGTACTATGAATTAGAACTAATTACAGTATATATTCATTCATCCCTTTTCAATGGCGGGTTTGAGTTATATTTCATCAACTAAGTTGGAATTCCCACCTTGCATTAATTGACAAGGTGCACAGGCCCCCATGACGGCACGAGAAAACTGTGAACTCGTTGAAAACCTGCTGGCCTGGTTGAAAACCCTGCCAAAGAACGGTTTCCCGCTCAGGATTTCTAACAAAACAACCCCAAAGCTATAGATATCATTGGCCTTGGACAAGTTTATGTTTGTGTAATATTGAGATCCACGTACCTAACAGTTCAAAACATCTCATTCGGCAGATCAAGAAACGAGAGGCAGCAATATGAAAGCCTGGGAGACCATGTCAAGTCCAGCAATATATTGGAAAGCTTGATGTCTCCATGCATTTTTGGAGGGTCAATGCCTTCGTGAAAATATAATATGCCTTGGGTTTAAGCTAATGCAATTTGTAGAAGATGTGACCAGTCCAAGATAATTTCCCCTTCATGGAGATGATATTGAAGAGTTCCCGAGGACTAGAATGGGGTTATCAATATTCTCTCAGGAGAGCCTCGCAGTAGCGCAGGACGGGAACGATATATGGGACAGAGACGGATCTGCGCAGAAAATTGAAGTCTTAATTGCTCCCGGCCTTGCGAAGTACAATCGAGGGTTTCATTCTCTTTACCGCCATTTCTTGCCCGTCCACCCATATGGCTTTATATAGGCTCCCATAACGGCCTTTGTCCAGAATCCGTATGTTGTTGAAACCGTCGGTGGCACTTTCAACTTCTAAGAACATCCAGGAAGTCGCCAACTAGCGGAAGGATTTCACTTCCTGGGTGCTCTCCGCTCTGGGTCTCTAGCACCTGTAGAGAATCTAGAAACCTGAAATAGAGGCATGAATATAGGCTAGCTGGACTGGAACAGAGACAAATGAGCTTCATGGGATTAGAGAACGCAGCCGAGATCAATGCTTTCTCTCAATAATTGTGTAAATGGGGAGCTTCAGTTTCAGGTACATTCTATCATTACTTCTTCTTAGCACTTCACTGGGAAGCAATCTGACTCTCATTCATTTATGTGAATGTTAAGTTCTTGGGCGTTGCAATGAAGGTTGGGTTCAGTTCTTCAGCGTTCCAATGACGGTTGGATCTGGTTCGGAGCATAGTTTTTTTTTTTTTTTTTTAATAGATTCAGCTTTGCTTTTTTTTTTTCTCTATTATTTTCTTGATGGTCTGCTTTGCTTTGAACTCAGAAATGGTAAACTTGCAGGTGCTTTCATTTATTATTTTTCTTTTGAAATAATTGTTAAGCTTTTTTATTCTCTCAAAAACCTCTGTCCAAATAATACATCAATGATTTAAAATTTAATTTTTTGAGATTTTATATAAGATCTGAAACATAAACTTTGTGTATGATTACTTCATTGTTTTTTTAATATAAAAGATTTTAAAGTAATTTTACCCGTAAGAAGAATTGGCTAGGTTTTGTTTTCAGTTGGGCCCAAATCCAATCAGATAGCAATCTTCTCACGCCTCCACTTCTTAGTTGTTATCAACTAACCATATCACATAGCACTTCGTTTCTAGGTTTCCTCTGCGTGCTTATTAATTAGCTTTCTTCCATACTCCTGTGTTATATTTCGATTTAGGGTTTTTATGTTTATTTGATTGGACGAACTTAGCTTCTGGGTATGATCTTAAAAATTATGACATCGTTATTTTATATTTATCAATTAATTAATTTAAAATTTTGATAAAAGCTTTATGAAATCGTTAATTTATATTAATTAAAACATAAGAAAAACTGTGGTATATATTTCTTTTCCTTTTTAGTTTTTGGTTGGTTTAGCCATTCTCTCAACACGCTTTTACAGTTATTTCACACTTCATTAACATAAATTTTGATAAAACTTTCTGAAATCATTAATTTATATTAATTAAAACATAAGAAAAACTTTGTTATATATTTTTTTTGCTTTGTAGTTTTTGGTTGGTTTAGCCATTCTCTCAACACGCTTTTACAATTATTTTACACTTCATTAACATTTCTTAAATGCATTTTTATGAACATGATTTTAGATTTAGGTTTTATAGTTGACTATTTTTATGTTATTAATTTATATAGTTTTCAAAAAAATAACACAATAAAATATGGTTTATTTTTAATTTATATATTTAAAAAAAAATCTTTAATCATTAAGATGTGTAATGTTAATAAAAAGATTTTAACATCTATTGTAAATAAATATATTATGTATTCATTATATTAAAGATATTAATTTTAAAATTGGTAATTAAACAAAAAAAATACTTAGTTAAATAAATTGTGTTAGTTTCTTTAATATTTTCTAGCGAATATGGTTGATGTTTTTTTTATTATTAATTTATATATTATTATTAGCATATTTCTTCTATTAAAATAGAGATGCACATTTATGATATATATCGTATTATAGGATTTTATTTATTTTGTTTGTTTATTTCATTAATTGAGTTTTTTAAGTTATATATTAGGTATATGTTTTGCTTCATTTATTCAAATTATGTATTTTTATATTATTTGTATTAAATTTGTATTTAATGTTATAAAATGAATCTCATTGTATAATGTGCATAAAATAATATGGTGTTACATTATATATTTGTGCTAGTAAATATTCCTTTATTCTCATTTAGAGAGATAGGCGTTATGTTTATATTTATGCAAGTAAATATTTTTCGTTTAGTAGAGATAGAGGGGGAGAGAGTTAAAGACGGAGTAGGAGAAGAGAGAGAGAGAGAGCGAGAGAGAGCGGGGGGGAGAGGTGGAAAGGGGTGATGGAGGGGGGAGGGGAATAAAGAGAGAGTGGGGGAGGGGAGAGGGAAAGA
>LPNX010926977.1:56812-99026 GCA_001517045.1 Pseudotsuga menziesii
GGAGGGATGTAGAGAGAGTGAGAGAGGGTGAGAGAGAGAGATAAGGTGGGGGAGGGGGATAGAGTGGGAGGGAGCATTAGAGGGAAAGACAAACAAAGAGAGTGATGGAGAGAGGGAGGGAGACAGTGAGAGAAAGAGGAGAGAGGGGGAAAAAAAGAGGAGAGAGAGAGAGAGGGGGAGTGGAGGGGGAGATTAGGAGAGGATGAGGGAGAGGGATATGGAGAGAGAGAGAGAGAGAGAGAGAGAGAGAGAGAGAGAGAGAGAGAGAGTGATATCAATAGGGAGAGAGCGGGAGGGGGAAAGAGGGAGAGAGAGTGCGATAGGGTGAGAGAGGGAAGGAGGGAGAGATAGGGGAGAGAGAGAGTGAGGGAGGGAGAGAGAGCGAGAGAGGGATGGAGAGATAAGGAAGGGAGAGAGAGGAAGATAGAGACGGAGAGAGGGGGAGAGAGAGAGATGGATAGCGAGACATTAGAGGAAATTTCAACTCAAAATAGGCCATTTAACTCTAATTCAAATTCCATGTCATCATGTGTTAGCCAATGAAATTTCTTTAAATTTGAAATACCGTATAGGTTTTAAACACTTTTTTAATATAAATTTGGGGATAGGTATCATAAAAAAAAATACTTTTTTGTTTGTATTTTCAACATATCTTGCTGTATTTTTACTCAAATTTCGATCGGGAGAGCTCGTTGGATGCAAAATTAAATTTTGCATCCAACGAGTACCCACTTGGCATACTTTTGATGGACCCCACTACCCCAAAAACAAGAAATACCTGAAAAAATGTGATGATGAAGTATGACTGACCCTGCTACCCCAAAAACAAGAAATACCTGAAAAAACATGATGATGACATCATCATCACATTTTTTCAGGTATTTCTTGTTTTCGGGGTAGCGAGGTTGTCATCATCATGTTTTTTCAGGTATTTCTTGTTTTGGGGGTAGTGGGGTCCGTCAAAAGTATGCAGAGTGGGTACTCGTTGGATGTGGAATTTAATTCCGTATCCACTGAGCTCTCTGTATCAAAATTTGTGTAAACACACGGGGAGATATGTCGAAAATACAAACAAAAAGTAGTTTTTTTTTATTTTCTTCCTCCAAAATTAACAAATATTGTTTTGGAGGGGGAGAGAGAGAGATGGCGAGAGATAGATGGAGAGATATACATTTATATAGGGAGACATTGATAGAGGGAAAGGGGGGAGGGAGGGAGGGAGAGAGTGGGAGGGGGAGAGATAGAGAGAGAGAGGGGATGTGAGATAGAGAGACATGGGGGTAGAGACAGAGAGGGCGAGTAGAGAGGAGAAGAGGGAAAAAGAGGTATATATAGAGTGAAAGGGAGAGAGGGAGGGAGAGAGGGAGATAAATAGGGGAGAAAGGGGGAGAGGGATGGGAGAAGGAGGCAGAGAGGGAGGCATGCGTGAGAGAGAGAGGGAAGGATAGCTAGAGAGAGATGGAGAGAAAAATATGGAGAGGGAGTGAGAGAGAGGAAGAGAGGGTTAAAGAGGAAGATAGAGTGGGAGAGAAGGGGAGCAAGGGATACCTTGGTTCCCATTGGCATGGATCTCTATATGATTTCCATTATCAAGTTATGATACATACAACTACTCAGAAACAACGTCAATCATGATGACATATAATAGATTCTACAGGAAATTATATTTTTCCTTTTTCCTTTTGTCAATTTATCCATCATGTTGACAAACAACCATGATCTCTTCTTCCGAAGTGCACCTTATTGCATATTTTGATACTTCTAGCATCTTGTAAAACATGTGCAAATCATTCCAACAGTACTTCAAATTTCTTTGATTTACACCTTCTATATTTTCTAATTCATGTATATGCCATCTACACCAATTTAACATTCTCAAATTTTAAGATCTATCTATCTCATTATGAAGTATATACTTGGTGTAATTCATACGTGCTCTATTTTTCTTTTAATTCAATTGACTATCATATGGTAACACTTTAAATAGCATCATGCTATATTTTCAATACAACCATTAAATTAGAATTCATACGAGAAGTTACATCATTCTATGAGAAATTTACCCTTTCTTTCCACTATATTCCTTTTAGCTTGTCCAAGCTTCTTTCGTATGTTCATGTATTTCACATCCACAACTACTCCAAGAATATATCATTATTTAAAGAAAGTAATATGATATTTGATGCATTTTAAACATCAATGTTGTATGTAATGGACCATTCAATTGTAACTAAAGATGTCAGCATAATCAAGGGTATCCGAGCACAATATATTGTTCTAACCACACATCTCTATTAGTTACTTACAAATCATATATACTTTTTGTTGTCTTTCCACATTGTTTATCCAAATTTTTGTTTCTAGCATATCAAATACAGTTATTAATAAGTTTTATGAATGACTACCACATCATGTCATTCTTTTAGTAATTAAAAAATTAAAAATTATCATGGATGAACTCACCACATTTTTAAGCTTCTCTAGTAGAATTACAACAAATCATTGTTAACTTATACTTGTGTTATGGAATTTAGCACTACTTCGTCAAACACACGAAAGGCATCAACCATGTCTATTATCTTTTTTAATTTTATCAAATCCAAATTTAGAACCAGCATTGGTATGCACAAATCTTAATCTTGTTTACTTATGGTCATAAATCTAGGTAATACACATCCACATTGCTGAAATTTGCATAATTTTTACTTCAACAAAATGTCTTGAAGTGAATATAACAAGAAACTCTTTACTTCAATGCATTTTAACATCAATGTGATGCATAATTCTTGATGAAAACAAAACATGTTGTTATGCTTAATCCTTATGCATTAACTATTTCAATACACATTATCTTTCTGCAATTAAAATATACCATTATGCAATTGTTTTCATAATACTTCAATTTTATTTGTTATTTACAAACTCCACAATACAAGGTAATAATTGTTATTTCAATGCATACTTAATTCCTTTCAAGGGTTTTCATTGTATTTGTTTAACTGGAATCTAAGCTAGTCCTTCCAAGTTCCAAAAGATATGTACACTATTTAGTATTCCATAATAATGTATTGTGCATCTAAAATTATTCTAAGATCCTTTATCCTTAATGCTTACAAATTAATGAATCATTTTTTCTAAAAAACAAAATTTGAACTCTACTCAAAACCATAAAATTGTACTTATCTCATTAAGATGACTAAACTTTCAATTTAGTTTGATCATCGTCCATCCATCGGTTTCTTGAAGGAGCTTTGTATCCATCAATTACTTTCTCTGTAAAACTACAAGGTGAGATCATCTTCATCATCCCATCTCCTAGTATATGAATTTCAAAAATTACGCTACATTCATCACACAACATGAATTACAAGGAGAAAGAGATGCAATGAATAATGTGTTATTTTCTAGTGAATATTTCTTTAATATACATTCAAATTGTAGTATTCATCCCGACATTCACGACAAAACTAGGCTTAGATATATACTTACAATTCACCCTTTAAAATGTAATCGATTCAAAACGTGGGAGGGAAAAGTATTCCCTGGTATTTACCTTATTGATTTTTGTTATCAACAACAACTCAATTCTTAGTATAGACAACTTGTATCTTCTTATTTAGTTCTGACCCATGTAGGTCCAAGTGCTGCAAAGTGAGCTTTGATACCACTTGTAATATAATCGATCTCCATGGCATTAATTTTGGGGATGGGGTATGAATTTCCCTAATAACAAAAATGGAGAAAAACGAAATGAGTTAGATTTTGTAACAAACCTGTCACCATTAGTTACCCTATTGGGATATGGTATATAAAATCTAGAAAATTCCTTCACACTAAACAAGATAATTATAATATTCAACAATAGGAAAACTCCTAAAGTTCCATAATTGTATACCTTGATTATTATTTATGTAACAAAGCATCATCATTGAAAATAGTCATCAATTGTTTGTATATTTACTTAATAACATTAAAGAGTTACTTTTAGAACTTACTACAAGTATTAAAAATGTAGATACTCACATTTTAGTTAAAAACAACTCTTCCAGTTTATCAGTGAAACCACTCTTTCTAGTTTCGTAAATGTATAACCAATTCGTATTAACTTATTTTCTTGCATCTATAATTTTGCAAAGCCACATATATACATACTATGTATATCACCAATTAAGGTTAAGTAACTCAAATTAATCTTACTACAATGTTTAAACAAATCTCTTGGCTACCCTTCTAGCTGGCATAATCCATTTACAATGCAACAACAATTTATATGTAAGAGGAAACAAATGAGTAAATGTGCACTCAATAATATAAGGCTTAAATAATTAGTCTTATCATTCTTAATATCCTAATGTTGTTCAAGTATTTCATTAAGTATAGTGATAACTAATTAGTGATTACTATGAGAAATATAGACATTAACTCATACTAAAAGTATTTATGGAATGCATTTTCAAATCATATATCATTCAACATCATTATGAAATGTGACTACAAGTTGCCATATCGACGAATATATATCAAGTTCACTGTCTTGTTGGAGTGTATGCACAAGACATCAGTCCTCCGCTTAGTTAAGGTTACTTTCAACATTTTCATGACCCCTATATATATAAGCTACAACTTCAATTAACCATTTCTTATGTATTAAAACCACATTCCAACCAATTTTTTTGAGATATAACATTTATATTGGTAAGTTAAATGCTCAATGTTTCTTATTTGTAACCACTACTTAATAATCCTATGATCATACCATAAAATTTTTAGGACTGATTAAATCAAATATTACTTCCTACTAATTTACATAATATGGTCACACATTCAAACAATGCAAATAAGTTATTTCCAATCGGAGTAAGCTATCTACCCGACTATTTACACCGGGGCCCATTTAACACCACCGGGTGATAGCTTACTCTGTTACCTTTCCATGAGGCCAAGAACAATCCATTCCAACACCTATTTTCACACCAATTGCGCTCTCGAATTCATTCATGCATAAATTTAACCATGAGAATTCTTGTTTTTTAAGTGCAAGTTTAAAATTGTTTTTTAAGTGAAGTTTAAAATTGTTTTTTTAAGTGCAAGTTTAAAATTTTAAATTTTGATTGGAATTTTTATGAAAATTGCAAATATATGTTTAGAACTGTATAATTTTTGTCAACTCCATAAAAATAACTAGAAAGGTCTAAAACTTGGAATGTTTTACAAACTTCCTTGTAACAATTAAACAACTCTTGTGTTTGTTTTATGGAACCTGATCGAGGTTTAAACCTTGGATTATTTATCCTTCATGATCACGGTGGTTAAATTTTTAAACTAACATCCACGCAGAACATTGGCATTATCAAATCCATAACAATTGAATTTCAAATAACAAGATTTTAGAACACAATTTCATATTAGGTTTAGATCGGCTCAATCTGTAGATTCAATTTGATTTGGTAAATTAGTATTCTTCATTATTACATTATACCTGAGTGTAATAATAGTTTGTTGTAGAATTGATCTGCAATGCAAATGCAAGAAAAAAAAGCAGAATCTGTTGTTATTGAGAATCTATTGTTCTTGGTCTCATTGTCACGAAAAGATAACAAAGTCGACAGAGTCAAGTGGGCCCCGGTGCAAATGGTCGGGTAGATAGATTACTCCATTTCCAATAAACACTTTTAACACATTTATGAATATACCTTTAATCCTTTTTGATATATAGTAATAACACTTGTATAAAGAAATACCATTATAAACTTTAAACATATGAACCACTGATATTAACTAAGCACATCCATGAATAGATCATTTACAAAGATTAGTAACAATATTCTAACAACGAAAAAGAACTTATCTGAGTTAGGTAGACCTTCGTGGCTGAATACATGACCTCAACTTTCCTCCCAACCATAGGCTAGATATGTTTATTAATCAATCAACACAGCTGCCACCCCGAGCTCGGCATCCAATCAACTAGGGTTCACTTAATAAGAGAAAGTCTTATAAGAAAGATAAGATGCCATGCACTGGTAGAATACTTGGATCTATTGGATTCAATTACAACAATACCTTCTAAAATAATACAACCCAACATAATCAGTCTTGTTCATGGTTCGTATGTATGTCAAATCCCTCTCCCTATGGTAATAGATAAGCTAAACAAAAGAATAGTCTGCAAATAAAACCTCCTCTTTCTCATCTAGTATACTCATCGACGAATATAACTAAATAGTTTCAAACGGAAATGTGCTCCTAATTCTTCACGCAGAATCAAAACAAAACAACCAAACTAAATATAAAGGGAATACACCCTCTTCTTCTATCATGAGAAAATAAATACAAAATAAACAAATTACAAATCCAAACCACATAGAGGAAATAAAAAGAAGAAATAATTGTCAAGAAAACACACACTCCTCCATCTCCCCATCCAAACGCTTGTTAGACGAAGTATTTGTAAAGAGAAGGTGATTGTAGTGGGAGGACGACCTCAACCCATCTTAGGTATGAATTCTTTTCAAATCGAAAACAATTGTAATTCAAGTAATCTCCAACAATAGTTTATATTCGGTCAGTTAGATAAACAACAAAAGACATGTGTCAAAAATCAAAATAGATCTCCCTCCATCCAAGAAACACATGAGGCGGGTATTCCTCTACTGCTTAATCTATGAAATTTCATCAATAATTAAAGATTAGTAGGAATTCACAAAACAATAAACCATTGACATTGGTGAAATCAATAAACACCATCAAATAAATAAAGATTTGCAGGCAGTGGAAAAAAAGACACATATTCAAGATCTAGAAAATAATAACATAATAATTCAACTTACCACATCTCTGATATCTAACAAATAAATAAAAATAAGAAGGAAATGGGAAAATAACAATTTGTAAGTGGTGGAAGAATGCCACATTTTCGAGATATAGAAAATAAGAAACATTATAATGCAACCGGCCACATCTCTCATATATAACAAATAAAAAGTAAGCAGGAAATGGGAAAATGTCTCCATCTCTGCTATTCTGCTTAATAATGAAAACCATCATAAAGATAAAATCAACATATTGCAGGAAGTGGAAGAAGGCCACATCTTTTGGATCCAACACCCATTAAAAAATGTTGAGATACAAGAACAGACAATACACCCCAAACTAACCTGCGGGACCCAGAAGATCGCCTCCCTCAACCAATCATGAATTCAAAACTAACACAAGAAAAATTAGTGGGAAAATAAACCACCCCCCCGCCTCTATATAATCCACTAAGATGTGTAAGTAAAGAAAACTAGACAAAGTGGATAAAAATGACCTCCCAATATGAAAGTGAGTTCATCAAGTATCCCCACAAAAGAGTTGGAAATAGCAAGGCTAAAAGCCCCTTCTTCCCCTCATTTCCAATCCCCAAAATATTTTTAAATGCACCAGAACTCCCCCTGAAATCAAACAATTCCCGATCTTGATTGGCAAGGAAAATCATGGAACATGAGATTATGGGTCGTGGAGATATTTTATCCCTAATTTTGGAGACCTGAATATCGCTAATGTCAAATGTAAAGAAAAAAAAATATTCCTTATGCAAGGTGCCAAATGGAAATACACAGTGCGCTCTTTCCAATCAAGGGCACAACTCCCCATAATTTAGGTACCAAACAAAGAATTTAACAAAAGGATCCTCCACTTCTTAGTCAAAGAGATTTGATTTGGAAGAAAAATATCCAGCAATAAAAGTGGTTTGTAAGATTGTGGAAAATACAGAAGGAATTATTATATGGAGACCCATTTATTTAAATATATATATATATGGGGGGAGAGCTTTATGGTTGGGGGGTAACAGTGCGAAGCAATACACTCGAGGGAGCGTAAACAGTCTTATCACTTTTTTCAAAAAAAAAAACTCTTACCTATGATACGCATCGGAGAATAATGATAATAACTGAGGTAGATTATGATTCGAACACGTCGGGAGTACCGATATTCATACAATTACTAAATATGGAGAATAATGTTAGGTCATCTCCCATGCTTGAAGCATTGAAGCTCGGGTTTCAAAGCGCGGATGAAGATAACGCATTAACCCACAAAGAAGGTGGTAATCATAAATCAGTGAGGAAAATATGAGACAAAATAAGGAAAGATGATGTATCATTAAAAGTTGGCAAGGATATAGAATTAACAGACATATCAGAGTATCTGTCTCTTTCTTTGGTGAGACACTTATATGGTAAAACCATAGGAGAAGATGCATTGCGACGGTGGATGGAGGAGAATTGGAGTTCACACCTACAACAAATTCTATTTTTTCACATTCTTTATCAAGGTTGTATCATATTCAGAGTAAAAATGGAGGAAGAAAGACATAAATTGTTGGACAATTCTTACCAATGGGAGCCCTCTAGGCTAATACTAAAGAAATGGAAAGTCGATTATGAAGTAGAAAGAGAACCACAAAATGTACAAAAAATTTGGGAAATCTTACGCGGACTTCCGATGATGTTTTGGAACAAATAAATTGTGGAAGCAATTGGTGGAAAGATTGGTAAGTTTATATCGCTGGAAGAAAACTGGCAACAAAAAGTGGACAGACGATGTGCAAAATTTTTGATTGAAATATACTTACGTGATGGTTTGGATGAAGAAATATTGTTTGAACTGCATGGAAGCTCATGGAAACAAAGACTGGATTACTGGAATATCCCATTCCATTTTTTTTCCTGCAGGCAAGTCGACCACATCGTAAGAGATTTCCTGAACAACACTGTAAACTAGGTGCAGCAAAAAAAAGTTTGGGTTAATAAGATAGTTCATGGTGGTGAAGAGGTCAAGATCTATGTAAAGGAGAGAAAAGGTGGTGAGCATGGAGCATCACTACTAGAAACGGTTACACGTATGAACCTTGGTAAGAAGGAATCTCCCCTTGAAACCCTCCCTTCTCTCACTACTTTAAATGTTCTGGTGCAAGAATTAAACTCTTTGATGATTAAGAAGGTGGACAATAGTATCATGAACAAAGGAATGACACTTGTAATTGTACAAGAAAGTAAGGACAAGTTTGGGAAATCCCAGAAAATGTCTTGAGAGAGGTGGAACCTCCACAGAAGGAGAAAAAGGACCCCCCGTCATGGATAAAACATAAAATATACAACAAAAGTTCAAAAGTATTATCATAAAAAGAGTAAGTGTCGACGAGTGGGCTGGCGCAAGACAAGGTTCTCAAAGTAACCTTAGGAAAGAAGTCGCTAATATAGAAAGCTAAAAACTAAGCTTAGTTCGAAGTAAAAATCAAGAAACAAGATACAATTAATAGGGCCCTTAGAGTAGGGATGGCCTAAGATAGGGATCCTTGACGTTAGTTTTCTCCTTCAACACAAGTGGGTTAGGAAGCTCCTCCAAACTAAAATATCTCAAAAGGATGGTCATAATCCTCAAAGCCATGATCATTCTCCTACAAGAAACTATGATGGAAGGTACCAAAGCCATAGAATCCCTTGAACCCTGGCTCAAAGATTGATCCTTTGCACATATTAGCTTGGAGGGACATTTAGGGGGATTAGTAGTAGCCTGGATCCCTCACTTTGCTGAAATTAAGACAAAAAAGCACAATACGAGATTGAAAAGAGCGTTGAAAGAAAAGATTTATGGGGAAATATATGCATTTTACAATGTCTATAGTCCTTACTAGAATAAGAAGGTCTTTTGGGAATATTTCTTCTCTTCGGGTTTTTTGGAACCTAAAATGTGATAATGGGAGGATATTTGAACCTCACCTTATTAGAAAAATAAATTGGGGAGCATTAGCAAGATAGGATTTTCTAAGTGTGTTCTTCGTCACGCTTTTAGATTATAAGGAATTGGTTGATATTCAACCACTAAAACTAAAATCGATCTAGCAGAACAATAGACGTGGGGAAAAGAAAATATCCAAAAGGTTACATAGGTTCTTGATACAAGAGAATTTTCTTTCGGGTCCTCTTAGCGCAAACCTGGGTAGAGGTTGGATGATTATCTCATCACCTCCCAATTCTCTTACGGCTACAAGGGCATGAAAAAAAACCAACCGCTCCTTTTAAATTCAACTCATCGTGTCTCCAAGAAGAGGAATATCAACAAATTGTAGCAGAAACCTGGGTTCCTTTAGTAGACAACCCCAATATCTCCTTTCTCAAGCAATTTTCAGATATTGTACTAAGAAAAAAGAAGGAAACAAAGAAATGGGAAAATATTTTCATAGCCAATCAACGAAGTGAGCTAAAATAAGTGGAAACTAAATTAATATCTACAGTATTGTTACTGAAAGAAATTCCTATGGCTTGGGGTACCACAACAGACAGCTAGACTCCAGAAATCAATCTTTCCCAATATGCAATAGAAATAAAAACATCTAACACTAAAGGATTGAACCTCGTACCTTATTCCAGACGGTTGAAGTAGATCCCCGTTGAGCTTTCCAATCTTCAGCTTGAATTGTTATAGCACGTCCTCAACAACAAGTAAACAATACAAGCATACTATATTTCATGGTGTTAGATCTATTTTAGCATATATAATCAATAATGTAAAAGCATTTGACATATTCCAATGGATACAATATTCATTCAAATACACATTACTGGACAGGAAAAGATATTTCTATTAATATGAATCAGAGATTACCAGTGACAACCTCTGACGGCACGTCTGCGAACCGGAGAAACTGAATCCCCCACTTGGGCCTCCACCACCTCAATCCTCCATCACTCCGATAGCAAGCTTACTAGCAAAAGGCAAGCTTGGGAAGAACACAATAGTGCTCCAAGGGACAAAGGGATGCAGACTCAAGCATAAGTTCTAGCAACAATGGACTATAGTTTCGGTACTCTCAATTCTCTCTTATCTCCCATGCTTTCAATGTATCAAGGGGTTCCTTATATAGCTTCACAAGGGATAATGAAAGGTCGAAACTGTGAGATCTCAAGGCATATGGAAGGCCAGGAGTCATATGAGTCGGATCCAAGTCAAGGAACGCTCCAAAAGGATTTGGATTATTCATACATCCCGATGTACGCGACTATAGGGGGAATATCCGCGTATGTACACGGTTATCAGGGGAAAAGCCGCGTATATCACTTTTCTTATGTTTTTAGGGATGATCAAGGACACATCAAAAGATAAAAAGTGGTCCATAGGGGCTAATGAGTCTGCAGCGGGACAGGGGAAGGCCATACAATGTGTGATTCACCTAGTGTGGTGAAATCCGCTATAACAAATGCCCCCTAATGTATGAGATCAGAGGGGTTATACGATGGCCGAAATACATTATAAGTCCATCCCAGAAGTGAAGTGATGAAGGTACCCAAATGGAAGACCAGCCACCCAATCAGCATAATACCATAATACAACTCTGCATATAACTGCAAATACATATAGCAGTCCCGGATACATAAGAGTACAATGGCCATGAATAGGCATGAAACATGATAGCCCATATGTGGTCATTGCCACGTACAATATACATAGATCAGAATCTCCACGATGAATATATACAAAGGACCATGATCTCCACAAAGGCTGAAGATATACAATAGATCAAGATCTCCATAGTGGCTAGAAATGTCTGACATATACTGGAACAAGTCACGAGAGCTGGAATCTCATGAACACTGGCACGATCAAGGAGGTAGCATATAATGGATGCCACCAATATGGAAGGTCTTCTACACACACCGCTATGAGTACATGTCCTACTATGCGAATAGAGGTGTCGAGGTCGAACATAGTAGTCCATCATCTGATTACCGGTCATTGATGTATACTGTTAACAGACGCAAGATCACCCACCAATAATGAAAATGGGAATCAAGGTACTAGAGTGCAAACTAACAAGTGTGAATAAATGTGTTGAGGTCAAACACTTGAGAGAATCCATCGATCAGGGGACATTGGTGTATTCCCAAAACTGTCGATGGCGAGAGAACCTACCACTGATGACTGCAAGTCTCAAGGCACTCAAAATGACTCTAGATTCCAATCCTAGAATAAATGATCTGAAGTCGATGGGATGAAATCCGCTGGAAGGAGGGCATTAGGGCATCCCCCCATCATCCAACATGAGGTACTCAGCAAAGCTGTATAATGTGGAAGGACTCGATCATAAGGTGCATGAACCAGTAACTGTACCAGGAATGGCCGACATGTAAAGTCAAGATAACTAAGGAATGGCCAACTCAGGTTTCAACTTCCTTCGAACAAGAGCATAACGGCGTATGGTGACTGAATGAAGGCATCATAGACTCGATATACAAACTGGGACATCTCTATGACGCAGGAGGCATCAATAGAGGCTCCATAGGGACTGGAAGCTTAGCAAGTCAGTGGAGATAAACTCAGATAATGAGTACAGCTCCTAAGTCAAACTATAACCCAACCAATGGATGTGATATACAGTGCTCTGTTCAAAGGCGACACGACTCGACAGCTGCCAAATATAATATCTTTTCTTGTTCGGCTTTTTGGTTTTTTGATTTTTTTGATCTTTTTCAGTTATTTGAAAATCTTGAAAAAAGAATAAACTAGCTTTATAGTTACAAACTAGGAGGAGACGAGTGTCATTTAGGGCAAACAAACTAGTTCCAAGTAGTGGAACATACCTAAGCTCAATGCAAGGATACATGTGTAGGATATCGACACTCGGGGGAAAATCCCCTCCCGGTAAAAGGGAATCAAGCTGCGAAAGATATAAATAAAGGCTCTGCGTGGCTAGACATGAGACAAGCTCGGGCTATATGGCTGAAACGCAATGTCAGGGGAGCCGGCATAAAGCTCAATAAGACAGGAAAAGCTCATGATAATGCATCCACAACTTGATACAAGGGGAGTCTGGGGGGTCATGGCCAGCATAAGATCAAGAGGAGTATGAGGCTTTTGCTAAATGTCATGGCAATACTATACAATGGACTCCCACACCCTAAAGGGGAAACATCGGCATGGGAACCAAATGCAAATAAGGCGCTAACTAGGGTACCCATGTAAGGTGAGGCTCTACCACTCATATCATGCCACTTCTATAGCAGCAAGAAGGTTCTATGACATAATAGAGTGGGTTCGTACTCAAGGAAATAGTGACATGGTCATAAGGTCATGCAAAATGCAAACAGTGGTGAACCTAACCTATATGCCAGTGTAGATGTTATACCTAAGATCAGTACGAACGGGTCAATCCAAAGGCTAAAACAGTGCTGAAAATGGTCTTCTACATCACAGATTAGGTTGGAAACGGTCCAAAATGGTTAGAAACGGTCAAAACTATAGGAAAGGGGGTAAAAAATTTCAAATATTTAAAAAAATTTCTATAAATAGTAAAAAATAGAAATCATTTGAAACTTTTACCCATTGGAGCTCTGATTTTCAACTGCAAATTCCAGGAGATCCAACCGGCGGAATTCACAACCGATTCTTCCAAGTATTTACTCATGTTCTCTGCTTGCATTTCAATACAATTTTTATAATTTTTCATGGTCAAATGAATTTTTAAAGGCCAAACTTACATGAGCATTGCGGCCCACGCGGGTATCGAGGCTTTTTCCGTGTATAGGGCTGGCTGTACACGGAAAAGGGGCTGGAAACCGCGTACATACGCGGCTGTTTGCAAAACAGCCGCGTATGATGTCGTGCACTAAGATTTTCATGAATCTAATGGACATTTTGGTCACTTTCTCATGCAATATGGTGCTAGAGTGGCGAGAACGCGAGCACGGTGATGTAGAGGAAGCAGTAAGGGCTGATAGAATGGCTTAAGAAGCTCTAAGAAGATGCGGACTCTACAAGTTTTGGTTCCTAGGTGGCTTGAGGGCCAAACCAGGACTACGACAGATGCTTGTAGACTATTGGGATCCAGACTCAGAGTCCTTCTGGCTAGATGGCATGTCCCTCACCATTGAGGTGGAGGATATCTACTTTATCACAGGTCTATCATGGCGAGGTGCGATGGTGAACCTTCATGCCCGAGGAGGGCCAGGTCATGGGCTGACTATCGACGAGTACATAGCTGTGTACTGCTACCCAGAGACGGAGAAGGTGGGGAGCCAAGTTCCCACCAACGCTATACAGGTACTGGGCCTCAAGGCCATACTACTGATGCTGGGCAAGATAGCAAGCTTAGCATCACTCCATTAGGCCTCTCGACCACTGATGATCTATGCGGTGGAGTGCATGACACCGACCATCTATGACTGGAGCACTTCACTACTGAACAACATGAAACATCAGCTCAGCGAGTGCAAGGCAGGTAGGATACGGAACTTCGGGTTCAACAGTATCTTGAGCACGTTTTTCTTCGAGCGTGTTCCAGGATTGAGCCCTAGAGTGATGTTCCTCTCCACGGGGTTCGAGATCTGGCCCAACGACATTGGGCAGATGCGATGCGCAAACTGGGGCGTGGTAGGGTGGCCAACCCTTATCCAACAGACTTTTTTCCATGGTGGCGACGATAGATTGTTGCCATAGAGGACTACCCTTATGCAGGGATAGAATTTTGGGAAGACCCGAACATGCCATTACCACCAGGATCAGCATATGGAGACATAGGTAACGAATCTCGACCCTTACTCTTTTTAAAAATTTTGAAGTATTTAATTTTTTTTGTGTTTTCTTGATTATATGGAATCAAAAAGACATGATTTTGGGTGACAATACATAATGACATCTACCATTCATGTGCATATGTGGGACCACGATGACCAGAGGGCTTCCCACGTCATAGAAGAAGGGGAAGAGGAGACGATATCACCGGTGTGGATGCGGAGCGAATGCTCCAAAGCATCCATACCAACTTCGTGCGACTGACTCACAGGATTCCCATGGCGCAAGTCGAGGACTTGCCTGAGGCTATGCAGAGACAGGTGGTGGGTGTACCACGCGCATGGGTGTGTTTATTCCGGCGGCTAGCTAGAGCCATGGTGACATATCATGATCACAAACCTCATCCACCTCCACAGGACTAGACACCTGGGAGTGTATCTATTTTGTACTACCGTGTATATGATGGTGGCTTGCAAAGCCCCAATTTTGTATTATGACACTATGTATTACCACATTTTTTATGTATATAAAAAAGTTTTATGGTGATCGGTTTATTTATTTACATGTGTAAAAATTGTGTTTATGATTAATTTATAATGAATGAAACAAATGCCAATCTAACACATAGTTAGCATATGAGTCAGCAATTTGATTATAATTTCTTGGAATGCGTATATATGTTATGTTCTCAAATTCCGTTCTAACAATCTCACACGTAAGAATCTCCTCAATAATGTCAGATCTCTAACATGGTACAAACCATTGAGCTGCGACACTACTAACTCTGAATCAAGACGTACCTCAAGAGAGAGAACACCATGCGAAATGGCATCCCATAGAAGCTCGATAACGACACTATATTCAGCAACATTGTTGGAAGATGGCCATAGACATACACCTCTTGAAGACAGTACATGACCCATAGGAGTATAAATCACCCAAGCAGCTGAGGCTGAGTGTTGAGTGTGACGGCTTGCACCATCCGTGAATCCTATGTAGGTGGAAGATTCCATCGACATCTGCCACCAAAAATGGAAACTAATCACAAACCCGATCACAATAAACAAGACCTAACAATGCAAAAAAAACTGTACAATAATATACAACAAACAGCCTTGGCTAAAGATCATGCATAGTATTTTTTGAGATAGAGCCCATTTATAGGCTCCGCCAAGACTGTCCCTTCGTAATCCACTAACTCGTAGGCACCATTCTCTAACACACGCTTGACCACATAAGGACCACGCCACATAGGATTGAAATTCCCTGCCCCAAAGGGTTCTTTCGATTGATCCCACAAAAGGACCAAGTCTCCCTCACTAAACACTCTCGGACGGACAGACTTATCGTATTGGGCCTTCACGCGACGCTTATTAACCTCTAGATTCACCAAGGCATCTCTACGCTGCTCGTCGAGTTTCCAAGGTGAACCAAACGCTCCTCCAAAGGTGAAGTGTCTGGTAAGAGTTCCACAGCTAACTTCAACGAAGGAATCTCCTCAGTCTCCACACGGTCAAGCTCGGGAAGAAAGTCTGATCTATGATAGAATTTCTCCCATGGTGGCTCAAATCCCAACCTAGCCTCGATAATCACTTCATCTGAAGGGAAAACCGTATCAAGGCAATCGTGGGCATGAGAAGACTGTACTGCCCATGCCGGTAGCACATAGGGGTCTTCCTCCACCGTCCATGAAGAGGAAGAACAAGGCTCTGCAGCAGAACGGAGATTAGCTTGGTAAGCTATCATGACTGCAGGCAACAACACGCTCGTCTCAATGGGCTCACTCAAAGAACTCGGTGAAGGGAGAATCGAAGGATCTCCCATATGACTTGTGTGAAAAGGCACCAATCTCGTAGACGTCGAAGCACCATCGAAACTAGATCCTATCATGAGGACGGGCGCAGGAAAACTAAAGGTTCCCATCAGGGATAGGTACATGCTTAGACCCACACTCCCAGTTGCCGGCTGGAAATGTTCAACTTTCGAAACCGAAGCTTTCAAATATGCACCAACAGGAGGATTCTTGAATGCCATTTGATCAATCGTTACAATCTTCCCATTATGAGGAAAGCATACAACGCGAAATACGGAAGACGCAACGGCTTGCATACTATACATCCAGTTCCTTCCTAGTAAGAGATTGTAGTCAAGGGGTGCATCAACCACCTCGACCTCTATCGTAACGGTCTTCCCTCCCAAACGTACTTTAGGAGAAGGAACAATACCGTGCGGCCTAAACGATCTCCCATCAAAATCAGTTAACATGGTCGTAGATTTTGACAACTCAGGAGAACCAAGACCCTTCCAACATGACAAAGACATCACAGAAGCAGTAGTGCTCTCGTCAATCACAGTGCGCTTGACAATCATATTAAGACATTCTACATGCACCAAAAGGGACACATAGTAGGGCAAGCGAGGCTGATGTCCTGCGGTTTCAAATTTGATCACTGAGTAAGAATCATCACCATTCACACCAAGAGCGGAAAGCAAAGCCTTCCTTTGCGATGGACAACTCTGAAGCACTTCCAATGCAGACATCGCACAAGGAGTATGACCCAAATCCTCAACAACTGAATAATTTTGGGCGGCTCGGGAATTTGGATTATGCCCCGAACGCTTAAGTACCCCCTTAGGAATGTGAGGTGCAGCCTCAGGTTTATCCATAGGTTTCTCAATGCGCAAAGGAGTTCCTGGTGGATCAGGTTCTTTACCTGGGTTGGGTTGTGACGAAGTATAATCTTTCACATGCATCACAACTTTAGCGGCACGGACCATATTAATGCACCCACGACCACTAGTTTCAGGTGGATCTTCATCACTAGATTGATCATGGGACTTCGAGTTCATATTCTGGTTATGCGGTAAAGGGTTCGTTAACACAGCTAGGCCCTGTGCTATGAACTTCGAAGCTTCATCCATCCTAGGGCACAAGTAAGTGAGGTGATCATCCTTACATAGCTTGCAAGCAAACTTAACCTTACGTTTATTCTGCTTGTCCCCACCAACATTTTTATTATTCTTGTCATTATTGTTGGCATTCTCATTCTTATTCCCACCGTTTTTATTATTATTTTTACCCTTCTTTCTATTCCGTCTGGGTTGCTGGTTACCCTTCTGGTCGGACGATTGCACAGCAAGTACATTCGCCGTTTGGGCAAGCTGAGATGAAGCCGAAGCTTGTCCCAAGGCAGATTGGTTGATTGACAACTGAGCAACTTGTTTCAAAACTGAACCTATAGGTTTCTTACTTGCACTACCCACAATTCCATCGGCATGTGGTCCAAGTTTGACCTTGGGATCGTAACTAGAACGAGGAGCATTGGGTATAATCTCATATAACAAACCAGACTGAGCATAGATCAAGTCTAGTTCCTACACCCTAAAGATTGCTTGTTCCTCATTCTGCACTCCGGATGTGGAAACATCATTTGCGATATATGGCAATAAATATTTGAGGAACCACTCAAGGAGGAACTCCGGAGGTATAAAGGCTTTAATTAATCTCTTCCGTCTACGCCACTCCTGAATATGATCAGAAATATGGGTGGCTTTATCTTGCTGAAATGTCAACAAGAGTTCAGTACCAACATCATAGCGCACTGGTAGCTGGAAGTGATTAAGGAAAGTCATCGCAAGGTCGTCGAACAAAGTAAAGGCACCCCTAGGTAACTCTATATACCATTGCATCGCAAGCCCTATGAGGGTGCGTTGAAATAGTCTCAAACGGACAGAGTCCTGACGCAATGAATTGGAAGAGCACCATAGGTGGAATGTCGTAACATGTTCACTCAGATCCTCTCCTGGTTTTCCTTTGAACTTAGGGATGTCCGAAGGAAGCTTGGTAGGGACAGCCGGCCAAGCCGGGTCATGAGCCACAGGGTCATTCGTAAGTCTCGATAAGTCAGGTAAATTGAGTGTCGCGAGGAAAGGGAGCCTAGGATGATGAGGTCTATGGACTGATCCCTGGTTCATATAGGATTGATTACCACCATGACCTTGGCCATAGTGACCTCCTCCTATATGACTCGTATAGGGTGGCATGGAAGTAGCATAATGAGGCGGACCTTGACTAGTAGGAGCTACAAAGCCATAGTTAGGAGAATAAGCAGGTTGTGAATACCCGCCTCCATAAGGTGGAGAGACCTGTCCATACTGGGTCCCATAGTAGGGTCCATAGGTCATCGCTTGCGATGCCCCATGGGACACTCCATAGGTAGGAAGATACGTTCCGGAAGTAGGAATATACATACCGGAAGTAGGGATATATGTCGTGGAAGTAGCAATCTGACCTCTAGAAACATGAACATAACCTCCCGAAACCATGGGTGGTATGTAGGCTTGAGACACAATTGGTCTAGTAACCGCAGTACATATATGACTCGAAGGACCACGTGAATAAGGTGGAGGATTTACATTTGAAGAACTCGGAAGCGAGGACGAAGGAATCTCTGTAAGAAGAAATGTACTAGTGCCTATCGCCACTCGTCTGGAACCTGGTATCCCTATCGGATCACTAACTCTAGAACTAGGAGGTATATAAGATGGAGCTTCCACCGCTGGGATGGAAGGTACAATGTGACAAGTACTCCCAAACCTCTCCGCAAGGTAAGGTATGGGATTTCCCCCAGGAATAGTGCTAGGCTCATAGTCAGATTCAACATGAAATGTCAAATCGTGCATAGGAAAACCAGTCGTAACATAACTACCGTAGCTAGTGCTAGGACGGTCAAAGTGAGTCTTGGCATCATCCGGCATTCCATACCGGTAACGGGTCAATGGGGAATCTGCCCTAGTGTGAGTAGGTCTATCATGAAAATATCCTATCTGGGAAATCACAGGACCGATCTTAGCTAGGTCAGGTGAAGGATCGTATGTAGGAGTAAGTTCCCCATCGTCAATACGAATAGGAGGAGGTGGCTCAGGAATATTCTCTGAATGATCCTCCATGGTGTGTGAATCAGTGTGTGACATAGTATACCTGGAAAATCTAGGCTCCTCTCCCAAAGGAGGAGGAGAAGTGGAAGGCGGAAGTCCTGCTAACCGACGAGAACAGCGCGGAACCGCACCTGACTCCACAATGACTCAAAAAAAAGCAAAGACTCTCTATTTACGTCAACCCTAGGCCAACTAGCATGCACAGAGCAATCACTACAAAATCTAAAGCCAAAAGAAAGCAAACAAGGGCTGGATAAGTGAGCTCCCAAATGTGGCCGGTATGTCTCGCCTAGGAGAGGCTTGAGAGGCCCTTATCACCACAAGCGGAGGTTCGAAACCAATTATTGTGGCCCTCAGCTTCAACGCATAAAGCGACTGTGTTGTCCGACCCCAACCTGGCCGGGACACATGCAGAATAACCTCTACACATACCCCCTCGATATCCTAGGTAAGGTCACTAAGGTCACCTCAATATAATCAATGCTCAGGCGGACAGTCGCAGGCAGGATTGACCATATGGGCAGGGTAGCAAAGCCCGAAACTCCCGAAAGAGCCCCCAGATACGAATACAATCATGGCTATATCACCGGTGCTACACAGTTACCAACCAGGGGTTATCCCGATCAACAACCACTCACACTGCCTAGTGCTTGACTCCCTTTTGAGAGGAGCTTCCTGAGAACGCTGGTTATATAAAGGATTTCACACACTCCCTGGATAGACACCTAGTTGTTGTTGTTTAGTGATCTTGGAGAATTAACTTTCAATGAACTATTCCAAGATCCTAAAACCTAAGCTTGTTGTTGCACCCTAGAAAAGAAAAGAGTGTAATTCATTTTAATTAGCATTGATTTTAATTTGGATTTATTACTCAAAAATAGGATATGGTCGTGCAATTAATGGTGTTATGACGCAACAAGAAGTAAAATGCACACCTAACAATCAATGCAAATGCATTGTGTCCATGAAAACAGGGTATGCGTACTACGTGAATGCACAATTTCTTCTTCAAATGCTGAATGCAAATTTCCCTATATGAAGTCCTAACTATTACTCCAAAGCAAATCTAGATCTAATGCAAGTACAAGGCAAAGTGCAAAATGCAATGCATGATGATAAGCAAATGTTTTTGGATTTTTTGAAAATAAAGAGATACAAAAAGCAAAAGAATGATTTTAACCACCCCAGACTCTGCAAGCACACATAAACAGCATTCCAGTAAAGCACTAAGGAAAAAGGACTCTAATGCACTAATCTCAAACAAAAAATCAAAGATGCCATGACAAGAACTTTCCTAAAAGAAAAAATTTAGGCTAAAAAAAACGTTTCTGGTCAGAAATAGAGGTATTAATAGACTCCAGCAGTGCCAAAGGAGACTCAGCAACCAACAGAATTCACCCAGTAATCCACTATCTTCCACAAAAAGGTAAAAACAAGGGTATACGCAACTGTGTGCAGTGAACCCGCGTGTATACGCGACAATCCCAAGGGAAACCGCATGTATACGCGACTGTAAGTGACAAACCCGCGTACAGGAAGAAAAAGATGCACAAATTCAAGGAAAACAGACAGGCTGAGACTAAATTCACACCAATCAGGCTCTACCAGGCATACATTCCCCCATACCCAATACAGAAACAAGAGAGAGAGAGCAATTCAAATACATTGAATGCTAAGAAATCTACCCACAAAGGACAATAACTAGGAACTCCCCAGCGGAATCGCCAATTCTATTACGGAGAGAAATTCCTATGGCTTGGGGTACCACAACAGACAGCTAGACTCCAGAAATCAATCTTTCCCAATATGCAATAGAAATAAAAACATCTAACACTAAAGGATCAGACCTCGTACCTTATTCTGAACGGTTGAAGTAGATCCCCGTTGAGCTTTCCAATCTTCAGCTTGAATTGTTATAGCATGTCCTCAACAACAAGTAAACAATACAAGCATACTATATTTCATGGTGTTAGATCTATTCTCGCATATATAATCAATAATGTAAAAGAATTTGACATATTCCAATGGATACAATATTCATTCAAATACACATTACTGGACAGGAAAAGATATTTCTATTAATATGAATCAGAGATTACCAGTGACAACCTCTGATGGCACATCTGCGAACCGGAGAAACTGAATCCCTTACTTGGGCCTCCACCACCTCAATCCTCCATCACTCCGATAGCAAGCTTACTAGCAAAAGGAAAGCTTGGGAATAACACAACAGTGCTCCAAGGGACAAAGGGATGCAGACTCAAGCATAAGTTCTGGCAACAATGGACTATAGTTTCGGTACTCTCAATTCTCTCTTATCTCCCATGCTTTCAATGTATCAAGGGGTTCCTTATATAGCTTCACAAGGGATAATGAAAGGTCGAATCTGTGTAATCTCAAGGCATATGGAAGGCTAGGAGTCATATGATTCGGATCCAAGTCAAGGAACGCTCCAAAAGGATTTGGATTATTCATACATCCCGATGTACGCGACTATAGGGGGAATATCCGCGTATGTACGCGGTTATCGGGGGAAAAGCCTCGTATATCACTTTTCTTATGTTTTTAGGGATGATCAAGGACACATCAAAAGATAAAAAGTGGTCCATAGGGGCTAATGAGTTTGCAGCGGGACAGGGGAAGGCCATACAATGTGTGATTCACCTAGTGTGGTGAAATCCGCTGTAACAAGTATTAACAGATCCGAAACATTCTTAGAGGAAGAATTAAAGGTGGTACGAGAGTGTGAGTTATAGTGATAATAGTTAGTAACAAAGGATGAGGAGCTTTGGAGGTTAAAAAGCAGGGCCATTTGGATCAAAGAAGGAGATAACAATACTAAATTTTTCCACAAGCATGCAACTCATAGGAAAAATGTAAATATGATTTTGGAAATAAAAGACAACAATTGGGAATTGTTACACTCCTTCAAGGAAAATGCATAGGATGGGGAAAGGTACTTTAAACACCTCTTCATAGAACCAGAAGGATGCCATATCCAGGATATTTTGAAAGTTCTAGTCCTGTTTCTGAAATCGATAAGAGAAGAAATGAAGAAAACCATGGCATAAGTAACAGAAGATGAATTGGAGAAAATAGTTTACTCCTTCCTAGAAGGTAAGAGTTCGGGCCCTGATGGATTCACCATTGAATTTTATCAAGAATTTATTGAACAGTTAAAATCGGATTTTTGAAAGGTTGTAAAATAATCTCAAAGAGTATGGAAGGTGTTGGGCACACTAAATTCAACATTTTTAACTCTTATTCCCAAAAAACAAAACTCTACTTATTTCGAGGAATTTCAAACAATTTCATGCTACAATGTTGTTTATAAAATGATTTCCAAAACAATAACATGGCATATGAAGACGGTCCTCAGCAAAATTATCTCGAAGGAATAGTTTAGATTCCTCTTCAATCATCAAATCCATGATGCCGTTTCATTAACTCAGGAAGCTATCCACACCCTCAACAAGATAAAGAGAAAATATTTTGTATTAAAGTTAGACCTATTGAAGGCATATGATATGGACAGTTGAACATTCATGAGGATGATCTTGATCCATATTGGACTATCTGTATAAATAGTCAATTGGATAATGGGTTGTATAAAGTCAGAATCCTTTGGAGTTCTTATCAACTTCTCACCATCAAGCATCTTCAAATATTCAAGAGGATTAAGACAGGGGTTCCCTCTTTCCCCCTTTCATTTACTTCTCATAGAAGATGCTCTAAGTAGACTAATTTATCATGCCAAGAGGGTTGGGTCCTACAAAATAATAAAGGTCACGAGCTCTAAAGAACTTTCCCACACCTTGCTCGTGGATGATGTGGTGATTATGGGAGAAGGAATGTGGGAGAACTTTAATGAATATGAACATATCCTAGATCTATACAAAATGGCAACAAATATGCACATAAACATGGAAAATTCCATTCTCTAAGAAAAAACTATCCCTGGAATGGTAAAAAATAGCTTAATAACAGAAGTCCCTTATATTTTAAAACCACTTTCGTAAGGTTTTAAATATTTAGGGTTTCTTCTTGTTAGGAATAACTCCTGAATTCATTTATTCCATTGCAATATCATTTATTTATACATTACATATGCTGGTTGAGTTTCATCTTCTGACCATCCTTTTTAGCTTCCTACATAACTATTCATTTTCCTTTATTTATTTACAAAATATAATCCTGACGGATTATATTCCAACAATCCCCCCGTTAATCCGAAGGGGTGTTAGTAAGTCCGAGCATGTTTCTGAATTTTTCAAACTTTTCTCGTCCAAGCGCTTTGGTGAAGATGTCCGCAACTTGATCATTTGTGGAACATATGGGAAATCACAGAAAAGGTCTTAAGAGAGGTGGAACCTCCACAGAAGGAGAAAAAGGCCCCCCGTCATGGATAAAACATAAAATATACAAAAAAAGTTCAAAAGTATTATCATAGAAAGAGTACGTGTCGACGAGTGGGCTGGCGCAAGACAAGGTTTTGAAAGTGACCTTAGGAATGAAGTCGCTAAGATAGAAAGCTAAAAACTAAGCTTGGTTCGAAGTAAAAATCAAGAAACAAGATACAATTAATAGGGCCCTTAGAGTAGGGATGGCCTAGAATAGGGCTCCTTGACGTTAGTTTTCTCCTTCAACACAAGTGGGTTAGGAAGCTCCTCCAAACTAAAATATCTCAAAAGGATGGTCATAATCCTCAAACCCACGATCATTCTCCTGCAAGAAACTATGATGGAAGGTACCAAAGCCATAGAATCCCTTGAAACCTCTCTCAAAGATTGATCCTTTTCACATATTAGCTTGGAGGGAAATTTAGGGGGACTGGTAGTAGCCTGGATCCCTCACTTTGCTGAAATCAAGACAAAAAAGCACAATACGAGGTTGAAAAGAGCGTTGAAAGAAAATATTTATGGGGAAATATATGCATTTTGCAATGTCTATAGTCCTTACTAGAATAAGAATGTCTTTTGGGAATATTTCTTCTCTTCGTTTTTTTTGGAACCTAAAAATGTGATAATGGGAGGATATTTGAACCTCTCCTTATTAGAAAAATAAATTGGGGAGCATTAGCAAGATAGGATTTTCTAAGTGTGTTCTTCGTCACACTTTTAGATTCTAAGGAATTGGTTGATATTCAACCACTAAAACTAAAATCAACCTAGCAGAACAATAGATGTGGGGAAAAAGAAATATCCAAAAGGTTACACGGGTTCTTGATACAAGAGAATTTTCTTTCGGGTCCTCTTAGTGCAAAAACCTGGGTAGAGGTTGGACGGCTATCTCGTCACCTCCCAATTCTGTTACGGCTACAAGGGCATGAACAAAAACCAACCGCTCCTTTTAAATTCAACTCGTTGTGGCTCCAAGAAGAGGAATATCAACAAATTGTAGTAGAAACCTGGGTTCCTTTAGTAGACAACCCCAATATCTCCTTTCTCAAGCAATTTTCAGATATTGTACTAAGAACGAAGAAGGAAACAAAGGAATGGGAAAATATTTTCATAGCCAATCAACAAAGTGAGCTAAAAGAAGTGGAAACTAAATTAATATCTACAGTGTTAACAGATCCGAAACATTCTTAGAGGAAGAATTAAAGGTGGTACGAGAGTGTGAGTTATAGTGAGAAGAGTTAATAACAAAGGAGGAGGAGCTTTGGAGGTTAAAAAGCAAGGCCATTTGGATCAAAGGAGGAGATAACAATACTAAATTTTTCCACAAGCATGCAACTCATAGGAAAAATGTAAATACGATTTTGGAAATAAAAGACAACAATTGGGAATTGTTACACTCCTTCAAGGAAAATGCATAGGATGGGGAGAGGTACTTTAAACACCTCTTCACAGAACTAGAAGGATGCCATATCCAGGATATTTTGAAAGTTCTAGTCCTGTTTCTGAAATCGATAAGAGAAGAAATGAAGAAAACCATGGCATAAGTAACAGAAGACGAATTGGAGAAAATAGTTTACTCCTTCCTAGAAGGTAAGAGTTCGGGCCCTAATGGATTCACCATTGAATTTTATCAAGAATTTTTTGAACAGTTAAAATCGGACTTTTGAAAGGCTGTCAAAGAATCTCAAAGAGCAGGGAAGGTGTTGGGCACACTAAATTCAACATTTTTATCCCTTATTCCCAAAAAAACAAAACTCTACTTATTTCGAGGAATTTCAACCAATTTCATGCTACAATGTTGTTTATAAAATGATTTCCAAAACAATAACATGGCATATGAAGATGGTCCTCAGCAAAATTATCTCAAAGGAATAGTTTAGATTCCTCTTCAATTGTCAAATCAATGATGCGGTTTCATTAACTCAGGAAGCTATCCACACCCTCAACAAGATAAAGAGAAAACATTTTGTATTAAAGTTAGACCTGTTGAAGGCATATGATATGGACAGTTGGACATTCATGAGGATGATCCTGATCCATATTGGACTATCTGTATAAATAGTCAATTGGATAATGGGTTGTATAAAGTCAGAATCCTTTGGAGTTCTTATCAACTTCTCACCATCAAGCATCTTCAAATATTCAAGAGGATTAAGACAAGGGTTCCCTCTTTCCCCCTTTCATTTACTTCTCATAGAAGATGCTCTAAGTACACTAATTTATCATGCCAAGAGGGTTGGGTCCTACAAAGGAATAAAGGTCACGAGCTCTAAAGAACTTTCCCACACCTTGTTCGTGGATTATGTGGTGATTATGGGAGAAGGAATGTGGGAGAACTTTAATGAATATGAACATATCCTGGATCTATACAAAATGGCAACAAAGATGCACATAGATGTGGAAAATTCCATTCTCTAAGAAAAAACTCTCCCTGGAACGGTAAAAAATAGCTTAATAACAGAAGTCCCTTATATTTTAAAACCACTTTCGTAAGGTTTTAAATATTTAGGGTTTCTTCTTGTCAGGAATAACTCCCGAATTCATTTATTCCATTGCAATATCATTTATTTATACATTACATATGCTGGTTGATTTTCATCTTCCGACCATCCTTTTCAGCTTCCTACATAACTATTCATTTTCCTTTATTTATTTACAAAATATAATCCTGACGGATTATATTCCAACAATCCCCCCCTTAATCCGAAGGGGTGTTAGTAAGTACGAGCATGTTTCTGAATTTTTCAAACTTTTCTCATCCAAGCGCTTTGGTGAATATGTCTGCAACTTGACCGTTTGTGGAACATTTGGAAAATCGCAGAAAAGGTCTTAAGAGACGTGGAACCTCCACAGAAGGAGAAAAAGGACCCCCCATCATGGATAAAACATAAAATATACAACAAAAGTTCAAAAGTATTATCATAGAAAGAGTAAGTGTCGACGAGTGGGCTGACGCAAGACAAGGTTCTGAAAGTGACCTTAGGAATGAAGTCGCTAATATAGAAAGCCAAAAACTAAGCTTAGTTCGAAGTAAAAATCAAGAAACAAGATACAATTAATAGGGCCCTTAGATTAGGGATGGCCTAGGATAGGGCTCCTTGACGTTATTTTTCTCCTTCAACACAAGTGGGTTAGGAAGCTCCTCCAAACTAAAATATCTCAAAAGGATGGTCATAATCCTCAAACCCACGATCATTTTCCTGCAAGAAACTATGATGGAAGGTACCAAAGCCATAGAATCCCTTGAACCATGGCTCAAAGATTGATCCTTTGCATATATTATCTTGGAGGGACATTTAGGGGGACTGGTAGTATCCTGGATCCCTCATTTTGCTGAAATCAAGACAAAAAAGCACAATACGAGGTTGAAAAGAGTGTTGAAAGAAAATTTTTATGGGGAAATATATGCATTTTACAATGTCTAAAGTCCTTACTAGAATAAGAATGTCTTTTGGGAATATTTCTTCTCTTCGGGTTTTTTGGAACCTAAAAATGTGATAACGGGAGGATGCTTCAACCTCACCTTATTAGAAAAATAAATTGGGGAGCATTAGCAAGATAGGATTTTCTAAGTGTGTTCTTCGTCACGCTTTTAGATTCTAAGGAATTGGTTGATATTCAACCACTAAAACTAAAATCGACCTAGCAGAACAATAAATGTGGGGAAAAATAAATATCCAAAAGGTTACACAGGTTCTTGATATAAGAGAATTTTATTTCGGGTCCTCTTAGCGCAAAAACCTAGGTAGAGGTTGGACGGTTATCTCGTCACCTCCCAATTCTGTTACGGCTACAAGGGCATGAACAAAATCCAACTGCTCCTTTTAAATTCAACTCGTCGTGGCTCCAAGAAGAGGAATATCAACAAATTGTAGAAGAAACCTGGGTTCCTTTAGTAGACAACCCCAATATCTCCTTTCTCAAGCAATTTTCAGATATAGCACTAAGAACAAAGAAGGAAACAAAGAAATGGGAAAATATTTTCATAGCAAATCAACAAAGTGAGTTAAAAGAAGTGGAAACTAAATTAATATCTACAGTATTAACAGATCTGAAACATTCTTAGAGGAAGAATTAAAGGTGGTACGAGAGTGTGAGTTATAGTGAGAAGAGTTAATAACAAAGGATGAGGAGCTTTGGAGGTTAAAAAGCAAGGCCATTTGGATCAAAGAAGGAGATAACAATACTAAATTTTTCCACAAGCATGAACTCATAGGAAAAATGTAAATATGATTTTGGAAATAAAAGACAACAATTGGGAATTGTTACACTCCTTTAAGGAAAATGCATAGGATGGGGAGAGGTACTTTAAACACCTCTTCACAGAACCAGTAGGATTCCATATCCAGGATATTTTGAAAGTTCTAGTCCTATTTCTGAAATCGATAAGAGAAGAAATGAAGACAACCATGGCATAAGTAACAGCAGATGAATTGGAGAAAGTAGTTTACTCCTTCCTAGAAGGTAAGAGTTCGGGCCCTGATGGATTCACCATTGAATTTTATCAAGAATTTTTTGAACAGTTAAAATCGGATTTTTGAAAGGTTGTAAAAGAATCTCAAAGAGCAGGGAAGGTGTTAAGCACACTAAATTCAACATTTTTATCCCTTATTCCCAAAAAACAAAACTCTACTTATTTCGAGGAATTTCAACCAATTTCATGCTACAATGTTGTTTATAAAGTGATTTCCAAAACAATAACATGGCATATGAAGATGGTTCTCAGCAAAATTATCTTGAAGGAATAGTTTAGATTCCTCTTCAATTGTCAAATCCATGATGCGGTTTCATTAACTCAGGAAGCTATCCACACCCTGAACAAGATAAAGAGAAAATATTTTGTATTAAAGTTAGACCTGTTGAAGGGATATGATATGGACAGTTGGACATTCATCAGGATTATCCTGATCCATATTGGACTATCTGTATAAATAGTCAATTAGATAATGGGTTGTATAAAGTCAGAATCCTTCGGAGTTCTTATCAACTTCTCACCATCAAGCATATTCAAATATTCAAGAGGATTAAGACAGGGGTTCCCTCTTTCCCCCTTTCATTTAGCTCTCATAGAAGATGCTCTAAGTAGACTAATTTATCATGCCAAGAGGGTTGGGTCCTACAAAGGAATAAAGGTCACAAGCTCTAAAGAACTTTCCCACACCTTGTTCGTGGATCATGTGGTGATTATGGGAGAAGGAATGTGGGAGAACTTTAATGAATATGAACATATCCTGGATCTATACAAAATGGCAACAAAGATGCATATAAACGTGGAAAATTCCATTCTCTAAGAAAAAACTATCCCTGGAACGGTAAAAAATAGCTTAATAACAGAAGTCCCTTATATTTTAAAACCACTTTCATAAGGTTTTAAATATTTAGGGTTTCTTCTTGTCAGGAATAACTCCTGAATTCATTTATTCCATTGCAATATCATTTATTTATACATTACATATGCTGGTTGAGTTTCATCTTCCGACCATCCTTTTCAGCTTCCTACATAACTATTCATTTTCCTTTATTTATTTACAAAATATAATCCTGACGGATTATATTCCAACAATCCCCCCCCTTAATTCGAAGGTGTGTTAGTAATTCCGAGCATGTTTCTGAATTTTTCAAACTTTTCTCGTCCAAGCGCTTTGGTGAAGATGTCTGCAACTTGATCATTTGTGGAACATTTGGGAAATCATAGAAAATGTCTTAAGAGAGGTGGAACCTCCACAGAAGGAGAAAAAGGACCCCCCATCATGGATAAAACATAAAATATACAACAAAAGTTCAAAAGTATTATCATAGAAAGAGTAAGTGTCGACGAGTGGGCTGGCGCAAGACAAGGTTCTGAAAGTGACCTTAGGAATGAAGTCGCTAATATAGAAAGCTAAAAACTAAGCTTAGTTCGAAGTAAAAATCAAGAAACAAGATACAATTAATAGGGCCCTTAGAGTAGGGATGGCCTAGGATAGGGCTCCTTGACGTTAGTTTTCTCCTTCAACACAAGTGGGTTAGGAAGCTCCTCCAAACTAAAATATCTCAAAAGGATGGTCATAATCCTCAAACCCACGATCATTCTCCGGAAAGAAACTATGAAGGAAGGTACCAAAGCCATATAATCCCTTGAACCCTGGCTCAAAGATTGATCCTTTGCACATATTAGCTTGGAGGGACATTTAGGGGACTGGTAGTATCCTGGATCCCTCACTTTGCTGAAATCAAGACAAAAAAGCACAATACGAGGTTGAAAAGAGCATTGAAAGAAAATATTTTTGGGGAAATATATGCATTTTACAATGTCTATAGTCCTTACTAGAATAAGAATGTCTTTTGGGAATATTTCTTCTCTTCGGGTTTTTTGGAACCTAAAAATGTGATAATGGGAGGATATTTGAACCTCACCTTATTAGAAAAATAAATTGGGGAGCATTAGCAAGATAGGATTTTCTAAGTGTGTTCTTCGTCATGCTTTTAGATTCTAAGGAATTGGTTGATATTCAACCACTAAAACTAAAATCGACCTAGCAGAACAATAGATGTGGGGAAAAGGAAATATCCAAAAGGTTACACAGGTTCTTGATACAAGAGAATTTTCTTTAGGGTCTTCTTAGCGCAAAAACCTGGGTAGAGGTTGGATGGTTATCTCGTCACCTCCCAATTCTGTTACAGCTACAAGGGCATGAACAAAAACCAACCGCTCCTTTTAAATTCAACTCGTCGTGACTCCAAGAAGAGGAATATCAACAAATTGTAGTAGAAACCTGGGTTCCTTTAGTAGACAACCCCAATATCTCCTTTCTCAAGCAATTTTTAGATATTGTACTAAGAACAAAGAAGGAAACAAAGAAATGGGAAAATATTTTCATAAAAATTCAACAAAGTGAGCTAAACGAAGAGGAAACTAAATTACTATCTATAGTATTAACAGATCCGAAACATTCTTAGAGGAAGAATTAAAGGTGGTACGAGAGTGTGAGTTATAGTGAGAAGAGTTAATAACAAAGGATGAGGAGCTTTGGAGGTTAAAAAGCAGGGCCATTTGGATCAAAGAAGGAGATAACAATACTAAATTTTTCCACAAGCATGCAACTCATAGGAAAAATGTAAATATGATTTTGGAAATAAAAGACAACAATTGGGAATTGTTACACTCCTTTAAGGAAAATGCATAGGATGGGGAGAGGTACTTTAAACACCTCTTAACAGAACCAGAGGGATGCCATATCCAGGATATTTTGAAAGTTCTAGTCCTGTTTCTGAAATCGATAAGAGAAGAAATGAAGAAAACCATGGCATAAGTAACAGAAGACGAATTGGAGAAAATAGTTTACTCCTTCCTAGAAGGTAAGAGTTCGAGCCCTGATGGATTCACCATTGAATTTTATCAAGAATTTTTTGAACAGTTAAAATCGGATTTTTGAAAGCTTGTAAAAGAATCTCAAAGAGCAGGGAAGGTGTTGGGCACACTAAATTCAACATTTTTATCCCTGATTCCCAAAAAACAAAACTCTACTTATTTCGAGGAATTTCAACTAATTTCATGCTACAATGTTTTTTATAAAATGATTTCCAAAACAATAAGATGGCATATGAAGACGGTCCTCAGCAAAATTATCTTGAAGGAATAGTTTAGATTCCTCTTCAATCATCAAATCCATGATGCCGTTTCATTAACTCAGGAAGCTATCCACACCCTCAACAGGATAAAGAGAAAATATTTTGTATTAAAGTTAGACCTGTTGAAGGCATATGATATGGACAGTTGGACATTCATGAGGATGATACTGATCCATATTGGACTATCTATATAAATAGTCAATTGGATAATGGGTTGTATAAATTCGGAATCCTTTGGAGTTCTTATCAAATTCTCACCATCAAGCATCTTCAAATATTCAAGAGGATTAAGACAGGGGTTCCCTCTTTCCCCCTTTCATTTAATTCTCATAGAAGATGCTCTAAGTAGACTAATTTATCATGCCAAGAGGGTTGGGTCCTACAAAGGAATAAAGGTCACAAGCTCTAAAGAACTTTCCCACACCTTGTTCGTGGATGATGTGGTGATTATGGGAGAAGGAATGTGGGAGAACTTTAATGAATATGAACATATCCTGGATCTATACAAAATGGCAACAAAGATGCACATAAACGTGGAAAATTCCATTCTCTAAGAAAAAACTATCCTTGGAACGGTAAAAAATAGCTTAATAACAGAAGTCCCTTATATTTTAAAACCACTTTCGTAAGGTTTTAAATATTTAGGGTTTCTTCTTGTCAGGAATAACTCCCGAATTCATTTATTCCATTGCAATATCATTTATTTATACATTACATATGCTGGTTGAGTTTCATCTTCCGACCATCCTTTTCAGCTTCCTACATAACTATTCATTTTCCTTTATTTATTTACAAAATATAATCCTAACGGATTATATTCCAACAATCCCCCCCTTAATCCGAAGGGGTGTTAGTAAGTCCGAGCATGTTTCTGAATTTTTCAAACTTTTCTCATCCAAGCGCTTTGGTTAAGATGTCTGCAACTTGATCATTTGTGGAACAATGTCGAAGATGGACTGTCTTGGCCTCTACATGATGTCGAATCAAATGATACTTTTTGTTGATGTGTTTGGTTCGATCATGGAATCTGGGATTCTTAGCCAGCTTGATTGCAAAAGTATTGTCGATCAATAATGGAGTGGAGTTCTCTTGTTTTTCTTGAAAATCTTCAAGTATCTTCCTGAGCCATACTATTTCTTTCATTGCTTCAGCTGCAGCCACATTTTCTGCTTCTGTTGTTGAATCTGCCAAAACTGACTGTTTGCATGATCTCCATGAGACAACTGCTGATCCAAGACTCATAGTGTATCCAGAATTTGATACTCCTGTCTCCTTATCACCATCAAAATATGAGTCTGAGTACCCAATAAGTTTGAAGTCATCCACCTTAGAGTACTTGAGTCCAACGTCTTGAGTCCCCTTCAAGTATCTTAGAACTCTTTTTGCAGCTGACCAGTGTCCTTCACAAGGTTTATGCATGAACCTTGAAAGTATGCCAACAACATAAGAAATATCTGGTCTAGTCGTTGTAAGGTAGATAAGTCTTCCTACAAGTTGTTGATACTTGGTCGCATATTCAAATTCTTTTCCTTCGCTTGATGTGAGCTTCATTTTCTGTTCCATTGGAGTAGATATAGGGTTTCATTCTATCATGCGAAATTTGGCTAGTAGTTCTCCAACATATTTTTTCTGAGATAGGAGTATGTACTTAGGATGTTGAGTGACTTCAATTCCTAAGTAATAGTGGAGATGTCCCATATCTGTCATTTTAAAGATCTTTTTCAAATCTTTCTTTATGGATGCTATATAGCTCTCATTGTTCCCTGTCATCAAAAGATCATCTACGTACACCACAAGATACACAACAGATCTTCCAACTTTCTTTATAAACAGTGTTGCATCATCAAGATCAAAATGTTTGAAATTTAACTTCAAAAGATGCTCGGTTAATTTTTTATACCATGCGCGAGGCGCTTGTTTTAGGCCATACAAGGATTTGACAAGCTTGCATACGTTTTGTTCTTTTCCTTTCACAACAAAGCCTTCTGGCTGAGACATAAAGACATTCTCTTTCATGTCTCCATTCAAGAAAGCAATCTTCACATCCATCTGATGAACTTTCCACCCATTCTAAGTAGCTAAAGAGAGTAAGGTATGGATGGTAGCTCATTTTCCTGTAGGAGAAAATGTTTCTTCATAGTCAATTCCTTCCTTCTGTGCATAGCCTTTTGCTACAACCCTCACTTTGTGCTTGTCAAGTGAGCCATCTGATCTGTATTTGTTCTTGTACACCCACTTGTAGCCAATTGGTTTGGTTCCAACTGGAGGGTCAACCAGCTTCCAAGTTCCATTCTTCATGAGTGCATCATACTCATTCTGCATAGCTTCTTTCCACTCAACTCGAGTAGAAGCTTCTTCAAAGGAAGTTGGTTCAAAGTTAGCAGATAAATTAAATTCACAATCAAATGATACATCCATGTCATCACCTGAATTATCTGCTTCTCCTCCATCTTCATGTCTTTTTGAACTTCTTGTTCCTGTATTTCCAACTTCATCCGGATGGACACTTTCAAGTGTCTTTGTGGCCCATTTAGGAATCTTCCGTGATGGTCCTGGTTGATCACCTGGTGGTGATTCATTTCCTTCAAGGTTGAGTCTTCCAAGTCTCTCAATCACATCATCCAGTTGAATCTCTTGTTTAGGTGAAGTAGCAAGAACTTCTTCATGCGGGGGATTTGGTGGTTCATATGGAAATTCCAAAGGTTGATCCAGAATAGGAATCCCCCCTTCAACGTTTGGAATTTCATATTCATTTTCAGAATATTTCTTTGGATGAGGATATTTTTCCAAATGATAAAGTTGTCTCTCAATGGACTGGTCATTTTTATTAGTCTCAAGAAAAAATGACATCTCTGGAAATAACAAACTTCTTGTTTACCTCATCATACAAACGGTATGCCTTGGATTTTTCTTCGTACCCTAGGAAAATGCATTTTCTGCTTCGAGCACCAAGCTTGTTTCTTTGCTCCTTTGGAATCAAGGCATAACAGGTGGAACCAAAAACTCTGAGATTCCTGACTGAAGGGAGATGGCCAAACCACATTTCATGTGGAGTCTTGTTATCAAGAGAATTTGAGGGACTTTTGTTTCTCAAATATGCTGCACATTTCACTGCATCACCCCAAAACATTAGTTTTACATTCTTAAAAACATCATTGATCGTACCATATTCATTATGGTTCTATTGATTCTTTCTGCTACACCATTTTGTTGAGGATTGTAGGGAACTGTAGTCTAATGTGCAATTCCATGTTGGCAAAGATAATCTTCAAAAGCATTTGAAGTGTATTCTTTCCCATTGTCAGTACGAAGTGTACCAATTTTAGATTGTGCTTGCTTTTCTATCAATGCATGAAAGCCCTTGAATGTTTGAAATGCTTCTGATTTTGTCTTCAATGAGTAAATCCAGCACATTCTTGAGTAGTCATCAACAAAGGTCATAAAATACTTATTCCCATTGGCAGAAGGAGTTGGCATCGGGCCACACAAATCAGAATGCACTAATTCTAATTTTCTACTTGCTCTGAAATTATATTCATGGAATGGAAGCTCACTGTGTTTCCCTAATATACATGCATCACATTTGCTCTTCTCTTTGGGAATGGTGGGCAAACCAAATACACCATTCTTTCTCAACAAACGAAGACTGTTATAATTCAGATGACCAAATCTTGCATGCCATAATAAACTTGATGATAAATTACCTTCTCCATGTTGAGAGAGGTAGGCATAGTTCTGAACTCTTGCAGATGAACCCTTTAGCTTCAGCAGCTTCCCATCTTCGTATCCAGTCATGATGAGTTCATTGTCAGAGGACTTTATTATTTCTACAATTCCATCAAACATGCATTAGAGGAAATTTGGGGTCTAAAATGGGCCTTATAAGAAAACACGCCAACAATAAATTTTGTGAGTTGGAATCCAAGAACCAATATAATTTCAATAAAATGAGTCAAACATAATGGTTAAATTGTCATATTTTTCATAAAAGAAAACTACTTTTTTTATTGATATTTTCGACATATCTCCCGATGTTTTACTCAATTTCAAGCAGGAGAGCTTGTTGGATGCGGAATTAAATTCCACATCCAACGATATCTCCCTCTCATAATTTGATTAAAAACATAGGGAGATATGTCAAAAATACGAATACAAAAAGTATTTTTTTTCATTCTTCCTCCAAAATTAATAACTATTATTTTATTATTTTAACTATTATTTTATTATTTTCCTTAGGAGGCCCATTTTAGACCCCAAAATTCTTCTAATGTGGATGGAATGGCCTTGCTGTCGAATCTGCACCAAGGATAGCAGGCTTCTCTGCAACTCTGGAAGATAAAGAACATTCTTCAACAAGAAATCAGGGAATCCAGGCATCTTCAGCCGAATGGTGCCCATTCCCTTTGGTTTAAGACTTGACTTATCTGCAAAGTAAACTATGCCATTTATTGTTTCATTAAGTTCTTCAAAACAGTCTTTTCTAAAAGTCATGTGTGATGTTGCACCAGTATCAAGTAGCCAACAATCTATGTAAGATGAAAGTGAAATCATTTCATTAATACCAAGATTACAATGTGCAACAATACAATGAGTAGAATCTGAAGATTTACTAGCATCTTGGTTCTTATTGTCATCTTTATTTTGGTTATGTCTGTCTTTGATGGAGTCCCAAGAAGCCCAACACTAATCTGCTATGTGTCCAATCTTTCCACAACGCTTGCACCGTAAATCTGATCTTTTGTTGGAGTTGTTTCTGCCTTCTCTACCTCTGAAGTTTCTTCTTCCTCTGCCTCTCTTGCTGCTTTCTCCTTTGGGATGATCTTTGGATTGGTATTTGGTGTGGTACTTTTCTTTTTTGAGCAAAGCAAAGCGATTCTCTAGAATGCTCGATTGTCTTCTTACCAAAAGCTTTCTCTCTGTCAGCTATCTTCTCTACCAGGGTGTCAAATGTCAGTGATTTGAACTTGTCACTTGGTTGCAACGAATCAAGATAGTTGGAGTGAGAAGGATACAAATATTTTACAAATGCTGCAAGGGGAAGATCTAGTTTCATACCAGAGGCTTGAATCTTATGCATGATAGCTTTGATTTCAGAGGCAACTAACATGGGATCATTGTATTTTACTTCTAAACTGAATAGTTTTAGCATTAGTTGAATAACTTCCATTTCAGAGTGTGAATCATATAGATATTTTAACGTTTTTAGTGCTTCAAAACATGATTTTGCAGGCAATATGTGCTGGCTCACCTCTTCACTGACTGTGGCAGTGATTACCGCTAAATCTTTCTTGTCTTTTGTTTTCCAAATGGCCTTCTCTTTCTCAGATTCTGGAGGTCCTGGGTCTCTGGTTATGGGCTCTCTAGCTTCTGTCTCTATTGTGGTGCCTTCGCAAATACCGTCCCAAAGGTCATTGTAGATGAAGGAAAATTTGATCTTCCTCCACCATTCTGGATAAGTGTCTTTGCCAGTGAGAGTGGTACCAACTACAGATGCTATAGATTGCATCCTCTATGATGAATCTTGCAACTTATAGAAAGCTTTGAAAATTTATAGGATACAGGCTCGAGTTCTTAGTCTTTTACAAGTTAGAAAATGATTTTGCATCCTATTATACAATTCTGCAGCTTATCAGAATAATTCAGCAACTCTATATCATTTGATTTAGAGTGCTATTACATGAGTATTACATTTCAAATTTTCATAGTACAAGAATATATCAACAAACAATAACTTTCAGCATGCTTGTTTTGTATTAGCACGACTTGGCTTCTTCAAAGGTAGGTTGTATCTCCAGCAGCTCAATGCAGTCTGAAGTAATACACTTCGCAATATTATTGCAGTAGTAGAGTTATTGCACAGTAGCAATATACTCTCAGACTTTACAGCTCATTCAACACCAACCCAGCTCTTCGCAGATTTCAAAATCCAAATCTTTATGCAGTCAACATGATGGGCAGTCTCAGCAATATCCTTTCACGTAGAATGTGGTCACGACTTCAGTCTTCAAGCTCATCAAATACATAGAAAATAAATCGCAGCACTCTCCAGCTTCATGATACTCCACAGAAGCAGGTCGTAGGCATGATACTCCACGAGCTTACACGATCTTCACAGAATGGTCGTAGTTTATCAACATGAATAGTTCACACAGAAAAGAGAAAACACCATCCACAATGTAGTCTTTACCAACATAAGCTACATGTTTCATTAGTGATACCAACACACAACATAAAATTAGGGTTTCCACCCTAGTAATCGCAACACTTCTTAATGCAAAAATTTGTAGCCCTACACAATGGTCTTCACGTTCCACAAATATTTCAGAAGATTATTTGAGCTCTCGTAGATAGTTAATGTAGTGGCATTGTTTCCATCTCCATGCTCTTGAGTAAAGGCATGAGTCTTCCACCAATGATCTTCAATCACCGAGCTTCAAATAACTCGCAGCAGTATATCACAAGCTTCAATCTTCAACAAGTTCTCAGTTTGAGTACTAAGATCTCCTCTTGGCTGGTCGCAACACTCAAACTCCCATAGCAGCTCTCAAAACAAATCTTCACATGAAATCGCAGCTCACATGACACGGCTTCACATACAGGTGGATTGTTCCCATGTTCGAGCAGAAAACAAACGGCTTCTACAACAAACGACTTCTACAACAAAAAGGCTATTTCATAACCTAAACACAAACCATTCCTCAACATAGTTCTGGAATTGTAATGCATACAATGAATGTATGCAGGCTGGCAGGAGAAATGCTCGGATGTAGACTGACAATGGGTAGGCAGTCTGAAACGAATTGACAAAGGGCAGAATGGAGGTCTGGCAGGCATGCAAACAAGAGTTATGGAGCTCTGATACCACTGTCAGGAATAACTCTCGAATTCATTTATTCCATTGCAATATCATTTATTTATACATTACATATGCTGGTTGAGTTTCATCTTCTGACCATCCTTTTCAGCTTCCTACATAACTATTCATTTTCCTTTATTTATTTACAAAATATAATCCCGACGGATAATATTCCAACACTTCTTAAACCTAATGTGTATTCATTCAAGGATTGAGTATGGTTATATAAAAAGATCGAAGCAATAATTGGATGTTGGGAAAATAATTTTCTGTCAAGAGGAGGAATACTAGTGCTTCTCAAGGAAGTTTTACAGAGCATAGCTGTATATTGGGATTCAATAGCGTATATTCCTAAAGGTATTCTTCACAAAATCTGAAAAAAAAATATCATTTTAATGGAATGCAAGCAAACAATTAGAAGGTATACCATTGGCCAAATGGAAAATGTTTTCCAACCTCAAGGAGCTTGGTCTTTTGGGTATAAAAAATCCCTTTCTTTTCTATCAATCCCTCACAGTAAAATCCCCGTGGAGACTAATTCAAAACCCTATCGCCTTTTGGGGGATGGTTTTGGTTACTAAGTACTATCCAAATGCCTCCATCATAGAATGGATTAAAAAAATGGATAAATAATATAAGAATGGATCTATTGGATAGAATTCCTTTGTACTCACTTTCCCTCAAATTGGAAATTGGTTTTCTTGGTCCATAGGGAGCGGGAGGGAAGTATAGTTTTTATTCCTATTCTTAGTGTTTTAAAACATATGATTGAAATGTTTTTATGCTAAAATTTGAAGGGCTTAAGTCATAAGACTTAGCCATATGGTATTAAATTTTATATGCCATGTGATAAATATATGAAGGTCCCTTCATGGCATATTCCATATGCCATGAACCTTGGTTTAACTATTTCAACGATGATATGGGTAGTGGTTCCAATACAAATTCGCATTTCCAACACAAAAGTGTAGTTGTGGTTTTAATCTATAGGAATGAGGGTAAGATATCACGATGTTGGTGGTGGACATGGTGGCAGAGTAAATCCTCATAGGGATGGGGAAAACTCAAATCCTATTCATTATCTGTCATGGATGGAAGAACCATTTTGTCACTGTTTTGGGTATGCTCTATTCGGCTCTATAATTTTTTCAATGCGTGGAGGATTAGTTCGCTCTATGCCTTGGGAAGGTATGCTCTTCACCTAGGTTTGGAGAATTATTACTTTGTTGTTTTTAGATGGAGGATTGGCATACTTATAATGGGCCTCTGTTCCTTTTTGCAGGTGATAGGGCTTCCATTTGTGGTTCATGGTGTCTACCAGGCTGTCAAAGAATACCCTTCATGGGTAAGCCCTGTAAAAATAATCCTTGAACTGTTACCTCTGTGTTTAGATGTTTTTAACAGAGCTTTGAGCTCGGTGTTGTAATGGGAATGTTTTGGTTTAAGGGTTTCGACTGTGTAAACCTTTTGCGTTATTTGGCATCCAAGCATGCATATACACATTTTAGTTTGGGGAGGGTTTTGATATGTATAAGATGGACACTCTATGTTTCAGCCATTTCGATGATGTGTTATTTCATTACATGTCTATGTAACTTTTACTTGTAAATGGTAGAAGGTTCACTTGTATGTATTCGCGGCCGGGGTTTAGCATTGATAATGCTGATAGCTTGGAAAGGCTGTGGCCATATGCATTTTTTATGTCTGTAATTTTAAACATTGGTTTTGATATGTTAATGGTGGTTCTGAGTGTTGGTTTCAAATGAATAGTTTAACTTATTGTCTGCCATTGCTTACAATGGTACCTCTGTTGATTTGCGACTGTGTATTAACTTACTGGAAAATGTTATTAATGGTGATCTATGATGTTTATTTACTTTCCTGGGATTTAGTATGTAGATGGTTGTAAGCTTAGCTTATTATGGTGAAACTATAAATGCCATGGCTATGATAGCGTAGGAAGTAGAGTTTTTACTTGGATTATTTTAATGGGGTTCTTGCCTCTCGGCCGTGAACCTGGAAAATGAAATGTTGCGTGTATATTTTGTTTAATTTATGTGGAGCATTTAAAGAGAAATCATTTTTTATTATAGTAAATACTGATTTTTGGGTTCGAGCTTGATAGTTGTGATTTCAACCCTTATATAAAATGTGTATCTTGTGTAAAAGTTTCAATGTATCTTAGTTTCATTTACGTAGATTGCTTTTGGTTTATGTGGAAAATTGTGAAACTTAAAACATTGTTTAATTTGCAAATTGAATCCTATATGATTCGATTTCTGTCATGATTCGATATAACCTCTTTTTTTAAGACATGCGGCTATAGGATTCGATCCTAGGTTACGTGGGTTTGTGTTTTAAATGTGTAAGCATGGCTTTTTGTTTGGTAGAAGTGCTGACAAGATTCGATTCTGAAACCTTTAAATGGATACGATATTCAATAATCATTTGTATTAGGTTTATGGTTGATTATTATTTTGATAGTAGATAATGTATTTATTGTTTATAATAATCGAGCCTTCATACCTTGATAGGTCTTGATGGCTGCCATACGATGTGAGTAAAGTTTTAAAGTGGAAACTATTTGTTTGTAGTTTTTTTATGGTAATTGGTAGGTTTTAAAATAGGTTAACTCTATTTTATCTTGTGTATATATATTTTATTTAAAGTTTTAGAAGTTATAATTAAGTTATCGTCTTATGTAGAGAATTTATGCTAAGGCTATAGGTAATAGTTTTGTTGATTATACTTACTACAAGCCTGTTGGAAATATGAAATCTACCAGTAGAGAAAATATATAAATCTAGTTTTTAAATAGTTCTTTGGTTGATAAGGTTCAACAGTTAGGGTTAATAAGATTTAGGTACAAATCTCTGATATTATTTCTATGTTTTGAACCTGAAATAATAAATAGGAAATATAAAAATCTAGACTTTATGTAATGAAATACCTCTGTAAGAGAAGACTAAAATTAACCTGTAAATGATGAAATAAAATGCAAGAATAACACACACGAAATCCTCCTATTGATAAAACTAAATGTGATAATCTATCATTATAAATATGAACAAGATATATTTTCCTAACTAGAATATCATGTTAAAGTAGATAAAATAACCCATCCTCGGTTAAAAGGAATACATCTATTAGGGAAGATTGAATTTAATATGTAAGTGAAGAAAGAAATAATACAGAAAATAACCTAGCTATAGCAGAAAAATACTATTTATCCACTCATAATTTAATCTCCTCATTTAATAAGAAAATATCTGTAAATTGCAAGGGAAAAATCAAGAACCTCATACCTGCAAGGTGAAGCTATTTTAATGGCTGAAAATCCTCCACACTCAAATACCCAGCATTAACAAGTTCATAGACAGATCTGACCTCTATTCAGATAACCAGATAACTTGGGAACTACCACATTCCACCCAACCATGACCCGGAACCATTCCTGGTTTCAATATAGATCCCCCTAAGCTGGTTCCAACATGAAAGTACCTTAGAGATCCTAAGGTAAGGTATCTCTACCTGGGATATTAGGTTTTGTATCAATTTTCCTTTTTCCTCCTAAGAAAAATGTTCTCCAAGAACTCTCTTGAATATCATCACATAGAATTATGGAATCGTCCAATGCTCATCCCCAAACCTCTCTTTGGCTTGGGTTTTTATAGACATATTTTTCAGGAAAAGGGGCAGTTAGATCAAGAATCATTTGATTTCTTGAAATAACTATTTTTATTTAATTTAGGTAATTTTAATATTTGTTTAAATTTAACTAAGGAACTTTTGACCAGTTCCTACTTTGACTCTTGTAAGTATTTAATATTTAATTATCATTAGTAATAATAATAAC